>OZ038520.1:37689110-37699110 GCA_964036315.1 Acanthosepion esculentum
AAATTAGTTAATTTAATAATTAAATCATCAAATTCTACTTACTCTCTTATGTTAATTTGGTGATTCTAATTCATTCATCACCTTGTGAATAATTTTCAGTTTCTTCCAGTCAGAAGATACCAAGTGTGGACCATCAGAAATTCATATGTAACCAAGGTACAAAGTACAGTCCATCTTGCCTACTAGAGAAGCCTCTGAAGATATTTCCCATACATTTTCTAGGGTAAAATAAGATAATTATTAAATAATTAACTTATTGAATTATTAACATTCACTATATATTTTCTGTACTAAATTATACTTTTAAGCACTGATTTTACTATAGTTATTTTCAATCATTTATAGTTTAGTGAATAAATTCTTCCACCAAGACCAACATTCACCAGAAGTTTATGCAAAAAATAACATCTAACTCATATATTACAATTAAATGAAATAAAAATTTAAAAAATGATAAATTTATTTTTTGTTGGTTTAAATGGGTTTAACAAATCGATATTATTTGAAAAAAAAGAAAGAAATATGTAATTCAGAAATAATTATAAATATTAAAAAACTAAGAAAACTAGTTTTACCTAAATATTTCAGCATCAGTATATAACTTATATTCAAGTTAGAAGCTTGAATCAAGATAAGGTTGAGTTACTTTTATATATGTTTGCTTCTGTGCAACAAAACCAATCAACAAAAGTGACATTGGCATTTATAAAATGAAATGAAGTGTGACATTTTTTATGCTTCTTCGTCTGCCTGTCCATAACTTCTCTAATGCTAAAGTAACAGACATATAAAATTAACAAGTGAATCCTGCCATGATTTGATCATACAACCTGGAGGTAACCATGCAAGTTACATATTTACTATACCAGCATTCTGATACTTAAATACTATGGAAAAATTGAATTGTAAATACTAATTTAGATATAATGCACAGATACTACACTAATCATAAACAAAGACACTTTTATTTCAGGTGGAAATAATATTATCATTTTTCATTTTTGATGAGTACTATGTTAGTTTATAAGAATGGATGATAGTTAACATTAGTACTGAAAAGTTAGTAACCAATAAACAACAGTAGTATTATATAATAGATTTATTATTTAAGATTTAAAATGTTAAGAAATTATAACAATATTCTATCAGAACATAGTACTCTTAATAGTCATGTTACCACTGTATAGGAAAAGAAGAAACATTTTACAAAAATTATGATATATTTCTCAAATAATCATAATAGACAGTATATGTAGTGTAACAGTTATTGCTGTAGAAAATGGAATATATGAAAAATATTTAAAATGATTAAACTACAACATCAAAATGATAAAATAAGTTGTTTAATTTTAAATCAAAATAATAATAATCATCTTATATTTTCTTTTAAAAAAATATATTTCAAAATGATGTAAAAAGTAATAATCATAAAATTATTGTTACATGTTTTGCTTAAATCTTGTAAAATCTAATATAGTTTTTTTTACTTATAATAATTGTATAATTTTCTAATGGTTATTTTCTATTGCTGTTTTTTACATTAAGAACTTGATTAAAGTTTAAAAATTTTGAGTTCATTACATGAGATAAAAAATGAGAAAAATTCTCATTTTTCAAAGCCCCAAAATTTTATGGAGACAAATGTTTGCTGCATTGTTTGTAATTGCTGCTTTGAAATAAAAGTTCTTTCATTTTTTTCCCAAAAGTTTTTCACACTATTGAACTCTTTCTTTATATTGCTTTGGTTGTTACCACAATGTTTTCTGTCAGCCTATTGTACTGTCTTTTCAGGCATACAATGCATATGAAATGATGGGCAGGCTTTTTGTTTTTTTCATTGTAGGATAGCCCAAAAACAGTAGGAAGCAGAAAAGAAAGTGGCAAATATACTGATTGGAACAATACATCCAACCTGTCTAACATAGACAATTGCATAGTTTTTTATGTGTATGGTTGCTCTTCACACTATTATGAAATGTACACTAGCTTTATACTTATATATTTAGCCTTCAGGTAAATGGATGTAGTTTTTTTTAACATCCATTCAAATCTCTTATCTATTACTTTGATCTAATCCTATAAAGTCAGAGATTTCTTTATAGGATCTACGATATAATTCATATGGATTGTATACCTGAAGACTATAGAACAAATTGTTTGACATGTAAAACAAAGGAATAAAGTTCAAATTAACACCTGAAATAATAATCACTTTTCTTGAAAGTAGAATTTTTTTACTTTTATATTTAATTATAGATGAGCTTAGTCTAGCCTAGTCTTAATTAAATATTTGTTTCATCAGTAAAATTACTGCATAACTTAATTCCTTCAAATAGACATAAAATACTAAAATAAATTTATTAAAATTTTTCGACGTGATCAATTCTGCTTTAATTTGCAATATGGTTCCATTGATAAACTAACTACGATTCTTAAATGAGCCACTCAGAAGATGAAAATCTTTTTCTACTTCTCATATAATCATAAAAGCTTATAAACAAATGAGAAGTATTTGTTTTCTAATTCAATAAAATCTTTAAATTCTCATTGAAACGTTTAGCCATTGAAAAAAGGTACAAGCTAGGGTGTTTTATACCATTATTATGTTCATTGAAACATTGAATAGATAAATAGATATCAAATAAGTTTGATCTGAAACAACATTAAAAATATGCTACATCAAATAAATTGTATGCATAGATTACATATAAATATTCAATTGACCACCTTTTTATTAGAGATTTGTTAAGCAACGATTTACAGGGATTATGGTATTATCTATGTCTTTATAGCTATATCCATCTTTATCAAAACTGTCTACTTATTTCATAATTTTGTTAATATACAAAGTATGTTAAGAATATATCCAGTCATTGTTAATATAAATAAAACAAGATGCATAGTCTCAATGTAGCTTGACAACAAATTAGACAGTACCTTACTATACGTGCATGAACAGACACTCTTCTATGGTGTTACTCAATCACTAGTGACCTTGTGTATTGTGTGGACATTACAGTGACTAAGCAAGTAGTCTTCATATGTTGTGAAAAGTGTTTTGGCAAGAGATGAAGAGAGAGAATGGATACAAAATAAATAAATGAATGCAAGAAGAAGAAAGAACAAGTGAAAAAATAAAGAGAAAAAGAGAGAATGAATGAATGAAAGAGAAGAAATAAAAGAAACACACAGAGTGAAAGAAAGAATGTTTGAGAGAAAATTTGAAATGGTAACAACTTGAAAATTTTAAAATATTTAATTATAGCAAAAAAAAAAGGTGATGATATATAAGAGATGAAAAGATCAAATTTGTGTGGGATTTAGTTTTGACTCTTGAAAGGATTGCTTTGGAAAGGAAGAAATGGCAATTAACTACAAAGTACTAGAGACAATAGAAAAAAAGAACACTTAAACCTAACATCAGGAAGAGACAGCTGAAATTTCTGGGGCACATAATGAGGAAGGAAGGCTTGGAAAATCTGATACTCACAGAACAGATTGAAGAAAAGAGAGACAGAGGAAAACAACGCATGACCTACCTACTGAGCATGAGTGAATAAATGGTGATCAGGATTTAGGAGAGATAGCAAAAAGACAAAATTTATTAAAAGGTAAAAGGAAATTGTGGAGAACCATGATTGCCAACAATTTGAAGGGACATAGCATATAGAAGAACTAAACTAAATATGATAAAACATATTACCTGTTGATATCTTTATTCAATAACACAATCTGATTTATTTAAAGAAAACATGGGACCTGAAGTATGAGAGAGAGAGAGAGAGATGTAAAGCTAATATTAGTTTATATATGATAGTATTAATATAAATAATATTAGTTTATATATGATAGAGCAATTATATCATTTTTTGTTAGATTTCTTGGTTACACTTTAACAATAGGCAATGAATAATGAACTACCAAATGTGTAATGGTTAGATTGAAAAAGCTGTATGAGAATTAAAAGAAAATGGAAAATATCCTAAAAAGCTTTAAAGTTTCAATTAACATATAAAAATAACTACATCTTAATTTATATTCACTGAGAAACAGAATGATCAAATTGTACAATAAACTAACCATATTAACGATTCTGAACTGATGTTGCATACTTTGTTAAAGTCGAAATAATTGGCATCATAATGATTTTGTTACAATTCAGTAAATTTTGAAACATCTTATTTGAATATTTATTTTGTCTAAATTAAAATAACTTTTTAAAAGATTCTTTAGACAGTGTTTCAACAGAGTCTTTCTTTTGTTCTCCAATCCATTTCAATAATGGAGCAGGACAGTCATTATCTTGGATTTTCCTTGAAAAAGAGGTTTCATTTGATATGGATTCTTTGATGGATCAATCAAAATGTGTTAATAACATAACACATATGAAGAAGAGGCCTAAATATTCAAGCAATATCTGGAATGTTAGCAAATTTTCTCAAAATTTCTTTGACATAAACAGATAATGATCAAATTTTGGAGATTCTGAGAAGAAATTTATTAACTACTAGTTTACTCATGTTAAAAATGGATGGTATAAATATATTATTGGTTTTTCATGGAGTAAATCTTTTCACCTCCTGGTGGAATTTGGAACAGTTTGACATTGTCATAAAGATATTATCACCTGTAGTCACCAAGTATGTAATATAGTAAAAAGTTTCAACTAGATTACTTATAATTTAGCTGATAAATTATTATGATGGGATTTTAATCAATGTAGTTGACATATAAGGTCACTTAAAATCTTGTTTGAAGCAACACTTTTGTTGTGCATTCTTAGTTGAACTAAATGGCTGAAGAAGGTATAAACTAAAAAATAATAATAACAAAAAACAAAACATAAGTATATTAATCTTGCCAGTCCCTGAGGAATCTCTAGAACACGAAGGTGATAGTTTGTGATTGGAGCACAAAGAATGGTCTTCAAGAGCTTAAGACAAAAATGCTGGGAGAACTGGAAATTTGGAGAAAAATCAGGACCATCCAACATTGCTGAAAACAGCTAGATTATTAAGAGGAGGGTTGGAATATTGAGAAGACCTGCTATCACTTATTCTCCACATAATCTACTTAAATGAACATTCAACGGACAAATAATAAAAACATGTGCAATAATCATTCAAATATTTTCCATCTTCTATTTGAAAATTTAGCAAGAATTTGGTTTTTACTGTGTATTGTGTAACATTAGAATGTTCTCAAAATGTACAAATATTCATTGGTATCCAACCTATCAAGTCAGTCTGCCAATAATCCTCATGCTACCAACTTAAGTTCAATTAATATGTGATGTTTTATAACATTGTATTGAAATGGAAATCTTTATGTTGGTAGATAGATTCAAGCAACATGCTTGGTAAATGTGCAATAGAGACACTCAAAATGCTCTGTCAGGGTCAGGCTTTTGGTTAATAGTATTTTTTATATCAAATACAAGTTTTAAATACTATGCACATTTCAAGGTCAATTGTGTTGGTTTAAACTGATGAGTGTTTAGGCTGACTAATTATCAAGAAAACAGTAGAAAATGAGGAAAACATTTGTGAATTAATCCAACAAAATCATCACTGAACAATATCAGCTTATTTATATTAATTATTTGAGTAATGGTATAGTTTTTTTAGGTGTGTCCATCAATTTTCTTATATTACTTCTTATATACCTATAAACATTAATTACATTGCAATTTCTTTTCTATAATATTTTTTAAGAATTATATCAGACATGCTTCTTCAGTAGTATTTTTATTGATTATTATTAATGCATTTGTAATCAATGAGATTACACAAGAGAGATCAAGCAACATCAAGTGTCTTCAATTCCATAATACTACTAATACAACTAATTATTATTTCCTTTACCTTTCTGTTTGATAAAATCATTTACAGTCTTTTACAGAGACTTAAGACAAATTAAAGTTTTTTTTAGATTACTGAAAAAGTGTTTTTTATTTTTGCAGTCAGTATTCAGTAACACTATTATTTTGATTTTTTCTCTCTGATACACTAATTTACCAAGTCTTACTTGATCTTTTTCTGAAAGAGTTTTGTGAGCATCATCATCAGCATTATGAACATCATAAGCAGTCTCATGATGTGGGGAGGAGGGTATAGAGTTGCTCCACAGCTGAACACCTGACTAGTTCACTACACAGACAGGTATTCACACAGACAGGTATTCATTCATGTGTAACATGTCTTTGGCAAGTAGACCCGGCAGTCAAACTAGTCAATATCCTGCAACTTTATGGCTTGCCTTTGTTTTGCACATTTGTTTCCATTGAAGAAAGTCTTTACTTTCTTGACTTCAGTCTAGGAAGAGCTCCAATCAGTAATGTTGGGTCATCACCACACTGCCTGTATACACTAGAACCCAGTCTACACCATTGTACTAGATGGTCATTAATCTTACAAGAAAATTAATTCACCCCCACCCCTGATAGGATTTGTTTTTATTACTGCTGGGTGCCTAGGCACCTTCCTTACCAGAATGGCCTGATGTGTGAACTGGTTTAATTGCTGATGGCTCAATCATGCAGCAGGTAATACTAGGTTACATGGTACCAGTAACAGTTCTAGAATGACATGATATAAAAGTATACAAACAGTACACATTAACAAAATCTTTTCTATTTCAGATTAAGATGAATTTCATGGGATTTTTTTTATGTGTTTATAAGTAACTTAATCATTGCTAGTGTTTCTCTTACTAACAGGATACTGGTTTATTATTTTTATTGACATATTTTATAGTTTTTACTTACTAAACTGAAATACCACTATGGTTTTTAATTTATTTAGTGCTTTCACAATCTTACATTTTTTGTTAAATAGAGCAGTTAAACTTTAAAATATCTATGTCAATCTTTTATGCTTAAAATATCAATGCTCTATACTTGAGGATTTGTGCCAGAATAAGCTTGATAGAAGCCTTAAACATGGCCACTGGTGATGACATTTGAAATGAAAACTCACCAGTTTATAGATTAAAACTATATCAGTAATAAAAGTGACAAACTGATGAAAATGACAACTGAAAACATTTCTTAGAAGTTTTGTTCTTTCTAGAAATTTTATACAACTGCAGTTATCACACACACACCTATCATACGTAAAGCATACATACGCAAGTTGTAAAATATTGGTGACTAGATAAGTGGGAGGGTTAAATAGGCAACATTAAGAGAGAGGGTTTTGGTAGGTGTAAGAATAGGGATGATGGGGTGTAGTAGGGTTGAAGAAATAGTGGGTTGGATAGATCGTTTGTTGCTGCTGCTGTTGGAAACAGGATGTTAAAACTGTTACTGACAATTAGGAGACACACTGCAAGAAAGATGAGGAAGCTTCGGTATCTCATTCTGAATTTGGACCAGGCAGGCAGGAAGCACATTTTCAGACAACACTCGGTGACGCTCTGTGTGTGTATATATATATATATATATATATATATATATATATATATATATATATATATATATATATGAGAGAGAGAGAGAGAGATTGAAGAGGAAGAAAGAGTGGATTGGGTGGGGGAGGTTAAATGCAGAGTACAGAGTTGTGGGTACAGGTGCAGATAAAACAGAAAAGCACACAATATTGTATAACTCATCTCTCAGATCCCTTCTAGGTGACAGGGTGTGATTCTGGAAGGAGGACCATATACTAGTTGAAGAAAAAGAAAAAGGAAGGAGGAGGAGGAGGAGCAAGAAGAAAAAAGGCACATTCATGTAACAACAAATACACATGTTTTATATTGCATATATGTGTACATATGATGTAGATTATTTATTAATACTAAGTTTCAAAGCTAACAACTGAACTTCATAGTGAAGACTAAAATTAGTTTGTTAAAAATTGCTCTCTAGAGTACACAGAGTTTAAAATGCATACCACTTACATATAGTTACAAACTATACTAAACTTGGTATCATTAGTATATGAGACATGTATATTTAAATTTGAAATGTAGTATTCCGTGCCAGGATGAAGTTAATAAAATCTTTATTCTATGACACTGATAAAATTTGTATTAATATGCTTGAAAGTGCTCAAACAAAAATATTATGAATTTGGGAGTTTGAGTTTTCACATAAATTTGGTCACAGACATCTTAGACACAAACTGGAAAAATGTAAACAGACATTTTAAAATGCATATAAAAAATTTAATATCTTTGCTCCAAAGTGCTATCAAGTTTTGTCTCCTCAATCAGTCAATTTTGGACAGAGTCAATTTTTGAACAGTGTCTCTCCATTTGACCCCAGATGTGTGACAAACTGGGAAAATGCAATGAAAGATTTATATAAACAGACTATCAATTTATTTTAATAAAACTTTTTGAATATATTATATATATATATGATAAAAAGATAGTTAAGGTATGAAATATTTATGGGTAAAAGTCATCAATATCTAACATAGAGTGTATATATGAAAGTGGACACTGAGGTCAACACCAAGCTGTGAGATTTTGTTTCATGCTTCAGCACAATCTTCAGGCCATAAAGTTTGTGATGAAGCATGATTATATATATATATATATATATATATATATATATATATATATATATATATATTATAATTATATATATATCTCAGTGGACATTGAAGTCAACACCCAGAGGACTGATGATTGCATTTAAACAGACTAATAGATCCATGAAGAGAGCTCCATGTATCAAAATACAGAGCAATATGATCATTAAAGAGTTAGGTACCAGAGCTATAAAATAATTTAAACCATTTTATAACACCGGTCTGATGAGCCAGTTGTCTGTCTGAAATAAATTATTACCAAGCTCTTTAATAATGTATTAAGCTTTCCCTTTGATATATATATATATATATATATATATATATATATATATATATATATATACATATACACACACACACAAATAAACAAGTTTTGTTAATGCCAACAGTCACATTATGTCTATTATGCATTTAATAAGTTTCTCTTTTCAATGGACTAATTTAAATATTTTTGTGCTGCAGGTGAAAAGGGACTCCCACCATTTGTGGGTGTTAAGGTCTCAAATTTTCATCTTGCTTCTGTCATTATCAAGAAATAAATTTCATTTAATTTTTTCATTATAATGATTGAATCTAGTTAAAAACTGTGATGCTTTTTTGCCTTGAACAGCAAAATATTGCCAAAAAGAAAAACTCATTGAAAAAATAGACATAATTCGTCAGTCTTTATCAAAACTTATTTGAATAAAAATATGCTGCCTCGATATACCATATATATATATATATATATATATATATATATATATATATATATATATATATATAAGGGCTGTGAATTTTTGTAACACTATGTTCCTGTGACATAAATTGGTGAACTTTTGTTAAAAAGTAACAAAAAAGGCATTATTAGTTTCAGTTCTTGAAAAAGGTCTACCACAAACTGAAAATTTGATTTTGCCATATACACAATAAGGTGGAAAAAATTTCAGAAGCTTTATTTTTCAATTTGTTAATGATATAACTGGATAGTACTTATGTATTTTTAAAGCATTTAACAGTTTATAGCTATAGTATAACATACAAATGTCCCAGGAAGTTCTAGATTCCAAAAAGTCATAGTACTACTAAACTTGTATATAGAAAATTTGTGTTGGGGGTGAAATGTTTTTAAAAAAAAATAAACTGAATTAAGAATTAAACCCCACTTCATTAGTTTTTTAACAAAAGTTCATTGAATTATCATGCAGGAAATCAATTATTTGACAAAATGTTTAAAGTCATATATATATATATATATATATATATATATATATATATATGTTGGCACCTGAGGATTGCAGACTGCATGAAACTATGAGGTGTGCAATCAATGTAGGGTATTATGCATATTTTTTAATACATTAAATAACTCTGTTTTTAACACTGAGCACTGTTTTTTCTTACACTATAGGGTATATATATATATATATATATATATATATATATATATATATATATATATATATAGAGAGAGAGAGAGAGAG
>OZ038520.1:37704110-37726610 GCA_964036315.1 Acanthosepion esculentum
CCTGCAGAGAAAAGGAGTTAAAGTCCCACTATTACATTTTCTGTTTTAAGATATTTAACAAAAAAAGCTATTCATAAAATAAACTCTGTAAGATATCTATAATTAAAAGTGCATTATCATTTATGAAGCAAAGAGTGTAGAAAAATGATTATAAGCATTAATTTAGAATAAGAATCCCAAAATTCAATAAAAGTTTTTCAAAGTAATATAAAGGAATGCCAATTGAAATTAAATTATAATAACTTTAATTACAAGTGTCTAATTAAGAAGAAACTGAACAATTTAGATAATAATAATAATAATAATAATAATAATAATGACTGTTCTATTTTGTTGCTCTTTGTGCCACTATGCTCACTAATACTCTAGATGAAGACAGGAATCCTCTTCTCCCTGTACTTCTGTCTTGTTACTATCATAACAGAATCCTTTTTGAAACACTCAAGTCACTTTATATTCTATAACTGCTTAGCAAGAAACTTGAATTTGAGATAAGGAATAAGTGTTTAATGAAATTTGAACGTGCATCTCAATCATTGATGAAGATGAAAGAAAAACTAATCAAAATTTAATAATAAATTCAGGCAAGAGTATTACTATTAGGTATAAAAACAAGAGAAATAAGATGAGATAAAAACTAGCTAACTATTCTTCAGCTAAGAAATGCAAACAACTTGAGACTATTATTACTAGGAGTAAAAACAAAGCAAATAAATTGAGAGAAAAACTAGTTAGAAATTAAAAACAAAGATAATATTTTATGTAAGAAGTTTGGACAACTAAAGATTTCCTCTTATAAAAAAATAAGGTTAATTTTACTGTTATTAAAAACTCAATACTATATTGGCTCATCTTTATTAGGTATCATTTTTGGAGATAAGATAGTCACAGGAATAAGAAAGAAAAAAATATTAATATAAAATCATTAAGGAATATATGAATACAGTTGTTGTTGCAATATAAACATGATATAAATTTAATATGGCTTCAATTAAATCTACCAAAATTTTTTTCTTTCTTTTTTTGAAGTCTTAATAAATTTTCAATGAATCATTAGAAACTGAACTAAAAGGTTTATTTCTTTTATTAATGAAATGCACTTACTAAGTAAAAGTAATAAAAAATGTTCTTAAGTTTCTAGATAAAGATAGTCCCAACTTACTTTAATGTAACAAATTTACAATCATTAAGATTTTGAAGTTATTTTTTTTATAAATTTCAATTTATCACTATATAATGAATACATCTGAACAGTTTTTTCAAATTTTAATTTTGGTAAAATTTTAAAATGCAACTGAATTTTAGCACTAAAATTTCCCAATTATTTTTTGGTACAAGTATAGACAAAAAACAAAAGTAAAACTGCAAAGAACTGTTTCTATATAACAAAAAATATATCAGCTTCTTGTCCACTTCTTTTTAATAAAATTAATTTTATGAAAATTATTTAATAGATTTTTGTGAGGAAGGATCCATTTTTCTTTTTGAGAATTTTATGATCAATTGAGATGTTTAATAGTCCTGTTACAATATGTTTCATCTGACTGTGTTTAGTGATTTGTTTATGTCTTTATATAAATGGTAAGTAACTCAATCTGTGAACTTATTTTTTCTTTTAGTACAATTGTGGAAATTTAATGTTTATTTTAACCTTATTTTAAGAATGAAAATATTCAAGAATGAGGACTTCATTTCCTTATTTCTACATAATACATTTAAAGTGTATTATATTCAACTTGATTTTTTCAACTTATGATATTTTTAAGTCCATAACACTATCATAAGTATTATATATATATATATATATATATATATATAAGTATTAAAGATAGTCTTTTATCTGTAATATTTATAAACCAAGAATTAGTTTTATAGGTTCAGACCTTTAACTATGGACAGAGGTCATTTGAGTATACAAAAATTTCAATGTTTTATTTAGTGTTCACTAGATTAGAGTATTTAGTACTCACTATACATTGAGATTAATAAATACCTGAAATGATTTGATCAAGACAAAGACACCTGTCTTAAATTTGATCAGTTCTCTTTGCCCTGAGCTTGTGGTTAGTTCCACCTACTGACTCCTCAACCACAAATCATAGGGCTTGATTTTGTTTCCCATTGATTTCATAGCAAAGAATCTCCACAAAAAAAAAGATCCTAACTCTGTCTATATATGAAGGAACCAAACCACCAGCATGTTTATTTAATATACTTATATCTGTGTATGTAAATAAATGTGGCCTGCAAGTAATCTGTATTTATATATTATGTCCTAAGGTTTTAGTTGTAGAGAAAAGGAGACAAAGTAAGTCCACTATTACATTTAAATTAATAAAATAGTCAACATATTTTAAAAGATTACTTAATAAAAGGCTATTCTCAAGAAATTATGTTAATAATAAGAATAGTATTAGTGATTTTACTCTTGTTTGCATATCAATAATCCCAATATTTTCTACTAACCGATGTACTAGAGATTAGCCTATAACACACACACACACATATACACACACACACACATACACACATACATACATACATACATATCTTATGTGTGAATGTATTATTAAAAATTTTAAATAGTTACAATAATACAGAAAGAAAGGCAACAAAGAATATTTTTTAGGAAAATTAAAGTAGTGATTTAAATTGCTTCAAGAATTGTAGTAAGTTATAGCAAAATAAACTCATAAATAGTTCTTGCACAGCATCTGAAGTATGAAAGAAAGAAACTGAATAAAAGTACTCTCAAAATTAAATTGGTTATTATACTCTTAAGAAATTGTCAAGTTAATTGCTAGTTGACTGTGAAATTTAAAGGCAATGATTTCTTTTTCATGAATTTAAGATACAAATTCTAATAAATTCTTGATATTTCTAATATAAAAAAGTTGTAGTAAATAAAATTATTTCTCTAATTCCTTCATTTTCAAACTGTCTATGGAAGTGTATATTTTTTTTAAGGATTTAATAATAAAGAATGAAAAGTAAATGATTTTTCAGTGTTTCTTCGAAAATATACTTTTGTCAATTATGAAAGAAAGATAAAGACAACAGTATAGCTAAAACATAGATTAATGTGTAGGCAAATAGAAAGATAGGTAGATTGATAGATGGAGAAAGAGGTGGGGGATAAGAACTTAAGCACAGTGACTAAAAAGAAAATTTGTTAGGATAGACTAATATGTTTATAGATATGTGTACCATAGAAAGATAAAATGTAACAAATTATTGTGAAAGGATGTATATGAATTGAGGAAAAAATCCATTAGAAAAATTAGCAAGTGTGTATTACAATTAGAGGTAGTTAGCAGAAATATATTTGGAATACTGTGAAAAAAAAATTAAACAAAACAAACAATAAATTTACATTACCATTGGTGAGGAAAACACAAAAAAATAATAAAAAAAAAAATAAAAGGAAAAATAATATATATATATATATATATATATATATATATATAAAACTTATATATAACATATGATGAAACAAAATAATACATTAATATCTGCCAACCTTCAATCTACTGAGCAGCCATTTAATAAAGAAAAAAATCAAAAAATTTCAAAGGAACTTTTTTTGCTGTTCAAATTTCGTTTGTTATTTTGTAAAAAAAAAAAAAAAAAAAAAAAAAAAAACAAAACTGCAATATTTAGAATTTTAATATTCTTTTTTGTTGTTTTTTCTTTCATTTTTTGTAAAATTATTTTTCTCAACATTCAACTGAGATTGCTATGAAATGTCTGTTTACAAATAGCAAAGATAACATCTTTATAACTCTTTTCTGTCTCATTCATAAATATTTAATGAATAGCATAAATAATTATGATAACATTAATAATAACAACAAAAGTACAGTGAAAAAGCAATAAGAAAAGAATTAAGAAAAGAAAAATAATAAAAATAACATAATTTCATTACTGAAATTCAAACAAATCAGGCAAATGGTAAAAAAAATCATTGAAAATAAATAAGTGATATTAATACAATAAAAATCAAAAGTTTATGAGACAAATGTCATAATTTTCATCAATAAAGAAAAATAATAAAAGAAATATTTAAAAATCTATGAACATTAAGATAATATTTTCAAAAGATAAATAAGGTAAAATATTTGAAATTAATAATAATAATAATAATGTTTGATTCAAATAAAATTATCTTAATGCAATTTGGCTGTCTGTTTATTATAATAGGCAGAAAACATTTTCTTTCTTTCATTCTTTTCCTCTCTTTCTTTCATTTTCTCAATTTTTTTTTATAAATATTGTATGAATATCCATAAAATATTATCAATAATCCAAAATCTATTTTACATTAATTAAAAATGTTACAAATCTAGAATTCTTCAGTAGTCTTGCAGTTGGTAACGGATAAAAAAAGCACTTCTGTTCTCATAATAAAAATAATAATAAACCAAGAGATAAATAACATACAAAAATTAATATTATTAATATAAAGAATATTTTAAATAATAAAAAAAAAAACAATAAAAATATTATACAAAAAAAAATTTGTCCAACTGATTTGCCAATTGTTTTAAACTTTGTCCCAAGTTTGTTTTAAGAGACAAAAATAAAATAAAATAAAATAAAATTAAAAAAAAAAAGAAATACAATAATTAAAAAAAAATGAAAAGTAAAAAAAGCTTGTGTAAATAAATACACAAATCATCTAAGGCAATGCCTCTTCAAAAGAAATATCATGCTTTTCTATAACTTAGCATCATGAGGCAGGGAACCAGGTATAGGCAAAAATACACATACATACAAAAATGGCTGCCCTATGGATTAAAGAATTATTTAATATTACATAAAACAACAAATATTTTTTCTTCTTCTGTATTTCTCTTTTTCTCTCTCTCACTCTTTTTCTTTCTTCCTTCCTTTCTTTCTCTCTTTCTCTCAATGGATAATTGCCAATATTTCATGGCTGATTCTGTTTTCTTTTCATTTGTTTTTTTTGTGTAAGTTTTCTTCTGTTGTTGATTTAAAATTTCTTTCATCTTTTTAAATGTTTTTATTTTTTCTCAGGCGCTTGACCCATCAGATTCAATTAGTCGTCTTGTCTGCGAGGTTGAAGCAGCTTTATTTTCACTATTTGAACATTGACATCCCCTGCTACTACAACCATTATAACATGCAGTACAACAGACAAGGGCACACCTTGCAGGCCAGTAAATGCACAAACAAGGTAAACACAGGGACAAAAGTGCCATACAAGCCCAACGTTTTAAGCACTGGGGCCTTTCGCAGCCAGCACAAGGTTCATCAGAGCACATTCCATCTACAGAGTCCTGCTGGTAGTCCTTTGAGTAGTGGTAAAACACTCCCTTAACACAGCATACACATGTACAAATATTCACAGCAGACTTGGCACTTATTTCAAATTTCTTTCCACAGAACCACCAAGAAGGCAGTTCCCTTGGTTCTCGACAAGCGCCACATTTGCATTTCCCGCATTTGCTGCAGATAACCGAATCTCTGTGTACACTTCCTACTCGACTCTCCAAATCTACAGCTACATTGGCAGTAACCTTTTTCAACGTTTGATTTGAAATTGGCTGGTTTGATATAACAGTAGGATTAATGGTACCTCTTGACCGTCTTACACCTGAAATGGCACCACCACTACCACCACCGCTGCTGCTGCCACCACCACCACCATTTCCAGTTATAGCACCAGTGTTAACATTGATGGTACTGGCAATACCAGGGCCACTTCTACTATTCTCATTACCGATCGTTAAAGTCGGGCTCGAATGAGTTGCGGTGTTCAAAGAAGAATTTGAAAATCTGTGTGGTTGCAACAAATGGCTCTCTGCTTGTAATTTTTTGCTCTGCAATGGCTTCACAACAGTGACAGTTGATGAAGACGATGATGGAGGTAGTTTGCTTGAGGAGAGTGTTGAATCCACATATTCATTCTGTGGCCGGGGTCCTGGTCTCAAATGAGTTAAGCTGATAAGCTCCCGGTTTGAGAGGTTTGCCGTTGTCTGGTGTATGTCCGAGTGTTCAAGCACTGACACTCCAGAGCGAGAAGGGGATGTACTGTTGTTTTGATTGGTCATCTGTTGCCCAGATGCAGATGATCTGGTCACAGTTGAATCATCCATTAAATTTATGGAAAGAGTTAATTCTCAAATATGTTCCATTCGAGCTGTTTATGGACTGGCCATCTCTCCCTGTTGTTTCTGTAAGAAAGAAAAGAGTGAAAATTTTAAAAAAAGAGAAAAACATTAAATTTTTTTTTAATTATTTTTCATTTTTGAAGGACTAATTTCCAAAATGAAGTTATTAAACAACATTCTTTGCTTTTTAAAATTTTCAGAAAGACAAGAATTTCCTTACTTGGGATTCTTTATTAAATTGAAAAATAATCTATTTTTAGAGAAGGTACAAAAAAACAGTTCAAATATAACAAATTTATTAATTATTAGCAATTATAAATAGGTCTCTATGAAAGTAATTCTTTTGCTGCTTTAATTTTATAATTCTTTTATTCTTTGTTGAAAGAATCCAGGATTTTGATAAAAAATAATTCTCTTAATAGTGAATTATTCTAGTCTTTTTTTTTATAGGTTTAAATATTCTTCTAATGATCTTATTAAATAGAAATTTTAAGAATTGAGTTTTGAGGATTTGTTAAAATATTCCACTATAATAGTTTGCCTTAATCCTGAGTCATTTTTTTAGCACAAGCTTACATTTTATGTTGACCAAATCTTCACTCATTCCTTGTCTTATTAAAATTTATAATAAATAAAACCTGCAATATTCTTCTAACTACTCACCAAGACCTTACAGGAATGAAACTTTGTTTTAGGGTAACATAAGTTTAAAATCAATAACATTTTAGTAGAGTGATGCCCTGACAGTCTTTAGATAATATAAAAGGATTAAATTAATTTGGATATAACTCTAGCCATTAATTTTATTTAGCTAGAATATTCTTGTGGATTTATTATTCATTTGTGACTGTTATTATCTTCAACTTATTTTCTGTTGCTTTTCATTACAACTATTAGATTGTTGATTTACAACCATTAATCAAGCAGCATATAATGGGAATAAATAAACCACAAGTGAGGGTGGTAGTAATTATTATTATTTGGAGAAAGTACATTATAGTTAAGATATGAAAGTGCAATTAGTAATTCTGATCTATGCTAGTAACAACTTTACAGTTACAGAACATGAAATTTCTGATGAAAAGCAAGAAAAATAAGATGACAGAAATACTAATAAAAAATGAATAATAACTGACAATGCTTTATGTAGGAAATTTGAAGTCTATTCTTGTGGAAGGATGCAAAACATCTGCACAGGACAATATTGTTTATTAACATCAGTTACAAAAGCATCAATGAAAGCAGAAGGAAGAGATATTTCAAATTACAGGATGATTTATGCGTCTGTAGATCATTTAGATATGTGTAAATCCTCTATAGCAATAGTCTTTTTAAGGGGTCCAGCATGAATAAAGAAGATATTTCAATGCATAAAATCTTTTTAAACAAGTAAGAATTGGAAAGGTTATGTACTTTTATAGAAATTCTTTTGAATAAAACATGTGTATTTAGTTCTCCATCTGTTAAAGACTTAGCAGATTTTATTTGCCCTGTTCTGGTTATTGCTGGATAAACTATATTCATCTAATACTCTTCCTCCTGTTCAGTGTGCCAAATCAAATTTCTTAAGGTTTTATATTACTTTTGTAGGTTGTATTATACATAGTATGCTTATAAGATTAATAATATTGGGATACTTTTCTTCATCTATGTTCTAAGCTGACCTAATTTCCTGAGATATGAGATGTTAGTCCAAGTCTTCTCCAAAGCTGCTTCTTTCTGATTTCACCCTACTTCAGTGTCCTGACTAATTTCCTCATCTTTTTTATTATTTTTTTTCAGCAGTATTCTGGCTGTATATCCTCCATCCTTCCTTGTGTGTCTGTTGTACTCTGGAATTAGGTTGAATCTTATTCAAAAGGAGCATGCATGTCATAACTAATTTTTGCATTGCTGTATTTTTAGGGCTGTTTTTGCTTAACTTAGGTGCTGACCTTGAGTTTTCATTGCATTATTTCACATATGCTGCCATTTTTGTGGGTGGGTGTGTGATGGGTCATGACTGAAAGACACTTTACATAGTAAGCTTAAATGACTCAGTAAAGAAACTGAATATGGACATTAGTATTATGTGGAAGCCATTAATCAGGAGAGAACAGGTAATGAAATTGAGGTTCAGCAGGTATAACCTGAGACATGGAGTGCATGTAAAGCTCAATGGGAGGACATGAGGTAAGTACAACAGTTAAAAGAAAGTAGTCCCAAAAATCAGGTGTAAAAATTGAACATGATGTATATGAGAAGGGATGTGAATGTTCCCTCAGAATGATTTGCCAACATGTACCTGACAAAGGTCTGAGGAAAAACAGAAACATTGTTTAGCAAAACAAATAAATAAATAAATAACTATATGCAATGATTAAAACATCTAATCTAACAAAATTCAGATATTGACTTTAGGTTCGTTTAAGCATTAAAGTTAAAGACTGAAATAAAATTATTCAGATATCTATATAATAAATGTGAATCTCAGTGTGTCTCACTTTTTCAACTTTACTCCTAGAGGCTTTAGACCAGCATATCATACCATTTTGGAATCAAGGTGACTGCCTGAGCAAATTAAAAACATTCAGAGCCAGTCCTGGACCCACAATCCTGAAATTTTTGATTCACAAGTTTTCATTACTGCAATTGATTTTACATGATATTTTGCAACTAATTTTTTTGTACAATAACAATTTTTATAACCTGGTAATAAATTTGGGAATAATCTAGAGTAACTGAGAAATTCAGTGAAAGTCACCCATGAAATAAAAATAATTATTTGTATCGAAAGTAAGGACCTATGTGCATCAAATTGTCTTTAAATTAATAAAAATAAATAATAATTTCAACTTAAAATGCTTATTAGATTTTTAGTAATTTATTATTGTGAAAATAAGTTTTAGGGTTTTCATTATTCTTTTATTTGTGATTTTTACGAGATAATGGGAGTGGATTCCTAAAATAAATACTTTTTAAGATTAATCTCAAATGACCAATTTTTTTATTAGATCTCAGACAGGATGTCTTAGAAATTACTAAAGTTACTTATGATTTTTATTATACTGACATCTAAATAAAATGAATATCTTATGTTTACAAATATAATGAATATTGTTTTTGCTTATTTCTAACAATCATTTTCTTTTTATCTGAATTTCTGAAATGAATACCTATCACTCTTAAAGTGTATTTATACACTTTAAGAGTTAGACAACAATAATATTAGGGCTTGTTTTTACACACCTCAGATGATAAGATATTCAGGACTAAATTTTATGGGATAAATATAAATTCATATATAAAAAATTATAATTGAATACACAAAAATAGTAGTGTATAAAATATGACTAATTGACATTCATAAAATAGTATTTAGAGAGTTCTAAATGGAGAAGAATGAGTTATCTCCCTTAACTACTGAATATTTAGAAAAACCAATGTACAGGGTGGTCCGAAAGTCTGGTCACATATACATAGTATAATTTTCTATTTCAGATTGCTGACACTAGTTCTAGTTCAGTTTGAAAGAGAGGTAGGGGTGACAAAACTTTCGGACCACTCTGTACATTATGTTGGCTTCTCATAGAGAAGAGCACCAATCATTTGTAACAAAAATATATTATGTAAAATGTTAAATGTAATATGAAAATTGTATACAAGAAAAGGGTTGAATTTCCAAGAAACATGCAAAATATGCTGTAAAATTTGATTTAACAGTAAATAAGTATAAAATATTCAGAATAAAAACTAAAAAATTCTGTTAAATGTTTTCACTTGTAGTCATATGTTCTATGAAACAGTACATAACTAAAAGTAATGTTAATGATAAGATTCATGTTTTAATTTCAAATAAATTAAATTTCTGTAATGTTCCTTTCTCTCATTTTAAGTGCTATATTCCTTTCAAATTCAAGCAATGAGCACACTCTAGTTTCCTTTTCTTTAATATCTTTTAACTGTTTACAGACACAGTTGTCCTTTAGAAGGATAGTAGAGAGGTTTCTCCATTTCCATGTCTTTTTCTAGGCAGGTTGCCAACCAAGACTAATTTGCCCTGTTATTTATAGAAGAGATGGATTGATGCTTTTCCCAAGAACATTTACTGTTTAGAATCCAGAGTTGGCTTCCTCCTAGACTGGTTGCCAACCAAGACTAGACAGCCCAATCTGTAGCTGGTAGAAAGTGAAGAGACAAGTTTATGCTATACCTTTAACAATTGTATCATTATAAATTGAACACACTGATTATTGATTTGTTTTGTGCTATTAATCCATCTGAACGTCTAGTTTTCCTTTGCTTTTCCATAATTACTTAAACTAATACCAACATCATACATCTGTTTCATATTAATATATGTTGCTATTGTATTATATAACAATTCAAAAAACAATCTTGGCCTGGTGACTGGAAATCCAACCTCCAGACTGCATATTCCCAGAAGATTTGTCTGCAGTTAAATCTGAGGTAATAGGATAAAAAGAAATGCAATTTAGAGCCTTGTGCTGTATCAGGTGTGATATATGGATTACATTTTAACAATGTTGATGGCTGAATAAATAAATAGTCACTGCCTTTTCCTAACTGCTGGCTATTAAATAATAATTGTACTATTTAAAATAGTACAATTATTATTCAGAAACAAAGTTCCAATATTGTACTAAGATAACTGGGAAGTTTTTAATTTTGAGATAAGTCAGTTCCATTACAAGATTTGTTCAGATTCACTTTTTTTGTTACTTTAGTTGTTACCACAATGCTTTCTGCAGTTTGCTCATATCTACAAAGATATATTCTATAATTTTAAGATAAATAAAAGATAAATAAAGAATTGTTTGAACCATAGGTCTCAGTACTTTTGGTGATACCATATTTCAACTGATTCATTCCTTAGCCTTCCTTTTGTACAGTCCGTAAGAAAGACGGAAGATCAATAGTATAGAAAGTATTAACAGTAGACAGAAGGATAAAGAAAAACAATTTCATATGGATTATAAATTCAAGAAAGGCTAAAGAGTGAATTGTGCAAAACAGTGTGGTAACAACAATGGCAGCAAAAACAACAACAATGGCAGCAGCAATAATTTGAACAACCATATCTGGCATTATTATAGTTAGTGATATGGAGAGAGATGCAAAGTAAACTGATTTCTTTCTCTCTCTCTCTCTCTCTATATATATATATATATATATAAAGAGAGAGAGAGAGAGAGGTACCTCAATAAAAAAAAAAGATACCTAAGGTTTAAAATGCATTTTAAAAATGAAAAATCTTTCTTGTAGCTTTTATTTTAGTTTCAATTCTTAGTTCATAAATTAAATTTAATATTTCCAATAAGCAAAAATACTTTGTGATATTTCAAACTGAATTTAAATTGATTGGAATTAATTTTTTATTCTGATCATCAGTAAAATTGATAAAAGCAACCATCAACACAACATAATTCTCTTTAGAGTCTGTCTATATTTCTGAGATGAGGTATTATGTACAGTATTTACATTAGTCGGACTATTGTCCTAATCATTGTTGCCATATTTGTCACAACGTTTCGGCCGTTGTACGCTCCGGCCTTCTTCAGGTGGTTGGAATTTCGAACCGAACCCTTTATTTCGATCACTGGGGTAGACTGTTCTAGTTCCACAAGGACACATGGTACAGTGGATAAAGGCGTTGGTTAGATCCAGTGACAGACCCAAAGAGTGTGAGTTCAATACCCGGTTCAGGCAGTGGAGAACTTTCAGAGGTAAAATTACCAGGAGATAACTGATAACTGACATCCATCAAACATGGCTCGTGGAACTAGAACAGTCTACCCCAGTGATCGAAATAAAGGGTTCGGTTCGAAATTCCAACCACCTGAAGAAGGCCGGAGTGTACAACGGCCGAAACGTTGTGACAAATATGGCGACAAAGATGAGGACAATAGTCCGACTAATGTAAATACTGTACATAATTCTCTTTATTAAAAATATCATTAAAAAATAAAATAGACTTTTCTGAAACATTATTTGAGAAAAAAAGTAGTTGATTTTAAGTTTAATTAAGCTGAATTGAACAAATATTACTTACTTTTAGCTTAATATATCACAGAATGGCATTTTTAACAGGTGTTGACACATTTATCAACAACCTTAAGTTTGTGAAATTTATCTAAAGAGGAAATAACTGTAATAAAATTATATGACAAATACAATGTAAATGCCTTTTTTAGATAATTTTTTAATCTTAAAAAATTAAAATATTTTAAGCATTCTAATATTTTATTGAATCTTAGGTACATTGGCTTTATAGGCATAATTAGAAAAACACTTGTTGAAGAAATGTTAGGGAATTTTAAATTTATTACAGTAAGTACTGTTATTTTCTGATAATGTCCTGTATTTATGAAATTTATAGACAAAAAAATTCGAGATTCATTTTAAAATACTGACGATTGCTGAATTTTAGTAAGCTTTTCCATTTCTGTTTAGTAAATTAATTTTTTTAATGACTATCATTTAATACAAAATTTTAAAAGATTTAAGTTTATAAATTATTCTAATTAAAATTTTAAAAAAAGAAAGAAAATTTTTGTAAAATTTCATTTTTCATAGAAAATTTTTTTATTCATAAGATAATAGTGTCTATAATATATTTAATTCATAAAAACAATTAAAAGCTTTTCTAATTAAATAATATCTTAGCTTTATTGCATTTTTGTTTTACTATTCAAAGCAGACTTTTGGTAACTGGTGTCCTGTTTGGCCCCAAAATTTGATTAGTTAAAATTTGTTGAGGATTTGTCCTTATAAGTAAAGTGCTACAAAGAACAATTTCTTGAAATTCCATAAAATTAAATATGTTGTTGTTGGTGGTTGTGTGTGTGTGTGTAGGGGGGTAACAGATATATAAAAAAATATTTTTACTAAAATTCTCTAAAAAAGAAACATTTTAAAAATTTCATTAATTTGTGAATAAATAATAACTTTTTTTCTCATTATTTCATATGCAGTAACCTTGTGTCTTTACTGCTATGATTAAAAAAATCCTGAAAATATCATAAAAATTATCTGATTTTTGCAAGAATTTCCAAATCAATTTATTTTTCACCACAAAAAACTCCCCACCCAAATTTCACATAAAAATTTGTGGTCCCATGTTGACACCAGAAAAACAAGGTTCTAAATAGGATTAAAAAATAATTTTTACATAAAAATTCCTTTGAATAATATAAGTTAAGTTTTGGGCATCTATTTATCATGTAGGCATATTTTTTAGCAAAACTTTCAAGGTGTATGTATGTATGTATGTGTATATATATATATATATATTATATATATATATATATATATATATATATATATTTCTAATTCTAACAGTTGAAATATAATCCTTGAAAATGGCTAAATGTATAGCCGAAAGCGCTCGGATAAAAAGAACATTTGGACAGTTTTTATATAATTTATCCTCTGAAAAGAAAAACTTTATCAGATCGCACGAGAAATTATATAAAAAACTAAATAAAAGCACCTTGTCAGTCGTTTTTAATGAAATGTGCATATATATATATATATATATATATATATATATATATATATATATATATATATATATATATATAGAGAGAGAGAGAGAGAGAGAGAGAGATAATTTGGTTAAAATAAGTATGGAAGAATTAAAATGTGTGAAGATACTGCAGAGGTTTAAATAAATTAATGTTCAAAGGCTTCAAACAGATTCATCATAATGACCTTCATCTATTACATTTACAAGATGTAATATCAGATACTATGGCTGAAAACCTTGAACTGAGGTAGTATTTCATCAATTCTTGATATTCACTAAGCTCACCTTAGTATAGAACAAACCTAAATAAGTAAAGAAAGATTGTGCTGCATCAATATTCCAGGTGGGGTGGGCTTATCTAACAAGAATCAGTATTTTTTTCTTTTTTTTTTACCTTCCCTTAAGCAGTGACGTTGAGCAATAGAGGGAAATATGTAATTATTTTAGTCAGGAGGCAAACCACAATTCATGAATTCTCTCCCCCTTCCTCATGAACTTCAAATTTAACTGTTGGCTCACACATATGAGAGAGAGAGAGAGATAGAGAGAGTGAGAAAGAGAGGAAAAAGAGAAAGAGAGTAGAAGAGAGGAGGCAAGAGAGGCAACAATAAAGTATAGAGTGAAAGTCATATAAATAAAAACTTCAGATAAATAAAATTTACAACTTTAAAAAAAATCTAAAACCCATTTTTTATTTTAATTTTATTTTAAATTCTGTATTTCATGAACCTATTTTATTTCATTAATGTTATGCACTAATCATTTACTAAATGTTTTTTGAAAAAAGTAACATCCATGTAATGAAAACTGTATACAAGGTAAGGGTTGAATTTCCAATGAAGCATGAAAAATATTGTATAGAATTTGATTATCAACAGCAAATAAATATAAAAGATTCAGAAGAAGAAAAATTGTTAAAGGTTTTAGTTTTTACTTGTATTATTATTATTATTATTATTATTATATGTTCTATGTAAATTTAATTGTAAATTATATTTGTCTTATTGCATTTTATCACCAATGTTAAAAATCATGAACTTTATATTTTATTAATCCATTTTGTCTTTATAAAACTGATAGCAAAGATAGAAGGGATAAATATTATAAAAATTGTACATTCTATGGTGAACAAACATTCCTTGTTTTTCTTTTTTAACATCAAAATTTAATGTTGTTGTTAAAGTAGAAAATATATTTAGGACAATTTTTGGGTGTGACTTTATGACTTAAAAATGACCAATAAAAACTGTTCAATAAAAACTGTTCAATAAGTTTGCATTTAAAATGATTAAAAAAGAGGGTTCACTATATTTAAAACAACTGAGAAAGAAAATGCTATCATGGATAAAAAAAATGATAACATGGAAGTAATGTAATTGTATCAATTATTTTCATTAGTTATTAAGGTTATTTTGGTAAAGACATGAATCTGAAATAATAAATGTACAATTATGTACTTTCAATTTGCTTCCTGTTGAATTAGTCTCCAGTTATTTTGGTATATTAAGAGACTAATACCTTTTTGTTGCTGACTAAAGTTATTAGCTTGACACAAGGTCACAACAATAGAGTACCCAGTGGAAATAACATTCAAAACACTAGAAATAAGCTTGCTAGACATCACTCTAAGACGAATACCAAAGAGACATATGCCTTCTTGTATGTTTTTATGGAATTAGGAAAAGTAAAGATGTTTCTCTACTGCACCATCTCTTGTGAAGATTCAACACCAATAAGAATTATTGGTGTTTTCAAGTTGAAGGGGCTAAAACTAAGTGAAAGGTTTATAGATATTTTTAGTATTGTGAATGCATACAAAGTACATTTAAATTTAAGATTTAAACTACTTTCCAATGCATATAGTATGTGTGCACAGAAAGATAAAGAAAGAAAGAAAGAAAGAAAGAAAGAAAGAAAGTATAAGTGAAATTAAAAACTAGTTTGGAACTAATATCAAATTTACATATTCATTAGATATTGTTTCTTCTACAGCTAAAAATATATATTCTGGATGCAATTTGAAGTGTTAAAACTTGACAAATTGAATAAAATTATTTAATAAGTAGAATATGAATTTCATAAATAATCTTATATTTCTTTCTTAATGAGAAATTTATACATAATTATCTAGTTCTTTTCCCCATATTTTTAAGTATTTTATTTTATTAATAATATATTGCTGCAAGAACATGCATAACTATATAGCACAGTATGGTTTTCCCCAATACTTTTTTGTTTCTCTATACCATTCACAAATAGTTAGGGTTTTGTAAGTGGGAGTTTAAAAAAAAAAAAAGGCACAAAATCTGATATCATCATCATCATTGTTGTCATCATCATCACCAAAACCACCACCACCACCACAAATACATAAGAGGCATACCTCCAGTGAGAGTTTTATCCATAACTTTGCCTTTCTGCTGCTTACCTACAAACATGTTTACCTATCTATTTGCTAGACTATCTACTCCTGTAGTTGCATGATTACCCACATACCAACCTATCTACTTGCATAACTATCTACCTACCTACATATCTATCAGTTTAACTTTAAGCGTGCATCTCTACAGCTAACTGATAAATTAGCAACATGTGTGTGTGTGTGTGTGTCTGTGTGCGCGCGCGCACGCACGCACGTGCGTCTATGGACGCAGATGAGTTGAAAAAGTTCAAAATTATCGCAAAGATCGAATCTCTTTGGTCATAATTATATTGTCACATTCACACGCGTGCACACAGAACTACATGCTTATACAAAGTGATACACATACATATTACAGATACATTTATGATTTCTGTCACACAAACAGTGAGTTAAACATACACAAACACACGCACGCAAGGAGCATAATTGCTAAAGTTGCTTCATACATAAACATTGGAGATTATATATTAGTTATATTAGCACGCACATTAAACCCATTTTTTTTTAAATCCCAGGCCATTTCATAAAAGTGTGTCCGCTTACACACACACACACTATAAAAAACACTCCCCCACCAACTATACTTTAAAAACCTCTGCTCTAGTTCCACCCCTTCCCCGTTTTTCATTTTACATGCTCCAAACCACCCCACACGGGGCACTCACCTCTTCTCATCCTCCACCCAGAAGGACACTCCACTCCAGCCCTTCCCCACCTTATCTCCCATTCTCACTTCCTTCTAGTATGGATAAATCAAACAGAATTAGCAATGTAGAATAGTCTAACTTCCTGTTCGGAATAGCTGCTGCTGCTGCTGATACTGATGCCGCTTTTAGTACCTTACACACAACATTTGCCTTTCCCTGCTGCTGCTGCTTCTGTTCACCAGCTTGTCAGTCAGTCAGTCAGTCTGTCTGTTATCTATGCTTTATAACCTTTTCATTGCAACAACAGACTAGATGGGGTGGGGTTATGGAACTTGTAAAGGAAAGCTTAAGAAAGCATTTTTTTTTAAATAATGATAGTAAAAAAGTATGCATACACATATACACAGTGACTATTCGCAAAAGTTTTTGTATTTATACAAGTTTGTATACATAGCTATAGCAATATTCTGTGTATTTAGGCAGTGAATGTTCTTTAATACTAAAAACGACTTGCATTTTAATTTTTTAATGATCAACTTTTACAAGTTACGAATAATCCTTCTCACACAAAAAAAGAAATTCCATCAGAAATTGTCTGAAGTTCATTTTGGAAAAAAAGTGCATGATTGAAATATGATCCAAGCTTTCAACTTTTTTATGCATTTGCATAAATGCATGTGCATATGTACTGCATTGAGTAAATCTTGATATGTGATACCTATGTACAACAACATTCATATATAATTTGTATGAAAGTAACGTGCACATGTGTAGAGTCTAAGAGAAACATACACAATGGACACATGTAAACTGTTTACAGTAAACAATGTTGCTTTTAGGTTTCTACATGAAATAGTAATTTCTAGTGGAAATATGATGCAAATCCAAATCTCACTGGAAACTTTTTTGCTTTTAATCTCCATAATACATGTGCACTGTACAAATGATTATAAAAATACACATGTATTTTTACCAAAAAAACACACTACTAAAAATAAGTTTGATTAAAGATTGTAGATAGGGGAATTTTTTTATTTTTCAATTTTTGTTAACTTTTCTTGTTTGTGTAGAAAAGAACATATGCCAGGATCCAAGGAATGTAAATCTTGCCTAAATGTGTATGTAATACACAATACACATATATATGGTTAAATAGATGTTAATGCATGTATATGATTGCTATCAGAATACACAGCTGAAAGTATACACAAAAATGCATATATAACAATACTTACATTTTGCCTCTGGTTAAACATATGCATGTATAAAATATTGGCATATAGCACTGAACAGAGAGGATACATGCCGTAAATTATAGTAATTCTGAAATGGCATTTATCTGTGTGAGTATATATATATATATATATATATATATATATATATATATATATATATATATATATATATATATATATATATACATACACGCGCGCACAGGCACACATATACACACACACACACACACACACACATGTTCAAAGTTAAATTTGACTTTTTCTATTAATGCTTATTAATTTCTTAATATTGTGCACTCTAATTACAATGCCTGCCTGCCTTAAAAAAGTATTATACTCCAGAAATATACTGGATACCTATTTATTTGCGTGTGTGTAAAATTTCAGTTTTCCTTTTGTCTTTATTTACATGCATGTGTGTATGTCTGATCAGGAGGAGAGGTTTAACCCTTGTTTTCTGTTTAGGATTAAGTTTCCAGTTCCTTCTAAAATCTACTTCAACCCTATATTTCTAACGTCTCAGAAATTTTATTCACTAATTGATTTTTTTCTTTGCTCCCAATAACAGTAGATAGTATCTGTCTATTTATCTGATTGTAATTATTTATACTATTTACATTATTTGGATTGTTGTCCTCATCCTTTAATTTATCCATCAGTTCTAGTTCCATGTGCCATGCCCCTTCCAGATGTCTCAGTATCAGTTATCTCCCTTTAACTTAACTCTCCAGGTTTTTCTTCACCTCAGTGGTAGCCAGGTATTGAACTCATAACTCTTTGGGTCAAGTCACTGGATTCAACCAATACATTTATCCACTGCCCTAAAAATGTGTGTGGGCATGTATGTATATTTTTTCTTTCTTTCTTTCACTCACTCACTCACTCACTCACACTCACACACACTCACACACACACACACACACACACACAAAAAACTTTACTGGTTGAATTTGTAGGTGTCAAATGAATGTGTATATCTGATTGGGTGTAATTATTTTAGTGCATAGTTGAACCAAGAGTTATTTATATATGAGCCAACCAAGTCAAATGAATTGTATATAGATATTTATTTAACTAAGAACAAGCACAATACAGACATGTGAGGATTGAAGTCTCTCTATACTAGCAATTATCTGCAAAACTAGTTTTTTGCTAACTACTGCCCTATGGTAAGTGCTTAAATATTTATTTATTAATCTCAGTCTAGTCTGACACAGGACTAAAATAGAAGAGCATCCACTAATATCATATCCTTGCTCTATGCCAAGTCCTCAAGCAATTTGATTTGATATTTTTCTCCTGTGTTATTGCAGAAACAGAGTTATGATAAATTAATTTTACTTGAAAAATTATCTTGATTGTTCAAGAGACATAGCAAATATATTTTTAATGAAAAGGAATGTTGAACTTTTAATTTGATCTCTCAACATCTGGCTTAACTTGGTTATATTTACATCTGGCTTAACTTGGTTATATCTACATCTGGCTTAACTTGGGTATATCTACATCTGGCTTAACTTGGGTATATCTACATCTGGCTTAACTTGGTATATCTATACAAGGAAGTTATTTTACTATAGAAATAAATTGAAAACTAGAAAGAAAGTAGTTGTTAGTGATTAGGAGTTAATGCAAGCTTTATTAGTAGAATGAGTCTATTATAATATAAATGTACTGTTTTCCTTCAGAAATGCATTGAAAATAAAGAAGTAAGTGATCGTTAGTGGTCGATAATTATTGCAACATGTAAGTGCATTGCTAATTATTTTACTATAGGAATATATTGAAAAATCAGGAAGCGAGAAATAGTGATCAGAAATCAATACATGAATTCCTGATAGAATATGTATCATGTATTGATAAATATTTCACTTTGGAAGGGCATTGAAAAAATAAAATGGAGGATTATTTATGGTCAGGAAATAATGCAAGCATTACTTAAGGTTATTTTATATATAACATACTTGATTTTTCATGAAAAATTTAGAAAATCTTAAACTAAAGGGCCAAAGCTCACACCTTTTTACAACCAAATCATTTGTGCAACTTGTTCATTCTGGATTTTACAAGCACAAATGAAATAGTAAGTTTCCATTCAACTAATTTGAAAAGTCCACTTCTCCAAAAACAGATGTGTTTCACTGAAGCTCAATAACTGGCAAATATAACAGAATCTCATATTTATTTTAGCCTTTAGTACTGGCCTTTCCATTAAAGTCATCTCACTGAGATTATATGTATGTATGTATGTATGTATGTATATGGGTGTGTAGCTGAGTGGTTAGAAAATTCACTTTCTGGTCATGAGACCTGGATTTGAATCAAACCAGGGTTGATATGTCATGGAGGTGACTTCTTGAATTTATAGCAGCCTGGGAATAACATCTTTAGAAAGTGCCTGAAAATCATAGCACAGGTTTAACCCAAACCTTGTGAGTGAAATTGGGAAGACAGAACATCTCAGAAGCCATCAATGGTTGTCAGAAGTTCATGACTGAGGGTTTGAGCATACTGGCTTTGTTAAAAAAAAATGATCTTGCTAAATTATGTGTTTGTTCCTAGAAACTGTAACTAAGGTCTGCTCAGAATAATTGCAGTATAAACCACAGGTGGGCTCTGTGGGCTGAGGGGTCATCTGTAATAGGGTATGGCTAGTCACTCTGGCAGATGTGTGTGCTTGGAAATGAGTAACCAGTCATTATTATGCATGTATGTATGCATGCATGTATATACAGAGACATACACACACATACAAAGAGGTGCTGAAAAGTGAAAAAAAATCCATAAATTGCTTCTGATGCTTGGTTATTTTGGAAAGACTGGGGAGGAGTGTGAAAGAAAAAAATAATTACAATTACTTGAGCAAAAGATTTACTTTTTTGTAAGATATAATGTGATTAGCAATAAGAGAAATAAAGGCAAAATGGTCTCACTAATTTAGTTAAAAAAGAAGATTGTCAGTACCTTTCTAGTTTCAGTAAATTTATCATCAAGTTATATTTCCTACTAGGTGAGCCACTTCTCAAAATATGAACAAATGACCAAAGACCACACACCAGAATTTTGTAGGGAGGAAGAGTTTGGTCAGTCAAAAACTTGTCAACACCTCCTTATATAAATAAAGTTAAAATCTGGTAGTTTTACATGTTCATAAACTGGCAAAAATGTTATGCATAAAATATAATATTAATCCAATGTTACTATTGGTATTATTAATGGATATTGATGGTAATGCTGATAATAATATAAAGAAAATTATAAATCATTTTTCATATATTGTTAAAAAATGATAGCAATATCTTGGTAATTTTGTGGCCGAATTTTCATTATAAAATATCAAAAACTTTCCTAGCATTTTTCTTGTTTCTGTTCAACAAAAACCCTGCCACCTGGTGTTGCTAGTGCAAAGGAGACTACATAGTTATCTCCCTTGCACTGGCAGCATTAAATGTTACACACAACATACAAATACATTTGGTAACTGCTGTGTTGGCAGCCTTTGATAGCATAAGGGTAAATTATAAATTTTTTGGGGTCCCCCAAAACACTACTATAGCCCTGTATGTTATACAGTAAGATATTATTTATATTTCAGTATTTATCTTTCAATAATTATTAATTGATTATTGAAAGATTTATGCTATCCATTTATTTGAGCTGGGAATATATTGGCTATTCTGTATGCATGTAGGTATTTCTAATGTCCATCTTCACAAACAATATTATAATCATGAGAAATATGACTGTAACAAAAAAAAAACAAACAAACAAATAGATTATTTCATATTAATTCATAATTGAAAGATATCTCTCTCTCTCTCTCTCTCTCTCTCTCTCTCTCTCTCTCTCTCTCTCTCTCTCTCTCTCTCTCTCTCTATATATATATATATATATATATATATATATATATATATATATATGTGTGTGTGTGTAAATGCTGAAAAAATAATAGAAATGAGAATATAATTAATGAAGATTTTTTTTTACCTAATTCTTGTAATTCTTTAAAGCAATTATCTTAATTTTTTTTTAAGGGTAATAAATAAAAGATAAATTTCCAGTAAATATTCTTGACTGCTTGAAATTAGAGCTTAATTTCTTGGTTCTCTGATAAATCCCAGAAGATTATACAAATTACCAGCCTTCAATTCAATTAATTACATGCAAATAAAATTATATGTAAATAAAATATGAATTTTGAAAACTGAATTTTTTCTTTCCATTTAAAAATATATATTTCTCATTCTTTCATTACGTACTTATTCATACTTACCCAAAGTCTTTTTCATTTACATTTTAATTCTTTTCATGTTTGTTATCATTTGCATTTTCCCTTCTTTTTCATTATTTCTTTATTTTCTTCATCTGAATTTTCATTCTTTTCTTCTTCCTTCCACTGAATTAAAACTTTCTTTCTTAGACTTAAATATTTCAATGTCTTCTTAAATTTATTAAACTTGTAATAAATATATAGATATTTGAATTAAATGTCTAACACTTTCTAACTGCTATGAAATTGTTTGCTTATACT
>OZ038520.1:37731610-37759110 GCA_964036315.1 Acanthosepion esculentum
CAATAGGAATGCATTTAAAATCAAGATGGAAAGGATTGTCAGTGGTCAGAAATGTATTCAAGCATTATTGATAGAATAGGGCTCTTATATGTATAATGTAAATGATTTGCTAACAGTATTATTATAGATATGCATTGAAAATTAAGAAAGAGTTTTCAGTGTTTAAGAATTAAGTTTCATGATGCTGCTCTTACAGTTATATTAGACGTATTCTAAACAAAGATTAGTGCTTAATATTATTCTTGTATTAGCCATATTTTGAGGAGAGAATGAAAAATATCATGTAGAAGTAAAGTATCTTAAATATTGTTCTATGTTGGCATAATGAAAGCAAAGCAAAATTGAAGTAATATAAAAGATAGTATAATTATGATATATCTTGAGCTAATGTAATTGCTAAGAATAATGCATAAGTACTTTTCTTTAAATCATTTCAAATTTGGCAATGATTTTCCCTCTCTCACTGATTGCTATTTTATATAACTAAAAAATTATTTTATCCAGCATATGGTTACATTTTTTCATAGTCACATAAATTCAACTTTGTCTTTTTATGCCAGCATTAATATAAAATTGTCAATTACAATTCATTAAAAATGACTAATAATAATTATAATAACCAACTTTAATATATCCAATACTATTTTTTTTATATCATGAGACTGTAATATTATAAGCTTTGAATAGAAGATTACCTAATGTAATGTTACATGGCATATACCAAACTATAAACATTTATATTTCTCTTTCAGATATATTGAAAACATTAACATGGCAACTTCCAATTTGATAAGGGAAATGAAAAGTGATGCAGTGACTCAGAGATAGTGAGCTTTTTTAAAGTGGCCAGGTGAACAGGAGGAATGACAGGTGACACTTTATAAACTACAAAAAGTCTATGGTGATGCATATGACTTCATATTATCTGTGATGGTCCTTAGGGTAGTTAGCAACAAGGGTCATGTAATGACACTGTCCCCACCAAGATACTAGTCATTTCTTGGTCCTGTACAGTATGGTTGTATGTATTTTTAAAATACATACAACCTTCCTGTACAGGACCAAGGAATTACACGCAAGATTTTTCTCATCTAGCAGGTAGCTTTTTACTTCTACTAATTGGAATTCCCTGGATGAAGACAGTTTAGGCATTGCTGAGAGAGAGATGAACCATCACTCTTACAATATTAAAGATGGCTGCTCTCATGGATATGAAGGTCAACATGAATGAGAACCACCTGACCTATTTATGCAGTCACTTCTAAGGCCATATTAAAAGACATCATCAAGACTGAGAATGGTTTTACTAAATAATTTTTTCCTGGAATGTCTTTTTTCTTTTTTAAATATTATTGTTTTTTTATCTAGTATAATTTGTTATTAATTAACTCCTACACATTATATATATATATATACTGAGTGTCACAAAGTTATCAGACACTACACTCTTATCCAAAGCAGAAGTGATGAAGAGTGACACTTGATCCTAGAGAAAGAGCTAGAGAATGGCATTTTGATTTTAAGCAGGGTGCACAGAAAGTGGGTAGTGCATAGATACTCTGACCTTCAGCAAATCTATACATCATTTTGATCTCTACATAATTCTACATTTGTCTAAGTTTTACTGCTAGAAAGTTGGATCATGCTAGACAATTTTTTTTGTCAGAATCTATTTTATATATTTATAAGTCTACCATTTGTACATGCATTGACTACTGTTGCTGGTTTGGTGGTTCTGCTATGCCTTTAGAAATTCTTGATAAAATCCAAAGAAGAATCTGCAATGTCATCAGTCCTAAGCTGGCATCTCAGCTTCAGTCACTTTCTTTCTGCTGTAATGTAACTTCTCTATGCCTTTTCTATAAATATTTTAACAGTAATTATTCTGATGAATTTTCTGCTATGGTACCTGGTCATTACAAATTTAAGTGCAGTACTAGATTGGCAGCTAGGTCTCCTTATTTTACAGTTGAAATGGCTAGATGTAACCAAAAGTTCTTGCTTGTGGAACTCTTCTGGTTTCTTGCTTTCCAGTCAAGCTTGATCTTCAAAAATCTAAATGCAATATCAATTGTTATCTTTTATTGTTGTCACTCTTTAATTTTGTTCTTTTTCTCATATTCTTTCATATTAGTGGCTCGGACTGGGGAATCGAAGTGCCGAATTTGAATTCTAGTTGAATCCATTACATTCACTTATGTGCTAATACCCTTGGTAAAGGTATGAATCCTCTTCTTCTCCCCGCCAACTATGAGTAACTAGAAGGACAGACCAGGTTCTATAGCCTTTTGTTTTTAAATTAAGGTGCATTTGGAAATGCTGAATTCTCAAGAGGAATCAACTAACATGTGTTGATGTTGCTCAATGAATTCAAATTGTTGCATTAACCTGAGATTATTTTAATTTTCAAAATGTTGTTTTTATTTAAGACTAAAGCTTATACATTTGATTCTATTTCACAAGTTCATAAAACCTATTAATCATGCCTACAATTGGTTCCATTCATGTTTGCTTAGATTTATTTTCAAGTCAATAGCTATCACAGAAAAACCAATGACTTATGATTTTTTTAAAAATCAATATCACCCCAAGTAAGGCAGTACAGCCACTAACATACAAGGAGTTACAGGGTGTGGAGGAATTAGGAACAGAAACATTAGTAATGAGCAGAAAGAGAAAAGAGCAATCAGGAGGACAGTAGATAGCAATTGACATTGCATTTATACACTTTTGCAGATTAACGTTGGCTGGAAAGCATGGGGCAGGAAGGGAGTTCCACAAGAAAGGGAGTAATGCCTTTAAAACACAAGGGGTTACAGGGTGTGGAGGAATTAGGAACAGAAACATTAGTAATGAGCAGAAAGAGAAAAGAGCAATCAGGAGGACAGTAGATAGCAATTGACATTGCATTTATACACTTTTGCAGATTAACGTTGGCTGGAAAGCATGGGGCAGGAAGGGAGTTCCACAAGAAAGGGAGTAATGCCTTTAAAACACAAGGGGTTACAGGGTGTGGAGGAATTAGGAAGAGAAACATTAGTAATGAGCAGAAAGAGAAAAGAGCAATCAGGAGGACAGGAGATAGCAATTGACATTGCATTTAAATACTTTTGCAGATTAACGTTGGCCGGAAAGCATGGGGCAGGAAGGGAGTTCCACAAGAAAGGGAGTAATGCCTTTAAAACACTAGGTGTTACAGGGTGTGGAGGAATTAGGAAGAGAAACATTAGTAATGAGCAGAAAGAGAAAAGAGCAATCAGGAGGACAGTAGATAGCAATTGACATTGCATTTAAACACTTTTGCAGATTAACATTGGCTGGAAAGCATGTGGCAGGAAGGGAGTTCCACAAGAAAGGGAGTAATGCCTTTAAAACACAAGGGGTTACAGGGTGTGGAGGAATTAGGAACAGAAACATTAGTAATGAGCAGAAAGAGAAAAGAGCAATCAGGAGGACAGTAGATAGCAATTGACATTGCATTTCAACACTTTTGCAGATTAACGTTGGCTGGAAAGCATGGGGCAGGAAGGGAGTTCCACAAGAAAGGGAGTAATGTCTTTAAAACACTAGGTGTTACAGGGTGTGGAGGAATTAGGAAGAGAAACATTAGTAATGAGCAGAAAGAGAAAAGAGCAATCAGGAGGACAGTAGATAGCAATTGACATTGCATTTCAACACTTTTGCAGATTAACATTGGCTGGAAAGCATGTGGCAGGAAGGGAGTTCCACAAGAAAGGGAGTAATGCCTTTAAAACACAAGGTGTTACAGGGTGTGGAGGAATTAGGAAGAGAAACATTAGTAATGAGCAGAAAGAGAAAAGAGCAATCAGGAGGACAGTAGATAGCAATTGACATTGCATTTAAACACTTTTGCAGATTAACGTTGGCTGGAAAGCATGGGGCAGGAAGGGAGTTCCACAAGAAAGGGAGTAATGCCTTTAAAACACAAGGGGTTACAGGGTGTGGAGGAATTAGGAAGAGAAACATTAGTAATGAGCAGAAAGAGAAAAGAGCAATCAGGAGGACAGTAGATAGCAATTGACATTGCATTTCAACACTTTTGCAGATTAACGTTGGCTGGAAAGCATGGGGCAGGAAGGGAGTTCCACAAGAAAGGGAGTAATGCCTTTAAAACACAAGGGGTTACAGGGTGTGGAGGAATTAGGAAGAGAAACATTAGTAATGAGCAGAAAGAGAAAAGAGCAATCAGGAGGACAGTAGATAGCAATTGACATTGCATTTCAACACTTTTGCAGATTAACGTTGGCTGGAAAGCATGGGGCAGGAAGGGAGTTCCACAAGAAAGGGAGTAATGCCTTTAAAACACAAGGGGTTACAGGGTGTGGAGGAATTAGGAAGAGAAACATTAGTAATGAGCAGAAAGAGAAAAGAGCAATCAGGAGGACAGTAGATAGCAATTGACATTGCATTTCAACACTTTTGCAGATTAACGTTGGCTGGAAAGCATGGAGCAGGAAGGGAGTTCCACAAGAAAGGGAGTAATGCCTTTAAAACACAAGGGGTTACAGGGTGTGGAGGAATTAGGAAGAGAAACATTAGTAATGAGCAGAAAGAGAAAAGAGCAATCAGGAGGACAGTAGATAGCAATTGACATTGCATTTCAACACTTTTGCAGATTAACGTTGGCTGGAAAGCATGGGGCAGGAAGGGAGTTCCACAAGAAAGGGAGTAATGCCTTTAAAACACAAGGGGTTACAGGGTGTGGAGGAATTAGGAAGAGAAACATTAGTAATGAGCAGAAAGAGAAAAGAGCAATCAGGAGGACAGTAGATAGCAATTGACATTGCATTTCAACACTTTTGCAGATTAACGTTGGCTGGAAAGCATGGGGCAGGAAGGGAGTTCCACAAGAAAGGGAGTAATGCCTTTAAAACACAAGGGGTTACAGGGTGTGGAGGAATTAGGAAGAGAAACATTAGTAATGAGCAGAAAGAGAAAAGAGCAATCAGGAGGACAGTAGATAGCAATTGACATTGCATTTAAACACTTTTGCAGATTAACGTTGGCTGGAAAGCATGTGGCAGGAAGGGAGTTCCACAAGAAAGGGAGTAATGCCTTTAAAACACAAGGGGTTACAGGGTGTGGAGGAATTAGGAAGAGAAACATTAGTAATGAGCAGAAAGAGAAAAGAGCAATCAGGAGGACAGTAGATAGCAATTGACATTGCATTTCAACACTTTTGCAGATTAACGTTGGCTGGAAAGCATGGGGCAGGAAGGGAGTTCCACAAGAAAGGGAGTAATGCCTTTAAAACACAAGGGGTTACAGGGTGTGGAGGAATTAGGAAGAGAAACATTAGTAATGAGCAGAAAGAGAAAAGAGCAATCAGGAGGACAGTAGATAGCAATTGACATTGCATTTCAACACTTTTGCAGATTAACGTTGGCTGGAAAGCATGGGGCAGGAAGGGAGTTCCACAAGAAAGGGAGTAATGCCTTTAAAACACAAGGGGTTACAGGGTGTGGAGGAATTAGGAAGAGAAACATTAGTAATGAGCAGAAAGAGAAAAGAGCAATCAGGAGGACAGTAGATAGCAATTGACATTGCATTTCAACACTTTTGCAGATTAACGTTGGCTGGAAAGCATGGAGCAGGAAGGGAGTTCCACAAGAAAGGGAGTAATGCCTTTAAAACACAAGGGGTTACAGGGTGTGGAGGAATTAGGAAGAGAAACATTAGTAATGAGCAGAAAGAGAAAAGAGCAATCAGGAGGACAGTAGATAGCAATTGACATTGCATTTCAACACTTTTGCAGATTAACGTTGGCTGGAAAGCATGGGGCAGGAAGGGAGTTCCACAAGAAAGGGAGTAATGCCTTTAAAACACAAGGGGTTACAGGGTGTGGAGGAATTAGGAAGAGAAACATTAGTAATGAGCAGAAAGAGAAAAGAGCAATCAGGAGGACAGTAGATAGCAATTGACATTGCATTTCAACACTTTTGCAGATTAACGTTGGCTGGAAAGCATGGGGCAGGAAGGGAGTTCCACAAGAAAGGGAGTAATGCCTTTAAAACACAAGGGGTTACAGGGTGTGGAGGAATTAGGAAGAGAAACATTAGTAATGAGCAGAAAGAGAAAAGAGCAATCAGGAGGACAGTAGATAGCAATTGACATTGCATTTAAACACTTTTGCAGATTAACGTTGGCTGGAAAGCATGTGGCAGGAAGGGAGTTCCACAAGAAAGGGAGTAATGCCTTTAAAACACAAGGGGTTACAGGGTGTGGAGGAATTAGGAAGAGAAACATTAGTAATGAGCAGAAAGAGAAAAGAGCAATCAGGAGGACAGTAGATAGCAATTGACATTGCATTTCAACACTTTTGCAGATTAACGTTGGCTGGAAAGCATGGGGCAGGAAGGGAGTTCCACAAGAAAGGGAGTAATGCCTTTAAAACACAAGGGGTTACAGGGTGTGGAGGAATTAGGAAGAGAAACATTAGTAATGAGCAGAAAGAGAAAAGAGCAATCAGGAGGACAGTAGATAGCAATTGACATTGCATTTAAACACTTTTGCAGATTAACGTTGGCTGGAAAGCATGTGGCAGGAAGGGAGTTCCACAAGAAAGGGAGTAATGCCTTTAAAACACAAGGGGTTACAGGGTGTGGAGGAATTAGGAAGAGAAACATTAGTAATGAGCAGAAAGAGAAAAGAGCAATCAGGAGGACAGTAGATAGCAATTGACATTGCATTTCAACACTTTTGCAGATTAACGTTGGCTGGAAAGCATGGGGCAGGAAGGGAGTTCCACAAGAAAGGGTGTAATGTCTTTAAAACACAAGGGGTTACAGGGTGTGGAGGAATTAGGAAGAGAAACATTAGTAATGAGCAGAAAGAGAAAAGAGCAATCAGGAGGACAGTAGATAGCAATTGACATTGCATTTCAACACTTTTGCAGATTAACGTTGGCTAGAAAGCATGGGGCAGGAAGGGAGTTCCACAAGAAAGGGTGTAATGTCTTTAAAACACAAGGGGCTACAGGGTGTGGAGAAATTAGGAAGAGAAACATTAGTAATGAGCAGAAAGAGAAAAGAGCAATCAGGAGGACAGTAGATAGCAATTGACATTGCATTTAAACACTTTTGCAGATTAACGTTGGCTGGAAAGCATGTGGCAGGAAGGGAGTTCCACAAGAAAGGGAGTAATGCCTTTAAAACACAAGGGGTTACAGGGTGTGGAGGAATTAGGAAGAGAAACATTAGTAATGAGCAGAAAGAGAAAAGAGCAATCAGGAGGACAGTAGATAGCAATTGACATTGCATTTCAACACTTTTGCAGATTAACGTTGGCTGGAAAGCATGGGGCAGGAAGGGAGTTCCACAAGAAAGGGTGTAATGTCTTTAAAACACAAGGGGTTACAGGGTGTGGAGGAATTAGGAAGAGAAACATTAGTAATGAGCAGAAAGAGAAAAGAGCAATCAGGAGGACAGTAGATAGCAATTGACATTGCATTTCAACACTTTTGCAGATTAACGTTGGCTGGAAAGCATGGGGCAGGAAGGGAGTTCCACAAGAAAGGGAGTAATGCCTTTAAAACACAAGGGGTTACAGGGTGTGGAGGAATTAGGAAGAGAAACATTAGTAATGAGCAGAAAGAGAAAAGAGCAATCAGGAGGACAGTAGATAGCAATTGACATTGCATTTCAACACTTTTGCAGATTAACGTTGGCTGGAAAGCATGGGGCAGGAAGGGAGTTCCACAAGAAAGGGAGTAATGCCTTTAAAACACAAGGGGTTACAGGGTGTGGAGGAATTAGGAAGAGAAACATTAGTAATGAGCAGAAAGAGAAAAGAGCAATCAGGAGGACAGTAGATAGCAATTGACATTGCATTTCAACACTTTTGCAGATTAACGTTGGCTGGAAAGCATGGAGCAGGAAGGGAGTTCCACAAGAAAGGGAGTAATGCCTTTAAAACACAAGGGGTTACAGGGTGTGGAGGAATTAGGAAGAGAAACATTAGTAATGAGCAGAAAGAGAAAAGAGCAATCAGGAGGACAGTAGATAGCAATTGACATTGCATTTCAACACTTTTGCAGATTAACGTTGGCTGGAAAGCATGGGGCAGGAAGGGAGTTCCACAAGAAAGGGAGTAATGCCTTTAAAACACAAGGGGTTACAGGGTGTGGAGGAATTAGGAAGAGAAACATTAGTAATGAGCAGAAAGAGAAAAGAGCAATCAGGAGGACAGTAGATAGCAATTGACATTGCATTTCAACACTTTTGCAGATTAACGTTGGCTGGAAAGCATGGGGCAGGAAGGGAGTTCCACAAGAAAGGGAGTAATGCCTTTAAAACACAAGGGGTTACAGGGTGTGGAGGAATTAGGAAGAGAAACATTAGTAATGAGCAGAAAGAGAAAAGAGCAATCAGGAGGACAGTAGATAGCAATTGACATTGCATTTAAACACTTTTGCAGATTAACGTTGGCTGGAAAGCATGTGGCAGGAAGGGAGTTCCACAAGAAAGGGAGTAATGCCTTTAAAACACAAGGGGTTACAGGGTGTGGAGGAATTAGGAAGAGAAACATTAGTAATGAGCAGAAAGAGAAAAGAGCAATCAGGAGGACAGTAGATAGCAATTGACATTGCATTTCAACACTTTTGCAGATTAACGTTGGCTGGAAAGCATGGGGCAGGAAGGGAGTTCCACAAGAAAGGGAGTAATGCCTTTAAAACACAAGGGGTTACAGGGTGTGGAGGAATTAGGAAGAGAAACATTAGTAATGAGCAGAAAGAGAAAAGAGCAATCAGGAGGACAGTAGATAGCAATTGACATTGCATTTAAACACTTTTGCAGATTAACGTTGGCTGGAAAGCATGTGGCAGGAAGGGAGTTCCACAAGAAAGGGAGTAATGCCTTTAAAACACAAGGGGTTACAGGGTGTGGAGGAATTAGGAAGAGAAACATTAGTAATGAGCAGAAAGAGAAAAGAGCAATCAGGAGGACAGTAGATAGCAATTGACATTGCATTTCAACACTTTTGCAGATTAACGTTGGCTGGAAAGCATGGGGCAGGAAGGGAGTTCCACAAGAAAGGGTGTAATGTCTTTAAAACACAAGGGGTTACAGGGTGTGGAGGAATTAGGAAGAGAAACATTAGTAATGAGCAGAAAGAGAAAAGAGCAATCAGGAGGACAGTAGATAGCAATTGACATTGCATTTAAACACTTTTGCAGATTAACGTTGGCTGGAAAGCATGGGGCAGGAAGGGAGTTCCACAAGAAAGGGAGTAATGCCTTTAAAACACAAGGGGTTACAGGGTGTGGAGGAATTAGGAAGAGAAACATTAGTAATGAGCAGAAAGAGAAAAGAGCAATCAGGAGGACAGTAGATAGCAATTGACATTGCATTTCAACACTTTTGCAGATTAACGTTGGCTGGAAAGCATGGGGCAGGAAGGGAGTTCCACAAGAAAGGGAGTAATGCCTTTAAAACACAAGGGGTTACAGGGTGTGGAGGAATTAGGAAGAGAAACATTAGTAATGAGCAGAAAGAGAAAAGAGCAATCAGGAGGACAGTAGATAGCAATTGACATTGCATTTCAACACTTTTGCAGATTAACGTTGGCTGGAAAGCATGGAGCAGGAAGGGAGTTCCACAAGAAAGGGAGTAATGCCTTTAAAACACAAGGGGTTACAGGGTGTGGAGGAATTAGGAAGAGAAACATTAGTAATGAGCAGAAAGAGAAAAGAGCAATCAGGAGGACAGTAGATAGCAATTGACATTGCATTTCAACACTTTTGCAGATTAACGTTGGCTGGAAAGCATGGGGCAGGAAGGGAGTTCCACAAGAAAGGGAGTAATGCCTTTAAAACACAAGGGGTTACAGGGTGTGGAGGAATTAGGAAGAGAAACATTAGTAATGAGCAGAAAGAGAAAAGAGCAATCAGGAGGACAGTAGATAGCAATTGACATTGCATTTCAACACTTTTGCAGATTAACGTTGGCTGGAAAGCATGGGGCAGGAAGGGAGTTCCACAAGAAAGGGAGTAATGCCTTTAAAACACAAGGGGTTACAGGGTGTGGAGGAATTAGGAAGAGAAACATTAGTAATGAGCAGAAAGAGAAAAGAGCAATCAGGAGGACAGTAGATAGCAATTGACATTGCATTTAAACACTTTTGCAGATTAACGTTGGCTGGAAAGCATGTGGCAGGAAGGGAGTTCCACAAGAAAGGGAGTAATGCCTTTAAAACACAAGGGGTTACAGGGTGTGGAGGAATTAGGAAGAGAAACATTAGTAATGAGCAGAAAGAGAAAAGAGCAATCAGGAGGACAGTAGATAGCAATTGACATTGCATTTCAACACTTTTGCAGATTAACGTTGGCTGGAAAGCATGGGGCAGGAAGGGAGTTCCACAAGAAAGGGAGTAATGCCTTTAAAACACAAGGGGTTACAGGGTGTGGAGGAATTAGGAAGAGAAACATTAGTAATGAGCAGAAAGAGAAAAGAGCAATCAGGAGGACAGTAGATAGCAATTGACATTGCATTTCAACACTTTTGCAGATTAACGTTGGCTGGAAAGCATGGGGCAGGAAGGGAGTTCCACAAGAAAGGGAGTAATGCCTTTAAAACACAAGGGGTTACAGGGTGTGGAGGAATTAGGAAGAGAAACATTAGTAATGAGCAGAAAGAGAAAAGAGCAATCAGGAGGACAGTAGATAGCAATTGACATTGCATTTCAACACTTTTGCAGATTAACGTTGGCTGGAAAGCATGGAGCAGGAAGGGAGTTCCACAAGAAAGGGAGTAATGCCTTTAAAACACAAGGGGTTACAGGGTGTGGAGGAATTAGGAAGAGAAACATTAGTAATGAGCAGAAAGAGAAAAGAGCAATCAGGAGGACAGTAGATAGCAATTGACATTGCATTTCAACACTTTTGCAGATTAACGTTGGCTGGAAAGCATGGGGCAGGAAGGGAGTTCCACAAGAAAGGGAGTAATGCCTTTAAAACACAAGGGGTTACAGGGTGTGGAGGAATTAGGAAGAGAAACATTAGTAATGAGCAGAAAGAGAAAAGAGCAATCAGGAGGACAGTAGATAGCAATTGACATTGCATTTCAACACTTTTGCAGATTAACGTTGGCTGGAAAGCATGGGGCAGGAAGGGAGTTCCACAAGAAAGGGAGTAATGCCTTTAAAACACAAGGGGTTACAGGGTGTGGAGGAATTAGGAAGAGAAACATTAGTAATGAGCAGAAAGAGAAAAGAGCAATCAGGAGGACAGTAGATAGCAATTGACATTGCATTTAAACACTTTTGCAGATTAACGTTGGCTGGAAAGCATGTGGCAGGAAGGGAGTTCCACAAGAAAGGGAGTAATGCCTTTAAAACACAAGGGGTTACAGGGTGTGGAGGAATTAGGAAGAGAAACATTAGTAATGAGCAGAAAGAGAAAAGAGCAATCAGGAGGACAGTAGATAGCAATTGACATTGCATTTCAACACTTTTGCAGATTAACGTTGGCTGGAAAGCATGGGGCAGGAAGGGAGTTCCACAAGAAAGGGAGTAATGCCTTTAAAACACAAGGGGTTACAGGGTGTGGAGGAATTAGGAAGAGAAACATTAGTAATGAGCAGAAAGAGAAAAGAGCAATCAGGAGGACAGTAGATAGCAATTGACATTGCATTTAAACACTTTTGCAGATTAACGTTGGCTGGAAAGCATGTGGCAGGAAGGGAGTTCCACAAGAAAGGGAGTAATGCCTTTAAAACACAAGGGGTTACAGGGTGTGGAGGAATTAGGAAGAGAAACATTAGTAATGAGCAGAAAGAGAAAAGAGCAATCAGGAGGACAGTAGATAGCAATTGACATTGCATTTCAACACTTTTGCAGATTAACGTTGGCTGGAAAGCATGGGGCAGGAAGGGAGTTCCACAAGAAAGGGTGTAATGTCTTTAAAACACAAGGGGTTACAGGGTGTGGAGGAATTAGGAAGAGAAACATTAGTAATGAGCAGAAAGAGAAAAGAGCAATCAGGAGGACAGTAGATAGCAATTGACATTGCATTTAAACACTTTTGCAGATTAACGTTGGCTGGAAAGCATGGGGCAGGAAGGGAGTTCCACAAGAAAGGGAGTAATGCCTTTAAAACACAAGGGGTTACAGGGTGTGGAGGAATTAGGAAGAGAAACATTAGTAATGAGCAGAAAGAGAAAAGAGCAATCAGGAGGACAGTAGATAGCAATTGACATTGCATTTCAACACTTTTGCAGATTAACGTTGGCTGGAAAGCATGGGGCAGGAAGGGAGTTCCACAAGAAAGGGAGTAATGCCTTTAAAACACAAGGGGTTACAGGGTGTGGAGGAATTAGGAAGAGAAACATTAGTAATGAGCAGAAAGAGAAAAGAGCAATCAGGAGGACAGTAGATAGCAATTGACATTGCATTTCAACACTTTTGCAGATTAACGTTGGCTGGAAAGCATGGAGCAGGAAGGGAGTTCCACAAGAAAGGGAGTAATGCCTTTAAAACACAAGGGGTTACAGGGTGTGGAGGAATTAGGAAGAGAAACATTAGTAATGAGCAGAAAGAGAAAAGAGCAATCAGGAGGACAGTAGATAGCAATTGACATTGCATTTCAACACTTTTGCAGATTAACGTTGGCTGGAAAGCATGGGGCAGGAAGGGAGTTCCACAAGAAAGGGAGTAATGCCTTTAAAACACAAGGGGTTACAGGGTGTGGAGGAATTAGGAAGAGAAACATTAGTAATGAGCAGAAAGAGAAAAGAGCAATCAGGAGGACAGTAGATAGCAATTGACATTGCATTTCAACACTTTTGCAGATTAACGTTGGCTGGAAAGCATGGGGCAGGAAGGGAGTTCCACAAGAAAGGGAGTAATGCCTTTAAAACACAAGGGGTTACAGGGTGTGGAGGAATTAGGAAGAGAAACATTAGTAATGAGCAGAAAGAGAAAAGAGCAATCAGGAGGACAGTAGATAGCAATTGACATTGCATTTAAACACTTTTGCAGATTAACGTTGGCTGGAAAGCATGTGGCAGGAAGGGAGTTCCACAAGAAAGGGAGTAATGCCTTTAAAACACAAGGGGTTACAGGGTGTGGAGGAATTAGGAAGAGAAACATTAGTAATGAGCAGAAAGAGAAAAGAGCAATCAGGAGGACAGTAGATAGCAATTGACATTGCATTTCAACACTTTTGCAGATTAACGTTGGCTGGAAAGCATGGGGCAGGAAGGGAGTTCCACAAGAAAGGGAGTAATGCCTTTAAAACACAAGGGGTTACAGGGTGTGGAGGAATTAGGAAGAGAAACATTAGTAATGAGCAGAAAGAGAAAAGAGCAATCAGGAGGACAGTAGATAGCAATTGACATTGCATTTAAACACTTTTGCAGATTAACGTTGGCTGGAAAGCATGTGGCAGGAAGGGAGTTCCACAAGAAAGGGAGTAATGCCTTTAAAACACAAGGGGTTACAGGGTGTGGAGGAATTAGGAAGAGAAACATTAGTAATGAGCAGAAAGAGAAAAGAGCAATCAGGAGGACAGTAGATAGCAATTGACATTGCATTTCAACACTTTTGCAGATTAACGTTGGCTGGAAAGCATGGGGCAGGAAGGGAGTTCCACAAGAAAGGGTGTAATGTCTTTAAAACACAAGGGGTTACAGGGTGTGGAGGAATTAGGAAGAGAAACATTAGTAATGAGCAGAAAGAGAAAAGAGCAATCAGGAGGACAGTAGATAGCAATTGACATTGCATTTCAACACTTTTGCAGATTAACGTTGGCTGGAAAGCATGTGGCAGGAAGGGAGTTCCACAAGAAAGGGAGTAATGCCTTTAAAACACAAGGTGTTACAGTGTGTGGAGGAATTAGGAACAGAAACATTAGTAATGAGCAGAAAGAGAAAAGAGCAATCAGGAGGACAGTAGATAGCAATTGACATTGCATTTCAACACTTTTGCAGATTAACGTTGGCTGGAAAGCATGTGGCAGGAAGGGAGTTCCACAAGAAAGGGAGTAATGTCTTTAAAACACAAGGGGTTACAGGGTGTGGAGGAATTAGGAAGAGAAACATTAGTAATGAGCAGAAAGAAAAGAGCAATCAGGAGGACAGTAGATAGCAATTGACATTGCATTTCAACACTTTTGCAGATTAACGTTGGCTGGAAAGCATGGGGCAGGAAGGGAGTTCCACAAGAAAGGGAGTATTGCCTTTAAAACACAAGGGGTTACAGGGTGTGGAGGAATTAGGAAGAGAAACATTAGTAATGAGCAGAAAGAGAAAAGAGCAATCAGGAGGACAGTAGATAGCAATTGACATAGCATTTCAACACTTTTGCAGATTAACGTTCGCTGGAAAGCATGGGGCAGAAAGGCAGTTCCACAAGAAAGGGAGTAATGTCTTTAAAACACTAGGTGTTACAGGGTGTGGAGGAATTAGGAAGAGAAACATTAGTAATGAGCAGAAAGAGAAAAGAGCAATCAGGAGGACAGTAGATAGCAATTGACATTGCATTTAAACACTTTTGAAGATTAAAGTTGTAGACCTATAGATATGCAAGATAGATTCAGGAAAGAATTGTTTTGCCTGACACAGTGAACCGACTTTTTTTTAGCAGCTGATCTAGCAATGAATTCCAAATAGTTGTCTATATCAGCTGAGAATGTTAGCCCAAGAAGGCACAATGAACCACTTTCCTGGCGGATAGCATTAGCCATGCTGATGGAAGGCAGAGAGAGGTCTCTCAGATGATTAATAGAAAAGTTTAGTTTTGGAGGTGCTAAAATTGACAAACCATCTTTTACCCCAGTTAACAACAGTCTCGAGGTCATTTTGTACATCAGCTGCCATTTTGACCTGGTTGGACTGATCAACCTTAGAATCAAGGCAGGAGTAAATGGTAGTGTCATCAATGTAGATGCCAAGTTGAAAGCTAATGCCATTGGGAAGTTTGTTAATGAAGATTAAAAACAGCATAGGGCCAAGGATGGATCCCTAAGGGACATCTGTGTTAGTACGAAATGATGTAAACAAGTGGCTGTTTAGGACAACTTTCATTTGATAGGATCTGCTCAAAAATATGTCTTGGCATTATTAACTTCTAACACTGTGAATGATTTCCTATGTGAGAAGGGCATTTTTCTGTGGGATCTCCCTTGATGATATTACAATATTCCTCTTGAGACTGCAACTTTTTAAAAAGTATTGAAATTAAATTAACTTTAAAATTATATCAATTAAGATATTTTGCAATCTCAATTTTATTATAATTCGAAATGAAGTAGTATACACTAAGTACTTTTCTTTTGATTATTAGAAAAAAGATAATTTTAATATTTCCACTTTTAGAAATACGAGGCTAAAATGCAAAAATTTAATTTGATAAATTTAAACTCTTTCCCAAGGAATTTATAGAAATTGATGATGTACAAGAAAATTTTTTTTCTTGATGTTGTTCCCTTTTTATTGATTGCTGATGCAGTTGGTTTAGGAAAAAATTCCCTTCTTCCTACCTGGTTCCAGCAGTTAAATGTAGATATTTGACAACTAATAGCTGAATAAATTCATTCACCTGTATACCAGGAAGGACTGATGTTATTATTACTGGTTGGGATGTGGTAGTGGTGGTACTACTGCTACTACTAAAACTACCACCACTAATGCTACAGGTGCTATTTATTATTATAAGTCACAAACTCTATGACTTAACTCCTGAAATAAAGAAATGGTCATTGATATTATGCTGATTTTACAATTCTTAATGTGCGTGTGTGTGTGTGTGTGCACGTGTGCGTGTGATCCATTGAAGTATAAGGAATTTCTCTTAGCAAAGCATTGGGCTAACCCTGACTCTGCTAAAGGCATATGCATCAAGTCCATGAAATTGAAGGTTAGACAGAGTCAGCATCACTACAGCTGACTAAGTGATGTTTTTTCACTGTACCATGACTAGAGTTTCCTGCTGAAATGGCACTAGCTTCCTGTTTTGACTAATTAAGGGTTTCCTTGTATCTGCCTGGCTAAGTTGTTCATTGCCGAGTCAATATCTATGTACAGATTCTATTTCCCCTTGTAGGAGTTCTCTTCCCCACTCTCTATTTATTTGTTTCTGATCCTACTCCTACCCCTACAACCAATTCAAACCAAATGTCTTCTCCTTCTTCTTGTCTTTTTTTCTTCCTTAGCTACCTTATTTCTTCTTTCAATCCTACATTTTTCTCCAACTCTCTTAAATTTCCCCACTTTGCTTTTAATTTCTTTTTTATATCAAACTTTTTATTCTGATTGTTACTACTTTTCTCTTTTTCTCCTTCACTAAACTTTTTTTTATAATTCTTTCTTAATTCTTACCAATGTATTTCACATTTTCTTTCACTCTTTCAATCTGTTTTACCATTACAAAAAAAAATAAAAAAAATATTGTCCTCTAAAAAATAAACACTTTGTCAAATTTGAATAATATACCTTATTCTCAGATTCCCATAAGTTAACTTTATATCTAACTATATTACTTCCACAGCTAAACAAAAAAGTTAGTCTCTAGTAAATAAGAAGATGCCAATGGACTAAAAAATAATTATTTCCTAAAAAATAATTTTCTGTTGCCATTCATTTTCTGTGTAACCATTAGAGTACAGAAGAAAATACATCAGAAAAATCTCTGTGAAATTTAGAATATGAGAGATAAGTATCTCTCTCTCAAATTATATTGCCTTATATACAAGAAGAGTATCTGTCTTTTTTATTAATTCCAACTGCCTAATATATACATTTATACCAACTTAGCTGCCCATGTAAATTACCTTCATTTATCCACACTCATGCATCACCTATATATTTGCATTTAATAACAAAAAACTACCTGTTACTATACAAAAGTAACTTTTCTTTGAATTATTATACTGCTTTATGGCATCTTTATGGCATCTGAAGTACAAATTAACCATATTTCAGTTTCAGAGGGGCTATCCCCTCAGGTTGCACTCCCCTGTTATACTTGAAAGTGGGTGGTTAAGTTAATCCCTGATACCTGAAAGTACCTCCAAAGGGGAAGTACTGAGATAGTAGACAATTCTTGCTTCTGCCCACGTACATGTGAACAAGACCCGGTGCTTGTGCCATATTCAGTTCTTAAACTAATGTATTTGAACTAATGCCTTCTTGCTCTTACCTAAGTAGATTTTAAGGTTTAATATAGATTAGAAATTTGATAAATATTTAAAAGCTGATTAGGGGTGGTGAAGGAATTTTACAAAATTTCTTTTAAAATTGTAAATACTTATATTTTTTAATTAAATTTCTGTTGTAAATGAAAAATAGTTATTGGATTTTTGTGAAAACTGCTACTTATGATTTGATTTCAAAATGTTAATTTTTTCTACTTAACAATCTTCATCTCACTACAACAATTATGGATAAAGCTAAGTTGTTTATCTTAATAGAATTTTTTCTAGTTTCAATTCATGACTTTTAAAAGAATAGGAAGAAATATTAATTATTGAAATATTTAAACATTTCTTTACAATGTAAACATAATCAAATGCATGAAAATTCTAAAAAAAAATAATGACTGAAAATGATAATTTTCAAATAAAACCTTTTAGGATAAAATGTTTTGTTTCTCATAGAGAAAGGAGGAAAGGAGGTATCTCATTGATAATGGGTCTCTAAGAGCCAGTTACCCTCCTTACTATCATGAATGGACTGATCCATTCATGATAAGTAGTCCTGGGTAATTGTCTAGGAGGAAGAAGGTAATACTATTTGCAATGACTTGTCTAGATGAGTACTGAATCACTACTATCATGACTGACTGTTGAGTTAAGTTTTGTCTTGCCAGACTCCACATCGCAAGTCTCTGATAGTAAACACTAAGCAACAGGAAGTCATGCAAAATATAATTAATTATACAAAACTTAATTTAATGTTAAAAAAATTAATTATACAAAATTTAATTAATGTTAAATTTCCAAACATCAAAAGAAAAAATTAACAAATTATTTGCCTTATTAAAATAATAATTAAATATTACTAGTTAGATTTATAGGTATTTCTTCAAGTTGAAGATGTGAAATAATTATATAGCATTATTTAGGACAGTCTGGATAAAAAACAAAATTAATTCAATAAATCTTTTTTTAAATTAAAAAATAATTTTCTATAACATTATGAGCTTTTTCACAGAATAGTATTAGTTCATAAGATAATATAAAATGTATAATTGGTAAATATCTTTTCTGTTTTTTGATTCATAGTAAAAGTTACTGTTTGTAGCCATTTGGTAGAAGACAGTAATTTTTCACTTATTAGTAATATTTAAGCAAAAGAAATACTTATGTGCGTTGAAAAAGAAATTTCAATGAACATTCTTTTTCACAAAACGTATTTTATACTTTTCATAGTATTTTCACTGGAAAATTACCAAGAACAAATGGATTATTTTTTTCATTTATACTACTAATTGATATAGCAGTCATCATAACAAGCTTCAATTAAAGTCCTGGCCTCTAACCCACACTTGAATGTCTGCTAGTTTAAAAGTTAGTAAGCTTAGTTTAGTTTGGCCCAAGGTCACAGTTTCTATGTCTATGTGCATAGTAGTAGTAGTAGTAGTTGTTGTTGTTGTTGATATTATTATTATTATTATTTTATTTTAAATGGAAACATTTTATGATTTCTGATGCATTTGTTTTTCAGGTGATCTACAACAAAATAAAATTCAATTATGAAAATATTACAATAGTTTTTAAGCTAAAGTTTTATTTAAACCAGTCTTTATAGTTTTATCAAAATTGATAAATCATTTTAGCATCACATCAATTATATACATATTAAACTTTTATTTTGTAAAAATGTATACTTTTATAAAAATTCAGTATTTAGTCTTTTTAGGCAACTAATTATATCACTTAGCATCCTGCATAAACATCCTTTCCTTTAAGCATATTTTAGATCATTCTCAAATTCAAAAATATTCCCCCCCCCCCCCCATGTTACTTCTGTATATAAATTACAAATTATAGAATAAAATCTTCACATTTACCTTGATAAAAATTCCTCAAGGGACAAAACGCATTGGTAAAGAAAAGTTTTTCTTTTGTCTTATTTATATTGTCTACAGATATATTTTATTTAAATCTGAATTTCACACACACACACACACACACACACACACACACACACACACACACAAAATATGAATCTAAATATAGTTATGAGAAACAAAGGAAATTCCTTCAGGTGTTTGTGACTGAAACAGGATCAGATATAAAATACAAGAAAGTATTTAATTACCTTGAACTAACTTTGTTTAGTGAATGAGATTGTAACATGTGCATGTACACACACAGAGAATAAGTAAGCAAATTTTTCACATCATAATTTTACACTTAATTCAATTACAGTAGTAAATGTAGGGCAGTGGCACCTTACTCCCATTTAAAACACTGCCCCTTGAAAATTGCTTTGCTGCATTTTCTTTAATTTTGACCACACAATCCAAAATCTCTTTTCCAACAAGAAAACCCAGAAGGTGCAGAGAAGCAAATTTCTAAGTAGGCATGCCTAAAAGACTTTGATGTTCTCCCTTGCATAAACTGTAAAGAATCTACACACTTGGTCATTATGAATGTGACAGTTAAACATCTGATTGAGAAACCCCATAGGAGAGTGTTCATGAATGTAGAGGAAGGATTCTTCTGTGCATTAAGTTTTTGAGATATACAACATGGCTTACAGCATTCCAGACAGACGTTGTATTGCCTCAGTGAATGATATTTTAAATTACACACAAAAACAAATTTTTCACTTCCCAATTCAATCACAACAGTAAACATAAAATAGTCTAAGTGTTTACTGCACAAATATTTACCTAGCCATAAAGTAAACTTTTTACACTTATATATTCATATTACAGCCTTTTAAAATTTGTTATAAAAGTAATAATTCTTCTGGTTCATAACATTTTTTATCCAAGCTGTATTATTCAAAGATAATTAAAAAAAACTGGAAAATTAGGATTTAAAGGTACTTAATTATTAAGATAAATAAATTTAAATAAGTAGATATTAGGTGTATGTATTCCTATATTTAAATTGATTGCTTATATAGTATTCAGTTTTTAGTTAAAAAAAAGAAAAAATACAGTGGAAGGATGTTATAAACTTTTGCACCTACCTCCATGGTACCTTCATATTCTAACCTTTAACACTTTGCATTATTCAGCACTTTCCTTTCCATTGTATTGTTTTTTAAGACTCCTCTACTTTTTACTTAATTTCAGTTATGATCATTTTCTGTTGCCATAGCAGGATATGAAAACACAACTTCAAAATTCAAATACGCTTTTATTCATTCAACTGAGTCAGTTGCAGTGGCAGGATAAAATTTTTGCTTTACAAGCAAAATCACCTCCAGTATGTTAATGGTTAACCCTTTAAATATGGATCTCTCACCCTGTAGCCCTTCTGTTTATGACTAGCAAGTATACTTTCACACAGTAGCCAGTGTACTGGCCAATCAAGTTCAAAAGGTTAATAAGCTTATTTTAGAATGGCACAAGATGACAAGTGAGGCAGTTCATGAAAATTGAACTTGTTATACAGTACTACCAGATTTTATTTTGCGGTAAAATTCCTTATATATATTATTCACATATATGTATAAATTTTATATTACTTACATGTAACTTCTATGCATTATTATCCATATATACTATCCAAATTGGGCACCTCGAGGTGGTGTAATGGTTAGCAACCTTGTCTCGCTAAAACAATTACGACTGATTAGTGAGTTCGATCCTTACTGGGTGCCCCATAATTTTGGCCTTGCGCCGCATCTAAGCTACGCTTGGAAAATCACTATACTATCCAAATTTGAATCTTATATAAATTATCAATATGTAAATCTTAAGTTTATTACACACATGTAAATCCAAAATTTTCAATAATACCTTTTCTATTTAAAAAATAAAATAATATTATCGTTCAATGCTAAAATATATATTAACAAAAAAAGCAATCAAAATATCAACTGAAAACATATGTGAATTCTAATTCTTAATACATTTTAATTTCACACGCAAATGAAATAATCAAATGTCAAAGGCTACTGATTTGAAAATATTGAAAAATAAAAATGAAATGAAATCTGTGATACAGCAATTAGCAATCATTGGGTATTACAAAAACGTTTAACACAAGATTTATTTTGGAAGACTATTAGTATTTAGGTAATCTAGAAATAAATTTAACATCTTTGATGGTGGAATAAAACCCATTCAAATGTAAAAGTTAAAATTTATTTATCAAGAACATAATTGTTTTAATTAACAATAAATTGTGAAACTAATTTTTTATTCTTTATTGAGAGAATCTGAGTTGTTAAAAACAAGTAATTTTAATAACACTGAATTGATCACTTTTCTATTTTATAACTTTTGCCTTGAAAATGTTTCATTGACTTGATTAAAGAGAAATATAGGTGTTAAGATAGTTGAGTTAGAAGGCTTTCATATATATTCCAACTATATTTTGTTTCATATAGACTAAGTGCTGAATAAAAAATTTAGATAGTAAATATTCCAGCATAATGATTTTATTTTCTCCTAAATTTCCTTTATTGAATGTTGATTTTTTTTTTTATTATTCTAGAGAATAACATACTTTTTACTGATTAAATCCAGAAATTTTCTAGTTAAATTTTCACTCTTTATTGACAAAAAAATATTGACTATAATTGGTTTATTGCAAGAGTTCAAAGTAGATTAAACCTACATTTTAGTCACTGTTTCCCAAAACCTTACATTAGAGAAAATTTGGTTTAGAGGTGCATACAGATTTTGTTGCTCAAAAATACTACTGTTATCAACAAATCCCTCACCAGGATTTTCTGGTAAGGAAAGTAGCTAGAGACCAAGCAAGATTCAAAACAAAACCTGTCAAAGGTGTGGGTGAATCCATTCATGGGATCAACAGCCATCTAGCACAGGTGCAGGTATGTAAAAATAACTAGGTTTGTGCCCAGGCAGGCAGTGAGCCCAGACAGAATCAATCTATCTATTTATGACTGTTAATATTTATTAATCTATATATATCTAAGACTGTTAATATCTATCTATATATATATTATCTAACATTGTTAATACCTATTTATCTATCTAAGACAGTTATCTATCATTCTAATATTTAATATCTACCTATGACTGTTAATATCTATTAAACATCTATCTAAGACTGTTAATATCTAAGAATATCAATATCTATCTACAAATGTTAATATCTAAGTGTTAATATCTATCAAAGACTTAATATATATCCATGTAAGACTAAATATCTATGTATCTAAGATGTAATATCTATCTATGTATCTAATACTTAATATCTATCTATCTATATATCTAAGACTTAATATCTAGTTAACACTGTTAATGGCTATCTAAGACTCAATATCTAAAACTGTTAATATGTATCTATCTATCTGACAGTCAATATCAATCTAAGACTGTTAATATCAATCTATCTAAGAATATTAATATCTGATGGATTTTCTGATGAGGCAGGAGTAAATGGTAGTAAATGCTTACTTGGGAACTGATGATATCAGACAGATCATTGATGAAGACCAGAAACAGCGTAGTACCCATGATAGAGCCTTGGGGGACATCCATGTTTGTGTGAAAGGATCTGCAAGCAATCCTGTTCAAAATGACCTTCATTTCATGATTTAGTAAGAATGATTGGATTAAATCAAACACAATCATCCTGTAATATCACAGCCCTGGAGCTTACATAGAAGACCAACTTGCCAAATCCTGTCAAATGCCTTTGAGATATCTAACGCCACAGTTCGAGTTTCACTGTTATTATCAAGAGTTTGATATACATATTCAGTAATGGCCATTAGCACATCAGTAGTAGACCTGGTAAAACAGAAGCTATATTTTTTGTCAGAGAGTAGGTTGTAAGAGGTAAGATGCTTAACCCCTTTTGCATTAACCAAAGTCTTGAATACTTTGCTGAAAAGTGATAGGAAATTAATAGGGCGATAGAGGGGTCAGACGTATTCCGCAGAGTTCTTAAAAACAGGAACTACAGAGAAGAATTTCCAACAAACTGGAAAGCAGGAAGCAGTGAGGCAATATTTGTAGAGTTTGGTGAGAATTGGGAGACATTTCTTTGGGACAACAGCTGGGATCCTGTCATCTCTGCTTGACTTATAGGAGTCTAATTTAGAAATGATGTTTGAGATCAGTGATGGGGTTATGTGCATATCACTCAATAGAGCCTCAGTTCCGGGGGGGGGGGAAATCAGGTGTGAGTACTCCAAATGAGTCGAGTGTTGAGTTGAAAGAGAATTTCCGAGCAAAGCATTCAACCTTATCTGCTGTAGGTGTCAGGACTTTGAAGTGAGAGAAAAGAGGAGGGATGGAGGATTTTCTGTTGTTCAGCACACCCTTGCAGAGCCGCCAATAATCTCTAGCATCGAACTTGTGAGATGCTATACGTCGTTTCATTCTATCAGTAATTTCACTTCTTTGAGGACACACTTGCACTCATTATGAGCAGAGTGAAAGAGATGTCTTTGAAATCAGACATATTGCTCTGGTACATCTGGAAGAAATGATTCCTGTGAGCTATATGTGGCCAAGCATGCATGTGATAACCAAGGAGATGAATATGATTTAACCTTGTATTTTCTTGCTGGAATGAAAGCATCAATGCTGGCATTCACCCAGGAGTAGACCTCAGATGAGCATTTTTGAACAGGATGATTAAAAACTTCATTCCAAGGGATGTCATGAAGGATATCACAGAACCGGTCCCAATCTGCTTGTTGATAACAGAAAGATATTCTGTTGGTAAAAGGTTCTTGGCTGGTAGGGGAGTGGAAAGAGATGTTTACAGACACTACCACCTGACCAGAATTGCCAAGAGGGCAGAGTTGCATAGTTAGGGATAGAGGTAAAAAAGAGATCTAGATGCTAGTCAGTAGTCAAAAATGAATGCAATAATTACTAATGGAATAGGGCTATAATATATATAATGTAAATGAATTGCTAATGATTTTATTACAGAAATGCACTCACAGTCAAGAAAGGGATTGTCATTGGTCAGGAATTTATGAAAGCATTAAAAATAGAACTGTGCTCTATGTATAATATAAATATATCAATTATGATTTTACTGTAGAAATGCAGGAGAATTAAGAAGAAAGGTATTTTGAGTGGTCATGAATTAATGTAATAATTACTAATAGATTAATATCATTATATGTATAATGTATATATGCATTGTTAATGATTTTAATAAAGAAATGAATTGCTAATACTTTTAATAGAGAAATGCATTGCAAATAATTTTAATAGAAAAATGCATAAGAAATGAAGAAAGTTATTGAGAAGCAAGGCCATATGATTAATAGATTATAAAAGATTAAAAAAGCTGAAACTAATAATTTAAACATTTTTTAATTTCATTATTAAAACTTGAAATATTTCTTAGAGATTGCTCAAATTTAATTTTGAAGAATAAATGAACTAGAAAACAAAAAAGAAATAAAATATTAAGTAAATAATTCTTTATTTGAGAAAACAATAATTTAATTGTAAGCAGTTGACTTTTTATACATTTTACTTTTGATGTTTCTCCTTAAGAGATGGAATTATTTTAGCATATTTTGTAGGAATTCATTTAGTGTTTGGTCAAATTAAATCCTCACTGATGAGAAAAATGTCTTGGCAGTTCTTTTTTCTGGAACTGGTTACAATACCTAACTTCTAACCTCCACCAACATTACATCTAATAAAACATGCACATTTTTGAATTACTAAATGAAAAAAAAAAAAAGAAAAAAGAAAAAAAAAGCAGAAATTCTACACAATCAAATTTGGATGATTCCATTAAGAAAATAATAATTCAGAGCCACCTAGGATTGGTTAATAGAATCTTTTACTTTTCTTTTATTGTAATTATTTCATCTTTCAATTTGCTATAATCATTTATAAAGTCTTTCACCTGAAATTTAAGGTGAATGAAGTTTTTTACTTAAGTCATTGAGCATATTGGGTTGAAAGTTTCTTTTCATCTTCTACTGCTCCAAAACTACCAACACCATACACTGCTGTTATGTATGTAAATATAAATATTTAAGTAGTTTTGAAGAGAAAACACTTGCACACTGATAAAGAAGTATTTATACAATTTGCAGAAATACATAGTTTTTATACTAATAAAATCTGTAGAACTGAAAACATTTTAAAAACTGCATAAACACACAGCCACCCATGTAAATTATTCCCTTGTCATTAAATGAGGTTTAGTAAAAAGATTTTTGTTCTTGAAAAGTGTTTGAAGATTTTGAAGAGTTAAGAATATTTTTTTCATGGTAGATTGCATACAATAAATCCACATTCATATATGAAATTGTTCTTGCAAGATTAAACTATTGCTTCTACTTAAGATTTGTCTGAATTTTATCACATATTCTCCTGTCTTTTCACTTCAAAAGACTTAAAAATTTGTCAAAATTTTTAAAAAAATAAGGCAGTTCTCTACCATTTATGAGTTTCCAATACGTTTTTCAAGGTTTTAATATCAATGCTACAACACTAAATTTTATTCTTCAGTTTATCATTTTATCACAAGCATGGACAGCTTACAGGTTGTTTGCTCTTCCAAACTTGGCTATTGGAACCTATGCATGCTCACCTACTGACCTGCCTATCTGAAATGTATCTTTATAAGGAAAGTTTAAAGGCCAATTATTTTGTATTTCTGCAATATGCTGCTGTTCCTTACACTATCTTCCCATTTAATATAAAAAACTGAATGACGACAAGCATATGAAACAAATCTAATTGATTTATATGATGTTATTAAGGAGTCCCAAACTCAGCACTATACAGTAGTGTTGAGATATCTACAGATTTATAGATGTCAATCTTAATCTACACTAATATGTCCTAAGTGTTCCATAGACTGTGATACAAGTTTTCAAATGCTATTAGCCTTGGCTATTCTTGACTGGATATACCCAGACAGTAAGACACATCTACTGTATATAAAATGGAAGGTGTTTCCATATGTATTTATGTGTGTAATACATTTCAACATATGAACATTCTGATACTGGACAGAAGTTCCACAGATTGATACTTTAATCCTAAGCAGAGTACACAGACAACTGATCCTAGACAAAAGGGCCAGAAATTGACACTTTTATGCAAAGAATAGAACACAGATACTCTTCTTATGCTAGACAGAAGTGGTAATTGATATGTAAATAATCCTATATTCTATAATTTTTTATGGGTACTATGATATATATATAAACGATTGTTTGTGTTAAGTTCACTCTAATGTCCTTGGCAAATTATGAATCTTTTCCTCCATTGGTTATTCATTAGACATCTTGGTAAAAATATTTTAATGTCTTGTCACTGACATATCACAATGGTTGCTAACAAGGAGGAACGGAAGTGTGATAATAGGGACTAAGCCCTCTTCTAGAACAAATTTCCCTTCATATAAAATATTGTTATCTCCTCTGTGTGTGTGTGTGTGTGTGTGTGTGCGCGCGCGCGCATGCAATAATTTCCACATCACCAGGAGATTCTGTATAAGCTACACTCTTCTTGTGACATACTCATCCATATGTAGCAAAATTTTCTGAGGATTTTGGAGAAATGTGCAACAGGTTTTTTATATTAAACTTTTATGAAAACTACAATAATTATTCAAGTGAAAGAATGTTATTGGTTTAATTTAGGAAGTATTGAACATAAACAAGACAGATGTTTTTTTTCTATTTATAATTAAAGAGTAACTAACTTCAAAATCATCATTTTTGATGGCATAAGTATATATATATATAAAATGAAAGAACATGGATGTAAATTTACTGATAATTAAAGCACTTTCTATAGATTTTTATCTTAGTAAATTGTTTTCTCCTTTAATTAAAGTAACATTTTTTAAATCAAAATTATCGTTAGATTTATTATGGTGAGCAATGCATTGATTTTGTTATTTTGTAAAAGATCCACTTTGTGTTTATATAAGTGTTTATTTAAATTCTTTGAGGTCTCTCCTATGTATTCCTTGTGGCAATTATTACAGGTGACAGAGTAAATTCCTCTTTCAAGTTTTAGCTTATTTTTATTTAGAACAATAAAAAACTTAATATAAAACAAAATAATAAGCTAAAATGTGAAGGAGGAAATTGCTCTATCACATGATATAAAAGATAAAAATGATCAAAAGTCTGTGAAATAAAAAGTGAAAAAAATAATAGAATAGAATAAAAATAAAATAAAAATTTTGTAAATTGATATCTACCTGAAATTTTATGCTTCCTTTAACTCTTATGAGTGGCCTAAATAAAAAAGAAAAATTTGGATTAAGAAAAAACAAAACAGAAACCACAATAATAAAACTCCCCCCAAAAAACAGGAATATAAAATAAAAAACAGCAACATAAAATAACATACTTAACATAAAAACATTTACGAAGAACCAG
>OZ038520.1:37777269-37882269 GCA_964036315.1 Acanthosepion esculentum
TTTAAAAATAATTTAATTTTTTTGTCTAAAAAATATATAAATAATTAGATGAATCTAAGAAAATAAAGATTGTCAAAGTTGACAACTGAGGTGTAAAAGTTTTTTGCTACTACAACCTGGTCAGGTAAGTTAATTCTTTGTTGTTAAGTTCCCATTCACCCACTCTTCTCTGTTGATGATTACGGCATGTCAGTAACAAGACAGTTTCTAAAGATATCTGGTGAAGTGATAGGATGTAAGGAGAATTCATGCCCTTGACTCAAAAGTGAATATAAATAATTCCCTTCATTTTCTGTGCTGATTAATTATATTACCCTAATATCTACAATAGAAATGGCATAAGTATATATAAATTTACTAAAAGATGTTGATTATAGTAGTAGTCAGAAACTGCTGTATAGTTGGGTTGGGTTAGGTTGTTTCATTACAAATTGTTCAGATAATTTCTTGATTTTATATCTCATATAAGTACTTTAGCAAAACTGTTAGCATCTGCATTGCTTTAATGTAGTCAATCTATTACTTATATATATATATTAACAAGAATGCACTATTCAAGTAAAAGTACACCTAACTTTAAAAAAAAAAGTAACCTTATAAGGTTACTATTGAAAATTGAGATCTTAATTACTATTAATTAAGAATTAAATATTTCTGTGATGTGAACAGCTTGCAGTATTATACATTTTCAATGCACTGTTGAAATATTAATTTGTTATAAAATAAATATCATTAAAGTAGGGTTCAGTTATTGCTTTTTTCAACTTAGCTAAGCTAAATACAAGGTTAATTGAAATGCTGGAGGATTGAGTGGAAAGATTGTGTTGCACCAGTCTTCCAAGTAGGATAAGACATGCTCTTTATAAAATAAACAGTGTTTGAAATCCTGAAAACATGTGGTGGACCCAATATTGTTCATTTACTGAAACAATGTCAAAAATTTATATATACTGAGACAGAGGGAGAAAATTGTTTGAAAATTTGAGGTCAAGCTAAGCAAGCTTTTTTAAGCAAAAAATGAAGAGAAAGAAATTTAACTGAAAGTTCATTCAAAATAACTTTTAAAAAAGATGAGTAGGGGTTTAGGATTAATGGGGGAGTTTAAATATTTTTGTATACAGTAAATAAATAAATTAAGAAAAAAAATAGAATATCTCCCCTAAATTTAGTTTCTTTGTTACTCTTTTGTGGGAGTAGAACAGCACTAATATTTTCTTTTTTGTGGGGATAGAACAGCACTATATTTTGTTTACTTTTTTGTGGGGGATAAAAACTCATATTTTCTTTCTTTTTTGTAGAAGTAGAACAGTACTAATTTTTTCTTTTCTTTCTTTTTTGTGGGGTGTAAAATAAAATAAAATAAATAAGACACATAATTTATTTCCTTGAAAATTATCTATCACCAAACTTTTAATGAAAGATGGGACAAAGCCAAATGGGAGTTGAGTGCACAGGGTCAAGAAGAAGATTATGTGGAGAAAGTGCATACTTTGAAAATCAGCATCTGAAAGCCTGGCATTTACTTGATTTCATTGTTGCTTAGGTGCAATTTTTACCAGGGGTAAGAGAAAAGGAATCGAATTGGCAAACCTGTTATATGAGCAGCAAGAGGACATAATGGCAAATGAGATGCTGATCTGGGAAACATAATTTATGGCTACATAAAACAATTATTATCTTACTGAGTATACAACCTGTCTGAAGTTATTAAGAAAATCATATAAACTTAAATAATTCAAATTTAGCATGAGAGAAAAAAAAAGTCAAATTTTAAACAGTCAATTTAAATGTAATGAAAACTGAGAATCTAGTTCAGCTTAATGTGTTTTTATTGAACATAACTGAAGAGACTTGCCATTTTGGCTAAGACAGCATAACTTATTTATACATAAATTATAAGACAGGGGAGGTAATTGAGTTGTTTTACCACATTCTCCCTGGCTTTGTTTTCTCCTAATTCAACACAAAATCATCCAGGTGACTGGGTCTCTTGACAATTCTCTTGGATCGTCTCAGTGTCAGCTGATCTAGGCTTTCAGGTGTTACAGGAACACTCACCCAGAAGTATTTTGACTCCTTCTTGGAGTGAGATGCTCTGATTCTGAAAGCTGATTATCAGAGTCTGTGGTAGTATGCTCTCATTTTGAGGACACTGTTCTGGTGTTGATCTCTGAATTGTCAATATTGAGGCTTTGTTCCTCAGGAGAATCCAATGGCATTGTCATCATTACTATCAAGAGTGAGAGATATTGCTTCAGGGGAGAGCTGCTCCTCCCTCTGGTTTGATAACTCACTGGCAGGGGCCAAATCTCTGAGAGAAATGTTCAATTGTCAAAGAAACTAAATTTAGGGGAAATATTCTATTTTTTTTTTTAATTTATTTATTTACTGTATACAAAAATATTTTAACTTCCCCATTAATTATTACCTGTTGGGGTACTTGATGTGAGCATAGAGTGGGTTCACCTTGATCATTTTCACCTTAATAACAGGAGAATCATACTTGCTTTGTCAAACATGATTTCTAAGTAAAACAGTACCTGGCTGTGAGAGCCAAGAAAGTGGGGGAGGGAGAGATCCTGGCTGAACTTTGCCTTGGAAATTTTAAAAACCTTTTGTGAGGTATTGCATTAGTTTTTGTACACAATAGTGTTCTTATAGCATACAGAGCCTCGGTTATTACGTCTTTATAATATCTAATTGAAAGGTTTCAGTTTTCAAGTGCTAACTGTATGTTCTTCCATATTATGCCATTGTATCTCTTGCACTGTCCATTCTCTTGAGGATTGTATGTGGTAGTCCAGCTTATGGCCACTCCCCTGTACCAATAGGAATCTTCTTAGTTGGTTGGACATAAAAGAGATCCCACGATTTGTATGAATATAATCTGGTGCCCCAAATATTGAGAACAGTGAACAAAGACAGCATATGACCATCGTTGCATTTAAATCTAGACAGGGAAAGGCAAATGGGAATCACAAGTACTTGTCAATGACAGTAGATATTTGTTTCAGGATTTAGAAGGAAGAGGGCCCATCTCAAATGGTTGTATAGATTTTACTATGGTCCCCAGTTTGGGTTTGTAGAACCTTGGTTGTATTTGAGTGCAAATCTGACAACCGTTTGTTATTCGTTTCATGTCCTCAACTGGAAGAGGCAAATTCCAGCTTCGAACCACCTGCATCCTCCTCGTGATGTCTGGATAACAGATATCATTATGAACTTTTTGTAGATCTTTGGCGCTGTTTATTGATCCACACACTCTTGACAGCATGTCTGCCATTGCATTTTCCTTTCCCAACTGATAGAAAATGTCAAATGAAAAACAAGAAAGCTCTACCCTCCATCTCACTAGATTTTCATTTTTTATTTTGCTTGATGTCTTGGGATTAAACATAAAAAGGACTGACTTTTGATCAGTGATTAATTTAAAGCAGTGACCAATTAAGAAATGTTGCCATTTTTTTTAGTCTCTCGACTATAGCATAAGCCGCCTTTTCGACAGATGAATGTCTGCACTCAGATTTTGACAATGTTCTAGAGAAGAATGCTACAGAGTGACCAAATTGCCTTAACATGACAGCTATGGCATGGTTGGAAGCGTTGGTCTCTACTTCTAGGGGAATGTCAGGATTCACTGAAGTGATAGCTGAGTTGGGAATAGCTCTTTTTAACCCCTCAAAGGATTTAATGACAGAAAGTAAAGGAAATTTAGTAATTTTCATAAGTGGGTGTATTTTCTCAAAAAAGTAGAGTATCCATTGAGAATAATGAGCGAACATACCCATGGTTTGTTGCAAGGTGGCTATTGTGTTGGGAATAGGTAGTTTTAGCAGTGGTTTTAGCCATTCAGGGTCTGGCTTCATCATTCCTTTACCCACAATATATCCAAGTTGTCTGATGGTTGTCGACTCAGAATTTTTGTCATGGTTGAGTGTAAAATTATATTTCTTGACAACCACCAAAAACTATTTTAGGTTTTGCGATTGTGGTTGGCCAGTCATAGCCACACACTGTCACATTATCTATGTAGGCAAAGGTCCCTTGTAGTTTTCAAGAATTATTTTATTAAGGAACCTCTGAAAACTGGAAACCCTGTTAGTGACCCCAAACAGAATCTGTCAGAACAGATAAAGTTGTTCACAGGCTTCAAAAGCTGTATAAGGCTTATCTTTAGGGTTTATAGCTACTTGGTAGTAAGCACTCCTTAGGTCTAATGTGCTAAATACTCTGTATTTAGCTATCTCATTTATCATCTCATCAATACTGGGTATAGGGTATGCATCCAGGAAGGTATACCTATTTATAGTTTGGAAGTAGTCTATGACAATCCTTTTTTTTTTTTACTATTATCAGAGGACATTATTAATACTTGTGCTTTCCATGGTGATCTGCGTTATTCGATTATTCCTTCTCTTAACATTCCTGTTACTTCTGCTTGAACAAACATTTTGTCTTCAAGAGAATATTTTTGAGATTTGGTGGCCACTGGCTTACAGTTTTTGGTTAAGTTTTTGAAAAGAGAGGGGTATTGTACATTTATAGCAGCCAAGTCACAGATGTTCAATGCTGGTTTAGGGATCCCAAAAGGAAGATTATTAGAATGCTGTTTGAGGAAATCATGGCATAACAGCACAGATTTGGCATCACGGAGAATTTGGTGTTAGTGTAGTTAGTTTGATTCAACTCTAGGCTGGCCAAAATATATCCTCTAACCTGCAAAGATAGTGAAGCATTCACCATAGCCACCTGACTATTACAATGTACAATTTTAAATTTGTTTCTTTTTGCAATATCAGTGCTAATAAAACTCTCTCAGCTTCCTGTGTTGACTAGAACATTCATTTCTACCCTGTTTATTTTTACCATTAATATAGCCTTTGAAAGACATTCAAGGTTTGCATTTGGTACAATACAAGTTGAACTAGGAGCATTCAAACCAGGTGAAAAAATCTTGAATGACAAACCTTAGAGAAATGTTCCTTCTCACACTTGTGGCATTTAATTTCTCTGGCTGGGCAACATGACCTAGGGTGTAGTTTGAGACCACAAAAATAAATTTTTTGTCTGGCTGCAACACTAGCAGAACGTCTTCTGGAGAGAGATTTTGAACTGGTAGAGGCTGGGTAGAAATGAGGAAGTTTGTCATAGAGGACCGTCTTTTTTTCCCCCGTTTGGGTTGTTTGAACTGGTGGACTAGTAGTAGTGTAAGTACTTAGTGCAGCCTCTGCAACACTTATTTGTAGGTATGAACAAGATAGATTTTCTACCATCTCCAAGGTAAATGCCTGCTCATGAGCAGTAATTAAATCTAGTTGTTTATTTTCCAGCAAACTTTGATGGATATAGTTCGATTCTGATCCATTTATAAAGGAGTCTCAGAGAAATTTGTTCTTTGCCTGATCTGTTGTCATCACTTAAAAGTCACAGTCTCAACTTAAGGTTTTTAATTGCTGAAGAAACTGTTCTAGCCCCTCCTCAGGGTATTGGCGGATAGTTACTAAAACATGCCGGGCAAAGATTATGTTTTGTCTCTTCACAAAAATTCCATCCAAAACATCCCTGGCACTCTGGTAAGTTTTGTAGTAAAAAATATCAGTATATATGGATATGGAAACATGGTGCATTAACAGGTTAAGTCTATCTGTATCAGTAATAGGAGTGGATAAACTGTTTTCCAGTGCAAGCAAGAATCCTTTGAATAATTGTTTCCAATATTGCCAGGCGTCTGCAGAGTCCAACTTGAGATGTTCTGGTTTAAGGTATTTGTCGATAAGTACATTCAATAAATTACAATGAAAACTTGGAGTCTAGTTTGGCTTAATGTGCCTTCATTGAACGTAATTGAAGTGTCTTGCCATTTTGGCTAAGATGGCATGATTTATTTATACAAATCATAAGACAATTGAATTGTCTTAACACAGATGTCAAAACAAAGCCCAAGTTAAAATTTTAGGTAGTATCAATGTTTTATTGAAGTTATTTGATGTATTCTAAAAAAATGCTATCTGAAGTTATTAGGCAGAACCAAATAATCACGTTTTACTTGAATAAAAAGGTAATAAAATCATCAAAAATTGATCAACACCTGTAATAGAACAAATAATAAACACATAAGATGTCTTTGAATCCTTTACATTTTAGTGACCCTTCTTCTCAATAACAGCCAATCTGTCATTCATTGATTTTGTTAATTTCTTTTACTTCAGCAGGTTCAGTTTCTGACATGCTAGTTTTAATTGCTTCCTATAGGCCTGCTTTGCTGTTATATTATTTGCCACCTTCATATAATTTATCTTCACAGTTGACCATATATTTTTGATCAGATTCAGGACTCGATGGTGGCCATTCCATTATCTCTCCTGTAATCTTTTATGCTCAAATAATTCACAGGTAAGTTTATATACATGAGATATATATTGTTGTGCATAAATACACACTTCACTTTGAAACTGAGACTGGGACTAGTACCATGCAATGACATAATTGTTCATAAAATTGCAATAGTTAGCACTTTTAATGGTCAAATAATGGTGTAGTCAATAATTCCACCCCATATCATAACACTGCCACCCCCTTGTTGCCTTCTTTTAGCCATAGTCATGTCTGAATTTTATAAAATCCATCCTTTGGCCCATCCACCAGGAACATCAAATGTCATTCAAGATTTGTCCATGAAAATTACTTTAGAAAAGTCAATTCTCATGTATTTCTTGGCCTAATTTTGATGCTTTAAAATATTTGCTTTGGTGAGAAGAGTTTGCAAAGAAGAATTTTTTTTACAGATCCCAAATCACAAAGTATTCTAAGTGCTGGCCAAAAGTGGTTGTTTTGCTATACCTTGCTTTAGTTTACGCTCATCTCAAGGAAGACAGTTCTTAAAGCCTTTTCCTTTGCGTCAAGTTTTCAACTTATATTTTCAACAGCCTTCTTTATCAGTTGATGATCTCTGCAAAGCTCCTTTGATATCTCCAATATGGACATTCGCTCACTCAATAACTTTGTTATTTTCTGTTTTTCAGTAGTTGTTACATCATTCCATTTACCCCTGTTTCAACATACATTATGAACAAAAAGAAAAAATAATTTTTTAGATTTCAGGTCTTAATATTAGCTTAATCTGCATATTAACTTCTGTCAGTTCATTTTCGTAACATTCAAATATCTCAAAAACTAACCATTAAATGGCAAAAATTTACAAAAATATTTTACTAAGGATGGAAATAGACAAGTTTAAATTTGACAAATATTGGTTCAAAACTTTTTGAGTTATTGAGGTTTATTTGATTTGCATAACTTCAGACAGGTTGTAAACAAGTATAAGGGCAAATGACCTTTTGATCACTTTTTATATGGGATCATAAAGTTGGGATTATATAAAACAATTGTACTACCTCATTATCCTTTATTCAGTAATAAATATAAACAAGTATAAGGGCAAATAACCTGTTGATCATTGGGATGGGCAAGACAAATGTCTTTTTATATGAGATCATAAGGTTGGGATTATATAAAATAATTTTACTGCTCCATTACCCTTTATTAAATATAAGTATAAACAAGTATAAGGGCAAATAACCTGTTGATCTGTTGATCACTGGGTTGGGCAAGTAAAACATTTTTTTTATATAGGGTCATAAATTTTTATATTACATAAAACAATTGAACTGTATCATTAAATTTTATTAAGTATACCCAAGTATACAAGCAACTGACCTGTTGATCCAGTAGGTAGAAAAATAGTCTTTGCCATATTGGAAATAAATAAAATCAAAAGTTAAACAAATTTTATGCAAGAAAGATATTTATCTGAATTCCTACAATTTATCTTTAAAACTTGGCCCCCAAAAAAGGCTATTTGCCCCTTCATGGAATCATTGATGACCTATTGACCACACTTGATCAACCATGAACCAAAAATATCAATAATAATAATTTCTTTATATAAAGGTAGAAATTCGATTGCCTTTCTCCTTCATTACTGTTTCTTCTTGATAAAGATTCCTTTTAGCTTTGTTATTTCCTTTTTCAATTTCTATTCCTAAAAAAGATATCTTTGAATAATGATAATAATGAGCAAAACATTAAAATTTGATTCTGTGTATGTGTGTGATCCTAAATCATATCTTCCCCCCCAAATTTTAAACTATTGACCCCACCGCTATGTACCAAAACAATGTTCCCCTTCATTACTGTTTCTTCTTGATAAAGATTCCTTTTAGCTTTGTTATTTCCTTTTTCAATTTCTATTTCTCTATTCCTATACAAAATGTCTGTATAATAATAAAAACAATAAACATCATAATATTAGTAATAACCAACATGTGAAAAATGAATATACCTTTTTATTGAATTAGTTAGTATCCTTAAGAGGAAAGATGTGTTTTATAAGTATTGTAAAGGATATTGGTATTTTGTTGGAAATTGGTGAGGTTTAATTGTAAGTTACTAGAATTTAAATTGGATAAATATAGGCTACTTTAGGGATCCTTGTTGTTGAAGAAACATTCAACAAACTTAACGTCATACAAAAATAAGATTTTTTGAGCTAAAAGTGCTCAAAAATCATTGGACAATTTATGTTCAAACTTTGAACCATTGTTCTGGTTTCTGGGCAAACTAAAGAACAAATTAATAAATCTTAAAACAAAGAATTTTCATTGGTATTTAATCAAACATGCATAAATGATTATTTGTTGTACATGTATACCCAAGATGTATGTATGCTAACAACAAAAATTGTATTTCACAACCCCCACCCCAAACCAATTGACTAGTGTATTTCTAGATGATAACACTTTTAAGGTAAGCAGTATTTGTAAGTTAAATGCTCAATATTAAGAAATAGATTATTGATAGCAAACAAATGAAATAAAATTTTCAAACAGGAAGTTAAAAAATAAATTGAATTTATTCTGATGATCAATTCTGCAAAACTTAGTTTGGAGGTTAAGTTTAAAAATTTTTTTTTCTTATCTTGTTTTCTGTATATATTTTCATACTTCAATGAGATCTTGATGTGCAAAACTGACAATCAATGCAATATGGTTCCTATGCACACTGTCTCCATATAAGTGTTCCATCTTTGGTATCGAGTACTCTCCTTATATAAATATAACAAATGTTTAAACAATATATATTTTTTAAATATATTGTTTAAAAATTGCTATATTTATAGTGTTCAATATTGGAGACATATCATTTATATTGACATAGGAAGCAAGATTGCATAGTGGCCATCAGTTTCATGCCTCAAGGGGTCTTCAGGCCATGTGTGGTCATTCATTCAGATTGCAAGAGATATTCCTATAATCCCTGTCTCTTATTAGAGTGTGTGTGTATATATATATATATATATATATACATATATATATATATATATATATATATATATACTAATATCCTTGGGAAAGGTATTAATCCTCTTTTCCCTCCAGCTATGGGTAAATAGCAGGACAGACTGGTTTCTATAGCTGTGAATGGCAACTGGTCCAGGAAAACAACAACTCTGAATTCAAAACCTGCAGAGGGTCATTTTGGGACCTTGTGGCATGTAGTGCACCTGGTCTCTGTATTCGACCTTTCAAAAAGTGTGGTTGGTTCTGTGCAAAGCCTTCACCTCTATATCAAATAATATGTGTTGGTGTCTGGGCTGTCGGTTCCTAGAAACTGAGCTGCTTGACCCTCATATGTCAAATACAGCAGGAGAGTCCACCATATATATTTATATATATATATATATATATATATATATATATATGTATTTCAGAAGTTTGAAGTCACCCCCAGAATTACTATGGAATGAACTTGACAGAAGAGTGAAAAAAAATAAAAAAGAGCTCTTTGAGTCATTGAAAAAAAGAATGGAATCAATTATCAAAATTATACTTTGAGAAACTTTTGCTGCAGTAATCAAGGCTAATGGAGGGTATTTTGACTAGAGTAAAATTTAATCATAAAATGCTTTTTTCTTTTTGTCATAATAAAATTTCTAATAAAAAATGATGTCTCACCTTTTTAAACCATGGATAATTAAGTTTCTCTTATTTAAAGTACAAAACTACTTTTTGGGTAAAAATTACCATGGGTGGCCTAAAGCTTTTGAAATGTAGTGTGTGTGTGTGTGTGTGTGTGTGTGTGTGTGTGTGTGTGTGTGTGTGTGTGAGAGAGAGGCTACACTCTTATTTATCCGCCTTTGTGTGTGTGTGTGTGTGTGTGTGTGTGTGCGCATGAGGGAGAGAATGAGTGAGTGAGAAAGAAAGAGAGAGAGAGAGAGATGAAGGAACATCAGTAAAACAGAAATGCACCCAAGTAATGGAAAAGAGAAAATGCAGGTTCTGAATACAAGAGTCAAATAAAAAATAGAATTTACAGAATATAAAATGAATCAAATAACCATCTATGTTAATTCTCATTTCAAAAGGGTCAACATTTCATTCACATTTTGAATAAACGTTAATGGCCATGAGCTTAACAACAACAACCACAACAAAGTTAATGACCATAACAATCACAACCACAACAAAGTTAATGACCATGACCTTAACAACAACAACCACAGCAAAGCTGATGTCCATGACCTTAACAATCACCACAACTACAATGTTAATTACTATGACCTTAACAACAATAACCACAACTGAGGTAATAACCATGATCTTAACAACTACAAAGATGACCTCAGTAATAACAACAATGACCACAACAAAGTTAATGATCTTGACCTTAACAACAACAGCAGCATTAAATAAAACCTAACAACAGATTAAAAACACAAAATAAAATCTGTTCCCAAATAGAAGTTTGTGTTTTTTTTGTCTCTTCTTCTCAATGTCTGAACTTTGTAAACAGATTTTAGATCCAAGTGTGCCATTTTGTTATGTCAAAAGATGTAATGAAATTATAGAAAACTGTAAACACAATATAAACTGTGCTGTTAAGAAAGAGATAATTACATCACCAATGTATGGAATTGTTGGACAATGGTAAAGATGGAAAGAAAGAAAGAAAGAAAGAACTGACACAGTAATTTTACTTATCACTAACTTACACTGATCCTAACTATTATGCAAAGATTAATACCAAAGAGTACAAAATGATGGAAATGACATTTATATACAATTATGTATTGCTAAAATTGTAATACATACCTGTATGTGTCTGTGTATATGCGCATGCATGCGTGTGCAGACATTTTAAAATCACTGCACTTATTTTAATGCAATTTATATAGGAGTTGGTTTCTTTTTTTCATAAAAAACTGAATCTTTCATTGGGAAATATTTAAGTTTGAAAATAAAAATTTAATATGATCATAATTTTTAAAATAGGAGTAAATAATAGTTGAAATGTTTTTGTTTCTTTTATTCAAATATAAAAACAGATACTACATATTAATCTTTGCTAGGATACGAAAATAATAAGATTTCTAAATACCTACACTGTAGTAAAAATGGGTATAGTATATTTCTTTAAATAAACATACATTCACATATATAATTTCATATACATGCTTCTAAAAAAGTAGCTATTCTAATGACAAAACCTTCATTAGACCTTGGGATCAGTCATGGTTTGAGAACTCAAAACATTAATACTATCCAGAGTGCCATAGCAGTATCTCGCAATTTGGTCAAACTTTGGGTTTCTTTCTCAGAGTCCAGAAAGTTATTTCACTGATGTGAGGTCAGGTTATAACTGACTAGATAATAATATCAAGATACTGAAAGTAAATGCAAACTTCAATAGGAAAATCAATAATGTTTGATATTATTCAATCTTGGTTTTAATTTTTTAAACTGGTCCTTTCAGAAACTAAGCCAAGTATTAAAAGAGAGAAAAATATGCTTCGTAACAAAAGAATGCTGACTTGCTACATCATGCCTATATATATCAATGAATGCTGGATAATCTCCTTAGTTGAAACTTGAAGTGACAGAGATGTGGTTCTACTGAAAAATGCCGAGGATCCAACAGATAAAAGATGTGAGTAATGAGGCAGTTTTAAGAGGAAACTGCTTCTAACAATCAGAAAGAGTTGAATTTTCTAGGATAAACAATGATGGTTTGGTTGTTTTGTTTAACGGCATTCCAACCTTAGGGGGGGTCATTTTATGCCGAAAATGATTTTGAGTCTGGCAACATTTTGTTTTCAAAAATGTATTACCGGAAACATTTGCTTTTTCAAAAATGTATTGCTGGAAACATTTGGTTTTCAAAAATGTATTGATGGAAACATTTGGTTTTCAAAAATGTATTGCTGGAAACATTTGGTTTTCAAAAATGTATTGATGGAAACATTTGGTTTTCAAAAATGTATTGATGGAAACATTTGGTTTTCAAAAATGTATTGATGGAAACATTTGGTTTTCAAAAATGTATTGCTGGAAACATTTGGTTTTCAAAGATGTATTGCTGGAAACATTTGGTTTTCAAAGATGTATTGCTGGAAACATTTGGTTTTCAAAGATGTATTGCTGGAAACATTTGGTTTTCAAAGATGTATTGCTGGAAACATTTGGTTTTCAAAAATGTATTGCTGGAAACATTTGGTTTTCAAAAATGTATTGCTGGAAACATTTGGTTTTCAAAAATGTATTGCTGGAAACATTTGGTTTTCAAAAATGTATTGCTGGAAACATTTGGTTTTCAAAAATGTATTGCTGGAAACATGTATTGCTGGAAACATTTGGTTTTCAAAAATGTATTGCTGGAAACATTTGGTTTTCAAAGATGTATTGCTGGAAAATGTATAGTTGGTAATACTATTTTTCCAAAAATGTATAGCCGACAACCTTATTTTTTCAAAAACAGCCTTTCTGTTGGACATAGTCTATCGCTGTACCCAGCATGCATATGCAGTTTACCGTCATACCCAGGACGAATAAACAATGAAGTGAAGAAAGAGGACCTAGAAAATGTAAAACTCACAGGATATAAACGAGGGCAAACAGCAAGTAACATATTTAACAAGTTTATGCAAATGGGAGGCCGGAAGAAATACGGGTGGTAAAAGTTATTTAGAACAGAGTACAAGATAGGAGGTTGTAGAAATCCCTGATTGGCATATAAAATAAGCAACTTTTGGCAAAGAATAAAGGAATTTTGAATACTTTGATAATTCATCAATATTGGTTCCTTTCAATCAATTTACAATCTGACCGAGTTTTACATTTACACATGTAAATCAAAATACTAGTAAAATCAAATAGTAAAAACACACTCATGATCCTTAAAGTAATACACGTACAACAAAAACAACCATTTATAAATAAAAACAATTATAATTTAAGAGCCCATATCCTCAAACGTTCTATACAATAGGATGGTTTTTCTTCACTTTGAGAATTAAGAGACCAAACTCACTATGTGGCTACATGGTATTCTATTTCTTTCAATTAATTTGTTGAATGCATTATTTTATTTACTCTCTTCTTAATAATGATTTTTCTTTCTCTCATATTCTTTAATACTCAGTAGTCTCTTGTGTCTTAGTGGCTTTATTGCCTTGCTTGAGGTAAAATGATTAAGAAAAAAAAGAAGGTAACTTCTACTTGTTGTAGGGATGATATGATTAAACAAAGTTTTCACAAAATCACCTCTTGACATTCTGTTGTGAACTGAATATTGATGCCTTACAACCTATACTTATATTAGTATTGAAATGATTTTATGACATTACTTCAGCATTAAGCATATACATTTGCCTTTGTGAGTAATATGCAATTAATGTCATATTTTTTACAAAATAATGAAATGAATAAATTAGAATTAAAATAAATTTCCCATTTTTATAGTTTCAGTAACTACACATTATTAATAGCAATAATACTTTTCTTACTATCTCAGTTATCATAGTTAAGTTTTTAACTAATTTTTCAGTTAATAAAATTGTGCTCATTAATATTACTTTTGGGAATAAAATATTAATTTCTTTTTGGTGCAAATCAATTTTATACAACAAATATACAAGTATTTGTAAAAGTGAGGTACAATCTCTTTATTCAAAAGTTTTTTAACATAAAAAGCAACAATAATGTTGGTATTATACATTTTCCATTGTGAATTACGTCAGATTTTGTCATTTATGGTAATCTGTACTTCTACTTTCCAAAGAATAAGGCTTTTAGTATTTGGGTAAGGAATGCTAAAAACAGTGTAACATGTTTTATGGTTAAAAAAGCAAGGAATTGATGAACTTTTTCATTTTTCTTTTTAGATCCTGGTTATAATGACAGTAAAATGATTCCTTAGTACTGAAAAGTAGTACTACATAACCTACTATACTAAGAAGAAGCAAATGAAATGTATTACTAAGAAATGCTTATTTTACAATTTTTGTTATGAATTAAAAATTTCTTATTGTCATTGTTTGTCAAGGTTCATTTTCAGTGACACCTGTCATGGATGAGGTTTTTATTTACATTAGTCACTTTAATTGCCTAAAGGAAGAGGAAAATAGATTCCATTTGTAATCTGGCAAAGCTTCCAATGGAAAAAATACTATGAGAATGAATATATATATATATATATATATATAATTACATCAGACCTACAAATTCAAAAAGAAAATCGTGGCTAGCTAAGTTTAAGACAAGACAAAGTTGAAGACCAGCCTTCCCCTATGATCTCTTTTGGCCTTGCATCACAATTATTTTGAATTTGTAGGTCTGATGAATTGGATTATGATTACGATTCCAATGTAATAAATTATAACCATGGAATATTAGTGTTTGAGCCTTTTATATTATATTTTTACACTGTCCTGGACATTGAGTTCTACCTGGATTCTATCCTCTTGGGAATTATATATATATATATATATATATATATATATATATATATAATTATTTATTCAAAAATTATAACATAAATATGTTATGTGGTTTTTCAGTAGAACCACATCTCTGTCACTTCAAGTTTCAACTAAGGAGATTATTCAGCATTAATAGAGATTAAATTTAAATTTTAAAATGAGTAATTTTTAATTTCGAATTTTATCGTATAATTTAATACTTACTAGTTAGAATTAATTCTATTTTAGTCTAACTCCAACATTAAGGCATTAAATAGTTATTATAACCATAGTTCGTTGTCAAGTTTTTTTAATTCTTGTATACTTGTATTTTGATTGGTCATTCCAGCTTATGTAACAGCGTTTCTCCTTGCAAGGGGTGGTTAATTGATTTGAACCTTTTAAAACCCTTTATTCTACATTCAACATCATCACTTGATAAGACACCAGAGGTGTTGAAACAAAATGGTTATTTTTGTAGTGATTTTATAACATATATATGTTATAATTTTCGAATAAATAATTATATTTGCTCTACTCTGTATTGAGCACACTTTTAAGAATAGTAATTGTTAGTTATTGGAATTTATTCCATATACACCAATCCTATACTTGGGTGTATATATATATATATATATATATATATATATATATATATATATATATATATATAAATATATATATATATATTATATATATATGGGAGGGGAAGTTTAATAAAATTGATTTTTCAATGCACACAAATATTTTCTAGTTCAAAAAAGAAATTATGATTTTACATCAAATGATTAAAATTGGTAATTGTTATTATGAAAGATAGCTCCACGACAGAGAAAATATAGACCTATTCTTTCGACTTCACCTACACATACTAAATTTTAGTGTTTAGTTATGTTTATTGAACAAACTCTTTGCACCTCTTTGTACACACAGATACAAACACCATACATTGAATAAATTCAATAAATATTCAGTTATATTACTAATAATTAGCTTTGGAAAAAGCACACAATACCAATAGAACAAAAATAATAAATGTACAAAAAACAATAATGTAAATGATAAATTACTATTTGTGTTTTTCTATATAGAAATACAGTTTAAATAGCTAGAAAAACTGGGTTCTCTAGTATAGAAGAATGAAAACTCATTTCTCTGTTATCAGTTCTTCCAAAAAGTTTAGCTGGTCCTATGCTAATCTTCACCATGATAATCAAATCATCTGTGCAGGTAATCTAGTTGTTCAATTCCAAACTGAACTGTTCAGCCCTTAAATGTTGAAATTGATGGGAGAGTTCACACTCCACACACACACACACACATTGACATGCACTTATATGTAGATATATAACAATGTCTATATAAAATTGATTATCAGTTAAGAGACATGAGATCTTCATGTAAATATTATCTTTATAAATAAAGATTTCAACATTTATTTTTAATTAGTTATTTAAAATAATATATATTATGCATATTACACATGCGCACAAATGAAAACAAATATATTTACATGTCTATCTTTATATAGATGATGCTTCACTAGGTAACCAAACTAGCTGCACAGATAACAAGTTTGGTAATAAGTAACAAGTGTGGTAAATATCAATAAAGGCAGCTTACAATAGAGCAATGGTTAGCAAGATTCACACAGGTCATTACTACTGTAGTGAGTTTGATCCTCACTGAATGCCCTGTTACCATGGTACAAGACCATGAGTCTGGCCTGAATCAGGTGCATTAACTGATGCAGTAGTGGAGCAATGGATAGCTGCTCGGATTGAGGAATTGAAGAGTTGAGTTTGAATTCCAGGCAAATCCATTACATACACTAATACCCTCGGGAAAAGTATGAACCCCCCCCCCTATGGGTATATAGCTGGACAGACCGGGTTCTATAGCTTTGGATGGCAAATAGTCTACTGCAGAAAGAAATGGCAACCTACTGCAGGAAAAAATCTGCCTCATCAGTCATGTATCGAAAGATACACAATAGCCTAAGCATGTATCATGGCACATAACTGTGTGTCAATAATGGTAACCTTGCTATTTGATGATTATAAAAATATAGTGTACATTGTATGGCATTTTTGCCTGATGAGTTAAGCAGCAGCCATTTTGAATTGGGATGTGATTAGTACTTTTTTCATGTAACATATTTAAAATTAGTGATAATTGTTAATGAATTCAATGGATTCATTTTAGTCTGAAAAGTGAATTGGTGTATCAGCAAAACCTGAAGTCAGAAGAATCAGAACTTTTATTTATCTATTAAACATTGTTTCTCTCTTGTTTAAATATTGAGCACTTTATTTACAAAAATATGCTTGCCTTAAACATGTTGTCTCCAGTAATTTACTGGTTGACATATTTTGCTAGGTGTAAATGATCTGTTATTATTGCTACTACTACATACACAAGTTTGAATACAATGCCACCTGTTTTATTATGTTGCCCCATGAGGCTTGTCTTGATAGCATGGTAGCAGAAAGTACCCTCCCCCCTCCTCTAATAACCCATAATTTGTTTTCCATGTTACAGAGCAAAAATCTGGCAAAAATTGTTTGATATAAAGATGCATATGAAGCAGAGGTGTGTTATTTCAGAAAAAGTACACACATTGGATTTCATTGCTGAATATTTATAGAAACCAAACATTGGATGTAAGCAAAGTTAGGCAGTGGGTAATATATTTCACTTGTGACAATGTGTATGACGTCACATTTACTAGCATATGTTAGACCTTGTTTATTGCTGGCAAAAATGCATAGTTGATGATGGTGGATAAGTGGAAAAATAATATTTTGTAGCTAAGAACTATGTCTATTCTGTTTCTTGGATATGTTGTAGTTTTTTTGCGGAAATAAATAGGAACCATTTCTTTGTGTGGGTATGCATGCATGTGTCTGTCTGTCTTACTGTATCATTGCTTTCTCACTTTTACTGAAATATAGATAAATCTCTTAGTGTAAGTTTTGGGTTGTCCAAAAAGTTTGTTTTACTTACCAAGTAAAGAAAATATGAATAAACATTTTGGTAAATGCAAGATGTTATACTAAAATTTAAACAGATTTTCAAGTATTTGTGTTTTATATACACCCCCTCCTCTAATAATCCATAATTTGTTTTCCATGTTACAGAGCAAAAATTATTTGATATAAAGATGCATATGAAACAGAGGTGTGTTATTTCAACAATATTTTTCAAAACTGAAATTTTGATTAAAAAAGTAGAATTCAGTCAGTTAAGTGCCATACATGATACACACTTGGGCAATCATGTATCGAAAGATACATGACTGACGAGGTAGATTTTTTCCTGCAGTATGTTGCCATTTCTTTCTGTGGTAGACTGGTTGCCAACCAAGGCTAAAGAACCCAGTATGCCCTGCTATTTAACCCATAGCTTGGAGGGAGAAGAGATGCATTCATACCTTTCCCAAGGGTATTTGTGCATAAGTTAATCCAACGAACTTGACTGGAATATGAAATAGGCTCTAATTCCGAGCCAATATTCATTACACCTCAATGCACATCCTTATACCACAACGCATTCTTCCTGTAGATTTAAGAAAATATTTGTTGTGAGACCAATAGCAAAATATTTTTAATACAATTATTACTTCATAGCATATGTTAATCTATTTGGAAGGTTTTATACATATGATTGTGCATTTCTCATTGGTATTGGTATTTATTTTTAACACCAGGTAAAAGCAAGGATTTTTATGCAGATTTATAAAATGTTTACTATCTTACCATTTTGAAGATTGGTGTAACATAGAATAGGACTAATATATATATGATGATTTTTCTATAGAAATGTATTGAGAATTAGGAAGAAAGGTATTGTGAGTGGTTATGAATTAATGCAAGTATTACTGATAGAATAAGACTATTTATGTATAATGTATATATATATTGTTAATGGGTTTAATAAAGAAATATATTGCTAATACTTTTAATAGAGAAATGCATTGCAAATAATTTTAATAGAGAAATGCATAAGAAACGAAGAAAGATTAAGAGTTATTAGGAATGAATACAAGTGAATGAATACAAGTGTTTCTTGGAGAATATAGCTATTAAATACATTAAGAATCAAGGCCATATGTATAATAGATGATACAAGATTAAAAAAGCTAAACCTAATAATTTAAACATTTTTCAATGTCACTGCTCAAATTTAATTTTGAAAATTAAAGAACTAGAAAACAAAAAAGAAATAAAAATTAAGTAAATAATTCTTTATTTGAGAAAAGGCAGAATAATTTAATTGTAAGCAATTGACTTTTTCATAATTTCATTTAATATCACTTTTTTGTAATAAAAAGTAATTTGTTTTGTTCTCAATAATAATAATATTTGATATTCTCATATTAATAATTCAAATAACATCAACATTAATTGCTAAGATGCAAATAGAGCAAAACATTGGTTAATATTTTTTATATGATGTAAGCATTAATCTGTCTACCTACTATCAAATAATTATTTGCAATATGCATCAGCTCTTAAAAATAGAAAGAGATAATTTTGAATTCAAATTTAGTTAATGTCAGTAGCAAAATTTGATGCAAAATTCTGGAATTTTCTGTAACAGACAAATATTACTTGAGAATAAACAAATATAAGTAATTGTAAATCCTAAGTTAATATCAGAAAGCTAATTTTACCCAAATATGTCAGCATTAGTATGCTATCCTATTGATATATTAATAGCTTAATTACCTTTCAGTTCAAATCAGAGTAGGGTTCACTAAATTTTATTTGTGTTTACTTTCATGAAGACCTGCCCCCCCCACCTCAAGTGGTTGACAATGATCAGTTGATAAATGCATAGAGGTAAAAAAGGAGCCTATATATATATATATATATATATATATATATATATATATATATAATGACTAACACTCACTAATTTCAAACATTGTTATTTCCCATTAACAATGTCAATCAATTTGATTTTTAATGCGATTATTATTATTACCTATATTATTTATTATTACCTATTTTATTTATAAAGTTTTTCTCATCATCATTTTATTTTTATTCAAACAAAAATGTCCAGTTTAGGAAAAGAAATAGAAATTGAAAATTTTAAATAAGAAATAATCATTATTGATATTTTTGTCTACATGTCTGAGGGTTAATGTGGGACCAAGGATTCCATGAAGAGGTTGATGGTCTAAAAAGTTTGGGGATTCTTGTTTTAGTGTAACATACAAACACAATTGAGATTAACATTTATATAATCTTTCAGGACATGAGTGATCATAACTATTTATGGCTTCTATTCTTGGAACTCAATCGAGTATTTGCTATGATTGTTCTTTGGAAATAAAGAATTCTATTGTTTTCTACACAATTTTGAATTCAGCATCTGACCTGTTATTTAAACCAAAGCTGGTTTGGGGATCAGAAGAGATGAATTCTTGCCTTTCTCAAGAGCATTAGTGTCAAGGGAACACAAGCTGCCTTAATTGTAATTTGAACTGATTCCATTTTCTTCACTATTAACCTACTGCAAAAATGAAAATGCATCTTGTTAGATAACTGAAATATGAAAAAGTCATAAAATTGACTAATGCTGTTTATTTTACTCATCTGAGGTGAAAATTAATACCAGATAAAAATAAGTTTCAATGAACAATGGTTAACAAGCTAATTTCAAAGACCATTGCAACTGTATTGAATTTGATCCTCATGAATACCCTACAATTGTGGCCCTGTGCCAGACTAAGCTATATGTATTCATCTATGGAGTAGTGGTTAGCAAGCCAGTCTAGCAGACTATTAATCTAGTAACTTTGATCCTCACTGGGTGCCACACATATAGCTGTCTGCCTGACTTAAGCTAAGCTTAGTAAATACTGATAGTTGGTACAGAAATTCTACCTATATTATTTCAAGCACTTAGGAAATATTACTTGAGGAGACAGGAAGTATGTGGCCCATATCTCATCTCTATCTCATCTAGTAAAAAAGCAGTAGCAGCAGTATTTGGTGCCAGACAGTCTAGAAGACATCTGGTCAGATTGTTTGCTCTGTACTTCTGGTTAGAAGGAGTGGTCATATATAGCTGCAGAAGACCCACTCTTAGAAAAAAGAAAGAAAGAAGAAAACTAGGGTGGACACTGGTCAAGCAAGGTAGTTAGCCTGGAGGAATGTCAAGGATAATCATTTTAAAAGCTTAACTTTGAAATTAACTACTAAAACAATTATCTACAGACAGAATATAAAAGAATTCATAATTAAGCAATAACCTCCTAGATTTAGATTTAAAATTCTATCAAAAGGAGTTTGAATTTCTTAAAGGTTTAACAAAATATTATTAGAATCATCACCTAGGTTTCTTTTAAAAACATTTAGGCTGGTCAATTTTCCAACTATTGTCAGATGAATGTCAGAACAGTTGAATACATCAATAGTCCAAGTTCCTGTTCTTGTCACAGTTGGTCCAATTCCAATGGAATATGCTACACATTCCAAGAGATGTTTGGATTATTTCTTTCGTGTTGCTTTGGATGCTACCACAATGGTTTGGTTAATCCATTTTTCTTCTTGATTATATAATCAATATAGAAAAAAGAATGAAATCAATAATATGAACAATTCTTATGGCATATAGAGTCCAGACAACTCTTGGAAATTGATAATGTGTGACATAGCAAATCTTGAAATGATAATAATTCACTTCAAAATTACAGATAGTACCATCATCACTTTATTGAGAATGAGCCACTTTGAGAGAAAAGGAACTGGAATTATTTTCTTGGTGAATGTGTGTGTTAATTTGATTTTCTAATTTTGGACAAGACAATTTAAGGGATATGTTTCTATATGTAAATTGCGGCATAGAAAGCTAAAATAGGTTGCTTCAGTAATAGAACCTTTAATATGGGTACCTCTAAAAACAAGTGACACCTAAGGTTTAAAATGTATTTTAAAATTATTTTAGTTTTAATTGCAAAGTAATAGATTAAATATATTCCCATACTTTGCTGTATTTCAAACTGAATTTAAATTGATTGGAATGAGTTTTTTCTTTTGAAATCACTAAAATCAGCCATACTGACAAATCTATCAACACAGCATAATTCTCTTTATTAAAAATTAAAAAAAAAAATCTGAAACTATTTGAAGAAGATTAATTAATTTAAAGTTTAATTAATCTCAATTAAAACAGATATTACTTACTTTCAGTTTAAGATACTGCAAAAAATCATTTTCTAACAAGGAGGTGGGTGTTTTTATGAGGTGTTGACACATTTATCAATAACCTAACAATTACAATGGTGTTGTAAGGGTGTAATACTTATAGCAAAATTGCATATCTTTTTATATAATTTTTTAACTACACAGTACTACTAATAGTTTATTGAATTTTAGTTACTTAAGCTTTATAGTCTTACTTATGAAGATGCTTGCTGAGGAAATATTAGAAAATTACCCATAAATTTGAAATTTACTATAGTTACCACTTTTATTTTCTGATAACATTTTGTGTGGATGCCTGTATTTACAAAAATTGACACGTTTATACATACACAAAAAAATTAAAATTTTTTTTTAAATACTGTGGGTCACTGAATTGTAGTTAAGTTTCTCCATTTATGATTAGTAAATATAGTTTTTACTTAATAACAATATCACCTAACTGCTACAAATTAATTCAGAATTTTAAAAGATTTAAAACTTTATAAATTATTATAATTAAATTTTAAAAAAAAATGAAAACAATTCTTGTAAATAATTCAAATAAATTCTTTGAAAAATTTTTTTTTCTTAAGACTTCTCTATATCTTATTCATAAAAGCAATTAAATGCTTTTCTAATTAAATAATGTCTTAGTTTTATTACATTTTTTATTTTATGATTCAAGTCAGATTTTTTGTAACTGGGGGTCCTGTTTCAGAAAAACATTTGATGATTTAAATTCTCCAAGGACTTAGAACTAATATAAACATTAATCACTACAAAAATGAATTGCTTGAAATTTCATTACATTAAATGTCAGGGGTGGGTAACAGATGTGAAATTTTTTTTTACCATGATTTTCTAAAAAAGAAATGTTTCAAAACTAATTTCATTCATTTGTGAATAAGTCGTGAAAGTTTCATTAAAATCCAATGATTTTTTTGTGTTTTTCATTGCAAAAAGACACTCAAATCGACACACTAATTTATGATTTCCTTTTGATGCAAGAAAAGCAAAATTTTTACTTGAAATTTTGAAGGTTCTAAAAGGAATTATAAAATATAATTTAATAATCAAAAAATCCCTTGGTATTTCCTCTTAATACTAACAAAGATTTTGATGATGAAATTTGTCTTTTTTTAAGTTTGTGGTACTTTTTCATTATGTATTCTCATTTTCAATCAAGTCTTTGGAGATACCTACTTAAAGGATATCAAAATTATAGTATAGTTAGGAATGCATATCAATCAACGAAGGTATAAGGGATATGCTGCCAGAGTGCGGCCAACAATAAACAGGTATATAGCTATTACACAACATGTTCATCTGACTTCACCCACAGATACACATTAAATACATGAGTAAATTAATAAATATTAAAGCAACTCATCATTTGACCAACTTCAAAGTTTCAACACTGTTCAACTGGGTCCAATAAATTTGATGGACTTTCTGTTCCTGATGAACCATGTTACCTAAAACTTCAGAGTTGGTCAAGAGATAAGTTGTTTGAACTTTATTGACTATTATTGCTTTAATTTTCTATTGATCACTTTCTTGACAAAATTTCTGATAGCCTTAAATTACATGAAATTCTAGTAATTTTTGTACATTACCAGTCATTATTGAAAATGTTAATATATATTATCAGTTTTGAACCCAGAAAAATTCTAATTTCTATTGTGATGTTTTTGAGGAGAACATTAAAAAGATGAATATTACTTTGCTGTTGTTACATATATGACTCAAAAGACTAATAATTAAAAAAAAAACAAAAACAAAAAAAAACAAAAAAAAACAAAAAAACACTTACATTTATCACTTTTTCTTTTTTCTTCTTTTTTTTTTAATCAATAGACCTTGAGCAAAGGGATAATGCCACTAAGACACTACAGGGAGTGAATAAAAATGAAAAGACTTTAGAAGGAACCATTAACAATGAGTGTGAACCAAACAATAGGTGTACCTATCTACTCCTGTTGAGGAGAAAAAAAATAATAAATGAATTATTAGTAAATAAAATTTCAGAGTTAAGGTGGAGACATTAGAAGTATAGAGTTGAAATATACTAAGTGATGTCAAGTATAAAACGGTTTGTATTTAGGTAAGTGTAAGTGATATACATTAAACCTTTTATTAGTCTTCTTTAGATTCACATACTAAACAGTGGCTAAGGACCAAAGTAATATTAAACTTTTTAAAATTTGAAACGAATTTTAAAATATCTTCCCCATCCATTGAAAGATGTGTTTTTTTTTGTTTTTTTTTTTACTCAAGTACTTTAAATCTTTCTCTACAATTAGTAGTATTTTTATAATATTAATAGTCATATTTTAGTTCTGTGTAATGTTATTTACATTCCTTGCATGTGTATTATTGTCCTCATCTTTGTTATTATCACATTTTCATCCATGTACTTTCCTACTTTCACCAGGTGTTTTCTGATCTGGATAACATTCAAAGAATTTAAAACTAAACCCTTTCTTCAATTGGCAGAACTAGGGTGTTCTTATTCCACTGCTCATGTCTATGGATATCTTGTCTAGTTATTATTTAATACTACTTGGTTTTTGCTCATCCTGTTGCAACTGAGTCAAATCTGCACTACTACTCAGCCCTGGGATTTATAAAAATATAAAAACAAAATTTTCTAAAAACTTTATATATATATACACTTATTGTGAAAGTTTGCAAAAATAAGCATATATCTTTTTACAAACTAATTTTTAAAGCTTACCTACAGATACTATCTTTTGATTTAAAATATAAAAGATGGAAAGCTATTTATTGAAATATTTCAAGTAGATTTAATAAAAATCTTTTAAAAGATTTACTGTGTTTAAACCTAAAATTATTTGAACTTAGATGATACCAAGAAACCTTATTAATAATTACACCCAACATCATCTTGCAGTTTTGCTTTCCACCATTTCATTTAGCTGTAGTGAACCTCAGAAAGACTATTTATAAGATGGACTTAGTAATGATCCCAGAGCAAAAAAACAAAAAAGGAGCCATTACTTCCTTTATGATAAAAGGTGAAAGTTAATAAGTATTAATCTTAGTATTCTAGCTGTTTTCAATAATGCCATCATCTGAATGGTTCCAACTCATTGAATGTTCTCGCCATTAGTTAACTGGTGCCTTACACTTGAGATTAAGTGACAGCAAGTCTCCTCAATACTTCAGCAGTCTTCTTAGTATTCTAGCTGTTTTTAATAATGCCATCATCTGGATGATTCCAACTCATTGAATGTTCTCATTTAGTAAATGGTGCCTTACACTTGAGATTAAGTGACAGCAAGTCTCCTCAATACTTCAGCAGTCTTCTTAGTATTCTAGCCGTTTTCAATAATGCCATCATCTGGATGATTCCAACTCATTGAATGTTCTCATTTAGTAATTGGTGCCTTACACTTGAGATTAAGTCATAGCAAATCTCCTCAATACTTCAGCACTCTTCTTAGTATTCTAGCTGTTTTTAATAATGCCATCATCTGGATGATTCCAACTCATTGAATGTTCTCATTTAGTAAATGGTGCCTTACACTTGAGATTAAGTGACAGCAAGTCTCCTCAATACTTCAGCAGTCTTCTTAGTATTCTAGCCGTTTTCAATAATGCCATCATCTGGATGATTCCAACTCATTGAATGTTCTCATTTAGTAATTGGTGCCTTACACTTGAGATTAAGTCATAGCAAATCTCCTCAATACTTCAGCACTCTTCTTAGTATTCTAGCTGTTTTTAATAATGCCATCATCTGGATGATTCCAACTCATTGAATGTTCCCACCATTATTAAATAGTACCTTTGCAGTGGATATTAAGTGACAGCAACTCTCCTTGTGGGAGTGGTTTGCCCAAATGATCACTCACAAATTCTCTTCTCAGTCAACCATTGTAATGACATGATGATTTAACATACTTTTTGGCAATAAGATAAAATGTAGGGAGTTGTTGAATTATGCCTTTCTCTCCATGGCCTTAACACTAGTGAACATAAACATGTTTGCCAACTGGAGGTTGATACTTGTCATCATCATCATTATTATTATTATTATAGTTGTTGTCATCAGTAGCAGTATCATTATTAATAAAAACAAAAGTACACACTAATTTCTCTAATTTGTGACTTTATCTTTAACCTTTGTGCTTTCTTGCACGTACATAGCTTAGGTCTGTATATGTAAAATAGCTATACATACAGTTTTAAGAGTGAATTACACATTAGAATTTGTTCTTTATGAAATAAGCAATAACTAGTGGCTATTAAATTATTGTTACAGTGTTTATATACCTTTACAGAAGCATGCCAAGATAATCTTTATATATAAAATAATAATATATGTATACTATGTTTTTTCTATCCATGTATACCTGCATAAAGTCTAATTCATAAATAAGGCCTAATGTAAGATTAACAAGAACTAATAATAAAATAGAACAATTATAACAATAAATTGTAATAAAAGTTATATGATGTATAGAAGTTCATAGTTCACATCTTAGCACTATCAATGTTGAAGCCTTCAATGAGTTGGAATCATCCAGATGATAGCATTATTGAAAACAGCTAGAATACTAAGAAGAGTGGTGGAGTATTGGGGAGACTTGCTGTCACTTAATCTCCAATGTAAGGCACCAGTTACTAATGGTGAGAACATTCAATGAGTTGGCATCATCCATATGAAAACGATATTGGAAACAGCTAGAATACTAAAAAGAGTGCTGAAGTATTAAAGAGACTTGCTGTCACTTAATCTCCAGTGTAAGGCACCAGTTACTAATGCTTATTTACTACATTTTTGCCATAAAAGTTTTTATATTCATTGCATGAAATGTATATATAAATTTAACTATTATGAGACAGATATTGTATTATTATGCAATAAATTTTGACACTTGACTGAGATGAATCAAAAAAGTCTTAGTTTTGCAAATTATCTTTCTGAACAGAACATCCTAGAAAATTAATCCAAATTATAAAATGTGTGAAAAAGAACATAATTAAATAAACTTTAAGTTGATTCTGACAATAAGTTAATTAACTGCTTTTTTAGTCTTGGAGGTAAATTAGTCTTGAGTAATTTAATACTATGACAGAAATAATAAAAAATTCTTAAGTATCAACACCTTGTTGACTAATGTTGTGCTTTTCTTTTTACCATTAATAAACAATTTTTCCTTCTGTAGTTTAAAAAGCTAAAACATTCATTTTTCTTGTGTATTTTATTAAATTTGAATATTTCATAATTAGATCTTTTTATCTTTTATATTAATTCACTGAGTTTTGATAAAATTATAGGAGTTTCAGTCATTTCAGTTCTATAGTTCAACAGGAATAATAGAAGCTTTCATCAGTTATACATATGACTATAATTTGTTTTATTGTATTGCAGTTGATAGATTGAAAGTCAGTTATATCTGTGAGTCAGGGCATGAAATAGGTATTCTTTTCTTCAACCAATCAGTGTCCAGAAATTATTTGGTTTGAGTGGGCAATTTAAAAAAAAACTTTTCTCAATCAAAAAGAAAACCCTGGAAAATCTTCATTTTGACGCTGTGTTTGTGTAGCTAAAGGAAGACAAAAGAACTAGTTATATTTAAAGATTGCAATATTGGATAATTTATTGTAATTGGCATTCCCATCTTTAAACCATTTTATTTGGCACAGTTTTTATTCATATTATTTAAAATAATATTCAAATAATAAAAAAAAATTATTTAAAAAAATAAAATATTTCACTTAAAAATTAAAAGCAATGACAATTGAACTGCTGCTGCTGCTTCATTTATATATTTTATCTCTAAAATGAAACTAAAATCTGAGTAATAAAATAATTTGTTTTTAAAAAAAATAGATTTAAGATAGAAAGAAGATATGAAATAATTTAATGCCTGAATTTTGCAGGTGGAGCAAGATTTTTCTAAAAAAAGTAACACTTGTAAAACAATTAAGATAAATAAATTAAAAAATCCAGCATGGGTAGGCAGAAAAAAGGAAAAGAAAAGTGAAATAAACTGAAGTCAAGATATAAAAACACAGTTTGTGCATATCTGTTGTTAAAAGACATGTAAAATTAATAATTTATATAAACACAATAGCTGAAAGAATTGAACAAAAACCTCCGTAAAGTATACCTGACAAATATCTATTAGGATAAGATGATAGTAACCATTGATAAAAGAGTCAGGAGTTATTAACAATAAAAGAGGCAGTAAATCCGTGAGTAGACAAAGGAGGAGTTAACTCTTTGACCTCCTCTGTTGGACACTGGTGGACATGAAGCATATAATGACCAGATTGTAGGAGTAGGTCAGTCACTTGCCTAAAGCACCAAAGCAGGAGCTGACCCTTTAACCTCTTTTGTTGACTAGTAGATATGACATGTAATGACCATATTGGGAGAGTAGGCTACTTACTCATTTGAAGCACCAATCAGAAAGATGATCTTTTAAACTCTTTTGTTCATTGGTAAACATGACAATATGTAATGACTATTTTGTGGGAGTGGGTCAGTCATTCATCTCAAGGACCACTAATAAGATTAAATTAAGGACTAGGTTATACTCAGGGTACAAAAACATTTTCTTTGGTAACTGAAATACCAAAAAATCTTTTTATTATTACAAGGATATGCTGAGATGTTTTGGGCTCAATCCACATCCCAAAATCTGTATTTTAATGATCAAACATCAGAATACTGATTTTAGAAAGTGAGTCAAAAATAGTATAGGAAACTTAGGGTTTTTTTTTTTGGGGGGGGGGGGGGGATATTGAAATTCTTGAAAAAATCAGATAATTGTTGGATTTTAATGAAACTTTCAGGACTTATGTCCAAATGAATGAAATTATTTTAGAAAATCTTGGTAAAAATTTATTTTTTTATTTTTTTTACATCTGTTAGCTCCTATTTATTTAATTTTATGAAATTTCAAGAAATTCATTTTTATATAGCTAGATGCTTTTATTAGTTATATGCAGAACTCCTTGGAGAATTTAAATCATTTTTTTGTAAAACATGAATCCCTCACCCACCCAAGTTACAGAAAACCTGCTCTGAATTGTAAAATAAAAATGTAATAAAAATAAGACATCATTTAATTAGAAAAGCTTTTAATTGTTGTTATGAATAAGATAGATACTATTGTCTTAAGAAAATAAAAATTTTTTTTGATGAATAATGAATTTTTACAAGAATTTTTTTTTTTAAATTTTAATTATAATAATTTATAAAGTTTTAAATCTTTTAAAATTCTGTATTAGTTTGCATGATTTAGTTGATATTGTTATTAAGTAAAAACCATATTTACTAATCATAAATGGAAAAGTTTTCAGTATTTTAAAAAGAATTTTGAATTCTTTTTTTTGCATGTGTATAAACATGCTGATTTTTGTAAATAAATATATCCATACATGACATTATCAGAAAATACAAGCAGTAACTATAGTAAGTTTAATAATTACTTAAATTTTTAAAATCAGTTAAAAAAAATTATACATAAAAAGTACTCAAGTAAATTTAATGGATATGTCCCCCCACCTCCCTATAAAAACATTAGATAAGCTGTCAATAGAAATGTCACCACCTCATAAAAAAACACTCACCTGGATTAAAAAAATGCTTTTTTTAAGGATATTTTGAACTAAAAGTAAGTAATATTTATTTCAAATCAGATTAATCAAACTTTAAATCAGCTTATATATATCAAATAATGTTTCAGAAAAGTATATTTTATTTTTGGAAGATTTTTTAATAAAGCAAATTACATTGTGCTGAAAGATGGCTTATTGGAAATATTAAATTTGAAATTTAAAATTAAAATAAAAGCTTCAAGTAAGATTGTTCATTTTGAAAAATTCATTTTAAACCATAGCTATTTCATTTCTTTGGAGGTATCTAATTATAAATAAATATAGGTAAATAGATATAGTATGTTTAAATGTTATACAATCTATATTTGAAGACTATTTGAACGTACAAATCTGATCATTAACAGTTTCTCTCTTTAAGTGATACTTGATAATGAGCATTTTCAACTCAGCACTTTAAAATTACTGGCAATAATTCAAATGACTCAGTACTAAAGTGATAAGATCTTCCTGTTCTACAATTTTGCCTTCTCTCTTGGCTTTGGATGGTGCCAAGATTAAGTTTCATAAATAATAACAACAACAAACCTTAAGACAATTAAGTTAATTATATCCCAGATTTTGTTATTGTTTTAAAATTTATAATTTAAATTTTCTTTGAACTTCTTATTCTTATTCCTTAAATATTCAGAATTAAGTATTTTCCCAAATTAAAAACAACGCTCCAATTTCCTGAAGAATAACAAAATAAGAATGAAATATTAGTAATACTGACTCATTTACTTTAGGCTTCAATGAAGGTCAGTTTAGAAACATGCACGTGTGTGTATTCACTAAACAAAGTTAGTTCAAGGTAATTAAATACTTTCTTGTATTTTATATCTGATCCTGTTTCAGTCACAAACACCTGAAGGAATTTCCTTTGTTTCTCATAAACATATAAGATGCTGGAATAAAGATATATAAATTTTTATATATCAAGAACAATATTAGGGGAACAAAATGTATGACAAAGTGAAAAATATTTTTTGTGTGACGTGTTTGTCCCTTAGGACTTCATCGGACTAAATTTGTTACGTAACAAATTTAGTACAGTGAAATTCTAATGGATGAAATGCATCACACAAAAACTTTTCCCACATTGTCAAGCATCCTCCCCTGCCCCATATAACATGCTATTAACAAAAGTTTTTGCTGATTTGTGGTTATTGCAACAATTATGGCAGAATGACTTTAAAAAATGAATAAAGCTTAAACAAATAAATAATTTTAATAAAAAAAAGTCAGTTATATTTTAGAAATCCATCAGTTTATCTGAGATTAACACTTTTTATTAGAATTATTGAAAATTATTATTTTTTTTTATTTAACTAATTATTGCTTTTTTTAAGATGAAATGTTTTCCTTATCATCTCAGCAGCCACATTTCACTTTAATTAAGACTTTTGGTCTTTAGGCTAGTAGACATTAATTTTACTGTAAAGAAAAAAAATCAATACCTACTCTAAAACATGTATCCACTAATATAACATATAACAGGAAATATATTTACATGTATATATCTATTAGATGTGAATCAAAATTGACAAAGGTCTGTTTTTACTGTGTATTCAGGCTAGTTTTAAAAATAAGTCATCAATGAGAATATTTGCACATATTTAGAATAATAATTAATATATAATATATATATATCAAATAATATTTAATACATAATATTTATGTTGATATAATAATAGAATTATATATATATATATATATATATATATATATATATATATATATATATATATATAAATGATATAATTGTAAATTTGCCTGGAATTGATTAATAAATAGTTATTAGTTAATAAATAAATCTCTCAGATCATTAAACTAATAGCCTTTTGCCAGTCTAACCCAATTAAATATTGGAATATATATATATTCTACATATTTTTGATTTCAACATGAAAAACTCAAAAACAAAATAAAAAAATGTTTAAGGAAAAAGGATTTTGCTTGTTGAGTTCAAGAGGATTAAATTTTGAAAATATTATTGTTTTGTGTCCAGAGGAAGGAAAAAGGTAAGACTACTTAAGTAGAAGTGGAAGAAAAGTGATAGTGGGTTGGTGGTGGTGGGTATATAAATAAATAAAAAAATAAAATATATAAACATGATTTTTTTAGTACATTCTTATCTATGGAGGTAATGAAATACTAAGGATTATTTCCTTTTTATGTTGATAAAATATTTACAGATTACTGCTTTGTGTGTGTGTGTGTGTGTGTGTGTGTGTGTGTGTGTATATATATATATATATATATATATATATATATATATATATATATATATATATATATATATATATGTATGTATGTATGTATGTATGTATATATATATATATATATATATATATATATATATATATATATATTCTTTTCAGTAATGCTCAAATATGCCTTTGGTGACATGGACACTGGTGTTAAATTTCAATTTTGAACCAGTGGTGGCTATTCAACTATCAGTGGTTCAAAGCTAAAGTACTTCTTTGAACTAGCATCATTTGTGACCTGCTGTTTGCTGATGATGCTCCACTTGTGGCAACATTCTTAGAGGAAGCACAAGAACTCATCAACCACTTTGCCTTATTATTACAGAGGTAATCAACCAGTCATCTCATTGACCAAAGATTCAGTGTGTCATACAACCTTCACCAGTTCATCAATTGTCAGACACTCCTACACAGCTTGATGGGAAGAACTTTAAGTATTTGATGTATATTTAGGGAGCAAAATGAATGCAAATGCATCCACAGATGATAAAATACACAAATCAGATCGCCAAAGCTACAAGTGCATTTGGGAAGAGCTTCACAATTTCATATGGAATGACAAAGGTATCAAATTACACGCCAAAATATGGGTTTATAGAGCAGCCATTTTGACCATACTATTGTATGGCTCAGAATTGTGGACCTCATATAGCTTCCATATCAATCAGCTGGATGTCTTCCGCAAAAGTTGTCTCCACATGATTTCTGGCTATACTTTTGATGATAGGTTGTCCAATGCTGATTTTCTCACAAAATGCAATATTGGTACAATTGAGACTTTCCTGATACAGTCACAACTTCGCTGGGATAGTCATGTTGCAAGGAAGAGTGACAACAGAATACCTAAGGTCCTCAGGTATAGCCAGCTTGACAGTGGATAAACATGTCCACCTATGTAACTCTGGTCAGGATGCAGAAGCTAACATCAATCAGTTAAGGAACAAACTTTTACTTATCTTAAAGATACACACACAAATAAGAGAAAGAACAGATGGAGTAAAAATTCACAGTTCATAGCATTTACTTTTTTTACAAAAGTGCTCAATACAAAGTAGAGTAAAATACTATATAATATTTTTATTATAATAGATTATAATAAAAATATTTTACATTGCTACACAAAAGCTTTCATGTTTCAATACTATGATTGTACTTCCTCAGATGATAGTAGATAACTTAAGTACAATCATAGTATTGAAACATGAAAGCTTTTGTGTAGCAATGTAAAATATTTTTATTATAATCTATTATAATAAAAATATTATATATGTGTGTGTGTCTATATATATATATATATATATATATATATATATATATATATAAACCTTCATTCCTTAATATATAATATTATTGTTCTATTATTATATCAACAAATATCACTTATTAAATATTATTTAAATGTTTCTTAAGTCCAAGTAAAAGTTCTCATTACCCCCTTTTTTAAAATTCTCACCTGGTTTGTTGAGTTCACTTTTACATTAACACTCATCATAAAGGCATGAATCAATCTTTTTCCTTTCCACCTTTATGTGTTAAATAATAGAAAAGACTGGGCTCTCCAGCTTTGGGTAGCAAGAGGACTATTCAGATTTCAAAACCATTGAGAAAGAGCAGGAAACTACTCTTCCACAAAAAGTCATGACAATTCATAGTTAATAAAGAAAACAAATCTCTGGAGAGCCATGACTGCCTTTATACTGAAGGGACATAGCATTTAAAAAAAAAACAGTATAATTCATATAAATATATAGAGAGAAATTTTGTTATTTCTAATAGCAAGTTTGGATTTCAGATAAATTGATGAAATTTTAATCAGCTAATTCTTTATTTTTTTGTAGTTAAAGATTATTGATTTATAAAATTTTTATTGAATTTTGGAAGTGTTTTTTTGGAAGAGAAAGAAAGAGTCAATTTCAACTTAAAAATTCTTCTCAAGTCAAAAATTTGTAACCAACAGGTAAAAATAATCACAGGCTAAAGTCAGCCTACAGATTTTTATTATCAAAATATATTTCAAAATTACCTTTACTATGAGGGTATGAATTTTAATGGGCACATTTACATAATGAGATATCTTACATAAACTTTACTTATACATCTAATCTTATTAACCTGTATCATGGGTTACTATGGTATTAATAGCTTTTTGCTGCTATTATCTGAGTAGGTAGTTATGGGAGAGTGGTTTATCTAAGTGTTCATTCACCCAATCTCTCTTTCTCTCAAGCTACCATGTAGCATACAAATGAGATTTTGTTAAGATTTTTAGTAATAAGAAAAGAGTAAAGAGAGAAATATATTCATGATTTTTCTCTAGAGTATTAGTATGACACAAAGAGTAAATATTTAAAGAGGCATTTTTATTTTATTTTATACAAAATTATTTTAATCATCATACAATCAAAAATAAAAAAAAAACATAATATATTATAATATAAATATAAACCACTATAACGTAGTATGTTATCATATAACCAAATATAAACCATTATAATTTAGTAAGATATTTTAGTTTCTCTTTAAAGATAAGGTAACCAAAAATAATAATGGAAGAAGTCATAAAGTACATTTTGTTAGGGTAGCAAAAAGCCATAATTTCAGTTTGCGTACAGGAAAAATTATATGTAAAATAATTTTTTTAAATTTTCATTTAAAATAGGTAATATTTTTCATAAGTAATATTTTGATAAGCTAGTTTATTAAAATATTACTTTAATTTCTGTAAATTAAATATGACTTTTAGTTTAAGATATATTAAATAAATTTTCCCCCACTACATAATCAAAGTATACCTTATAACTTTTCTTCCATAACCTTTTCCTATGATAGTTTTTTTTCCCTACAACCTTTTCTAAAATAGTCTTCATACAATATATATTTTCAATATCATTGCAATACTGAAAAATTGAAAAAGCGTTTCTAATATAAAGTGATGTACTTAACACTATCTACTCAGACAAATCCAACATTTAAAATTAATTTATTAATTAAAATAATTTTAAAATAACTCTTTTCACCCATCCCGCACTAGTCTTTTACTTTAGTACTCCATTAATGTAAGTTGTATATGCCATGTGTATTGTCACCCAGCTCCACCCATTAAAGGCAGACTCATATTGCTTTCTTTCAATCCTCTTCACTATCCCCATGTCATGTATATAACTCCTAAACCTGCCCACCCGAGTGCCTCTGGCATTTCTTTCCATTCCTTTTTGTCCTCAATTGAACCCATTCTGTTATTTTTCATGTTGGTTAAAGTCATACATTTTCCAATCTGCAAAATAATATAATTATTATTCATTTTTCACTCATATTCTTCATCATAGGAGATAGACAATAGCTTCTTAACCAATTCTGTCCCAGATTGGATGCAAGTACAAGTCTGATTGGAAACTACTTTATTCTAACTTCATACCAAAATATTCAACATTGGAATAAAAAGCAACATTAAGAATAAGATGAAGAAAAAAAAGTTGAAAATTTACCAAGCTTAGTTTGTTTGAAAGTAAACATTAAAAAAATTGAATCTTAATTACAATACATACAAACAAGTGCTTAAATCAATCTATCTAAATATATATATATATATATATATATATATATATATATATATATATATATATATAAAAGAAATCAAGATGTAGATGACAAGCACATACAGACATACATGAAAAATTATATTGGGCATAACACACAGAAATGAAACTGGAATACTTGCAACTATAAAAATATCCATACAGACATTGTCAGTATAGTACAAGAATAGTAGCAATTAATAGACTATATTTACAATATAGTCCTAAGCAGCAAGCGTGAAAAAAAAAAAAAAAAAAAAAAAAAACTTAGATAATAAGAACTGAATAAAGCATTCAGGAATCTCAGAAATTCTTTTTTAAATATGAAAACACGAATAGAATTATTAAAGCTGAGACAAACAAACAAACAAAAATAAAAATAGAAGTAGTAGACTGGTAGAGGAGCAGTAATTAATGAATGGGTGGATGAATGAATGAATAAAACAACTCTGAGTAGAAATCAATGTGCCTTGACTTTCTTATGAATATTCATTAATCACATGATGATCAACAACCAATGAAATAAAGAGGTTGTGTTAAGAGTAGCCTGAATGGAAAAATGCATACTACATGCAGAAATATAAAACTTTATTTACTGGTGTGCACATGCATGTCTTTAGATATATCCACATAGTCAAGCAAACTTGCATTTTTTATTCTTTTTTTTTTTACTTACACATAATAAATATAGCATTGTATTATATATTTTAATTGAGTGTATACAAATTTCTTTAAAATATATATATCTATCATGGATGTATAAAAAAATCTGTACCAACAAATATTTTTTAAATTAGTTATAAAAGTTTGTATATAGTATATAGACACAAACATATATAGATACAAAGCATATCCAAAACAAAGCTATAGAAATACCAAACATTTGAATAAATATCAATCCACATTTTCTTATTTTTGTAAATATTCTATACAATATATACAAAACTGAAAAAAGTTGACAATATTTATTAATTGAATCAATTAATGTTAATATAATTTGGCTTTAATAAACTTGTATAAAAAAAAAGTTTGAAGATAAACTCATTATCTAAGATTAAAACTATTGTGATTGTGAAGGACCCAGCAAATTACTTTAATCAGTTTGTTAAGGAAAGCTATAAAAATTCCAGTGATAGTCGAACTCAATTCAGGACATACATAATTAATATCATTTAAAAAACAAAGGGCAACACATACAAATAATATACACAAAACAAAATATTTGTTTTCTTCCTTTATGTCTGAAAACTAAACAATCAGGTAAAAAAAATAAAAAATATTGTTAACATAAAATCATATTTTAAAAATGTGTAGATATTTAAATGCAACATATTCTAAGTCTGTTAATATCTATCTATCATTCTAAGCCTGTTACTATCCATCATTCTAAGCCTGTTAATATCTATCTATCTATCTATTTAAGCCTTCTAACATCTATCAGTCTATCTAAATCTATTATCTATCTAACTAAACTGATTATTTATCTATCTATAGCTATTAATATCTAGCTATCTGAGCCTGTTAATATCTATCTATCTACAGCAGTTAATGTTTATCTATGTATAGCTGTTATTTATCTCACTCTGTTCATATCTACCTATCTATGGCTGTTACTAACAATAAATCTATCATGCTAGTTATTATCTAGCTATCTAAGATTGTTATTATCTACATGTCTGTCTATGCCATTTATTATCTATTTATCAATCTACCTGCCTCTCTATGTTTATCTATCTAAGCCTGTGATCTATCTATCTAAACCTGCTATATATTTATCTATCTAAGCCTATTTACTTATCTATATATCTTAGCTTCTTATATATCTATCTATCTATCTATGCCTGTTAATATCTATCAACCTACCTATCTAACTATCTAGCTAAGGCTGTTAATATCTATCTAAAATTATTAAATATCTATATATATCTATCTATTTACAGTTCTTAATATCTATCTAAGACTATCTATCAGGGTTAATATTTGTCTATCTAAGCCTGTTAATATTGTATCCATCTAAGGAAGTTAATATCTATGTATTGATCGAATTTACCTAAGCCTGTTCATATGTATCCTAGCTATCTATGACTGTTAATATCTATGTATCTATATCTGTTAATATCTACCAATTTATGTAAGACTGGTAATATATATTTATGTCTGTTAATATCTATCTAAGGCTGTTACTATCTATCTATGGTTGTTAATATCTATCTATTTATCTAAGGCTGTTAATATCTATCTATTTATCTAAGGCTGTTAATATCTATCTATCTATGAGGCTGTTAATATCTATCTATCTATGAGGCTGTTAATATCTATCTATCTATGAGGCTGTTAATATCTACATATCTATGAGGCTGTTAATATCTATCTATCTATGAGGCTGTTAATATCTACATATCTATGAGGCTGTTAATATCTATCTATCTATGGTTATAACTATTTATCTATTTATGTTTAATATGTATCTAGCTATCTATGCCTGTTAACGTCAATCTCCCCATCTAAGGTAGCTAATATCTATATATTTAATCCCATTAATATCTATCTAAAGCTATTAACAGATATCTATCTATCTATGGCTGTTAATATCTATCTATCTAAGGAAGTTAATATCTATCTATGTATTTATCAAATCTATCTAAGACTGTTAATACCTACCTACCTATCTATTGGTGTTAATATCTATCTATCTAAGGAAGTTAATATCTATCTATGTATTGATCAAATCTATCTAAGACTGTTAATACCTACCTACCTATCTATTGGTGTTAATATCTATCTAAGGAAGTTAATATCTATCTATGTATTGATCAAATCTATCTAAGACTGTTAATACCTACCTATCCATTGGTGTTAATATCTATGACTATCTAAGCCAGTTAATATTTATCTATCTATGGTTCATCATATCTATCTGCCTAAGGCTGTTAATATCTATGTATGTAAGACTGTTAATATGTAGCTATCTATTTAAATATTTAATGCTGTTAATATCTATCTATCTCAGTCTCTTTATATATATCTATTTATCTATGTCTGTGAATATCTAGTTATCTATTGATCGTCTATCTATATATATATGCTCACATAAGCCTTTTACTATCTATTGATGATATTTATCTACAACTTAATATCATTCTTAATATCTATCTATTTAGGCTGTTAATATCTATCTATCTATATAAGTATCTACCTATGTATCTATTTATCTAATGGTGTTAATATCTATCTATTTCTTAATACTCTAAATGTTATTTTTATTTTCTAAAGTTGATTAGTTTTATTTATTTTGTTCTTAGTCTTTTATTTCATCTCATTTTGTTCTTATTAAACATTTTTTAAATACTACCTATCTATGCTTGTAAAATATTTATTGTGGTTTATTTTTTTCTTGATTTCATAGATCTCTATGAATATATCTATATATTTATATGCATGAACATGAATTAAATATTTATTCAAGTATACAGATACGTGTGTGTGTGTGTGTGTGTGTGTGTGTGTGTGTGTGTGTGTGTGTGTTTTTTCTTTTTTTTTTTAAAAGTCATGACAAGACCCAGAGGCAACAGTCTATTTCATCCTGAACATAACTGTCAGGCCTGGGTGCTGACTTCAATCTCCACGTTTAATTTTGCAAATGCTCTATACCTGATATTGGGCACTTTAACCCATAAATATAGCATACTTTAAAACTATATTTTATCATATATGTTGTAGCATACCTATGGGCGATAATGGGTATGTCCCCATTCACATAAATACAGTATTAAATACTGTATGTTGGTCTGCAGTTGGAGATTCATTGTGGAATTCACTTGAATCACTTCTAACAGTTGACTACTTCTTCTACGCGCCACTGGAGAATCTTATATGTGTTGTTCTTGTCCTAAGTATTATCGTTCATTACCAACTTTCATTTGATTATTCTATTCAGTAACTTCCCCTAGGTTATGACAATATATATATATATATGATAAAATTCAGCCCAGTAAATATAATACTGTTTAATTAAAAACAGGGCATTTACTTAAATAAATTGTATCTATAACTATAACGCATAATCAATATATATATATATATATATATATATATATACATATATATATATATATACATATATATATATATACATACATACACACACTGGCACCTATATATTCAAGAAAAAACACATACATATAAATTTTAGATGTTAAGTAACAATATAATTATACTTTAATTAAAAAAATTAAATATAGAAAATCTTACAAGAACTGAAAAGTATTTATTTTTTAAAACAGGCTTAGGGATTAGAGAGAGCATTAACTCTTTAAATTGTGCCTCGTTAAAGACTGATTAAAAAATTTCTAATTTAATCTTCAAAGCAGAAAACATTAAGAAGAAATTGATTAACAATCATCAATAAATAACAGAATGAAAATCTTAAGAAAGAAATGAAAAATAAATTAAGTTTATCTTTTAAAATTTTATGTTTTATTTTATCTAACTGCCTAGAAGAATATGAACAAAGTATATTTTTAAAATAAAAAATCTATCTACCTGAAAAAAAAAAAAAAAATCATGGTAATATGACATGGGAGATCTGTATAAATATACTGTTTTTGTAATTGTAGTTGTCAAATATTTCTATCTATATTAAATACACTATGATATGATCAATCTGTAAAGTCAATTTTTATAAAAAGTATATGCATTGTTTTTCTTGTTTTCATAGAACTTTCAATCATAGTGGTAATAAAATAATTTAATCAGTTTCAGTATTTGTAATGTATGTGTGTATAAATAAATAAATATATATATATATATATATATATATATATATATATATGTATGTATGTATGTATAAATATATATATATAATTGCACACAGTGAGTGCTGATGATAATAAAACTGTGATGTAAAATAACAAACCTAAAATTTATACATACATTCATATATATATTAGAGAGAGCAATATGTTCGTATATGTGTATAGGTAAGTTAATAAATAGGTAACCTAAAGCATTTATTTAACATAATCTTCCTTGTTAATTAATAGATCACATAGACTGAGCATTATACAAGAAAATGTTCAGATCAAAATATAATTAATAACTGTCAGACAGTTATTGATCCAACCTTGTATGCATATATGCACAATGTTTGAAAAATGATCTACTAAAACAGAATGCACTAATATACATACATTACACACACATATACATATCACACACACATACAAAATCTAACTTCTAAAAATGATTTTATATTACAGTATTATGGAGTTAGGATAGGTATAAAGGCAGTATGTGAGTAAGAATTTGTGTACCAGCTGTATTAGCTTTGCATATAAGACCCAGAAAATATTTTTGAGTAATTTGGGGTTGGGAGAAATGGTTAGGGTCTTACATGCTGTCAAATTCAGTATGTAGTGAAGCATATTGAAAAAAAAACGAATGTAAAAGCATTTATAGAAAAGAACTGTTTTCTCATTAAAGATATAAAATGCATTAATTTTAAAAATTAACCAAAGGAAATCTTTAATAAAAATGTGATCTTAATATCTACAAATTCATGAAGGCAAGAGCAAAAGAAACTGTTAGAAGTCCAGATAAATATTTTAGGGTAACTGTCAATGAAAAAGAAAACCTCAATCCATGTTGCAAGTGGGACATATGAGGGAATGTGTTACAAAGGTGGAGCACGTGATATATGACAACCAAAAGTTCTTAAAATCTCACATACCAAACATATAATATAGCAGAGTAGGAGTGTTCATTAAAGCCAGTCTTTCAAATCACTGAAGAAAAATACAATATAAAATCATATGAAAAATGATGAAAACATCCAATACAAGAATTATATTAAATGTTAATATAGGACTATTGAGTGCAAGACATTTTTTTAAATTTCACTTTAATAAAATCAGAAATCTTAATAAAAATACTATTTCACCAAAGATACTGTCGAAAAAAAAAAAAAAAAAAAAAAAAAACTAAATTTTTTGCTTTCTCAGGTAAAAGACTTAACTCCTGTATGTAATTCATATTAACGATATTTGAACATTAATTTTGTTTTTAATATTGCAAATATTGAATTTATATGTGTATTCCTTCTCTGCTTTTAGGTTGAAAGCACTTTAGTTTTATTGGGAGAATGTTTATATGGATAAGTCATTTAAATTTTGTAATGTAAGCAATTAACATATCTGCAAAGACAGTTTTAAAATGTATTTCAAATTTAAAAAACAAACTACAGTGCAAAATGATTTTATCAGAGATAACCCCTAAACAATGACTAATTTCCCAAATAAACCCACTCCAACATTATATATTGTGTACAGATATATTTACCGTAACATTATCAAATATAAAAAGTGATATAAATTACTATAAATATAAATTGAGGATTTATGTAGCAAATCCAATAAGTATTATATTTATAGCAAAAATAATGATTTCATATTCAATATGTATTATGGACTTTATTGTCCTATTGAGTCTCACCATCACATCAAGTGATAATATCACAAACTTCTTATTCATTATTTCCAAACCAACAAATGTTAAACAGCAGGGTACACATACAAGAATGTACAATATTTGGGTGTCTATTCAATGCTGGAAACAAATATGATATAGAAACAGATGCATACACACACACGCACACACACATACATACATACATACATATAGGTATATCCTTGCTTTATCTATGGTATGTAATTTATTCAACTACTTTGGTGGTATTTCCTACCTGTAATGATACATTGTCAAGTAGGATGAAGCAGAACAGCTACACTCAGTTTTTTTATGGTACTACTTATCACTATTCCTTTTTATTTTATTTTTTACTATTAATAATATGAGTAAGTTACTCTTCAATTTCTGTGAAAAATTAACATAAAAACAATATCTCAAAAGAATATTTCAAAAATTTTATAATTTTTATAAAAGTAATTACCCTAAGAGTTGCCTGGATTATTTTATTAATTCACTTTTCATCTTTCTCTTACCATTTTTTACCTCCACCAAAAGAGAAACCTATTTTTTTTGTAATACACATTGTACACAGGAAGTAAACTGAATAAATGAATAGTTGAAATATAATAATAATAATAAAAGGAGGAGAAAAACAGTTGAATGTCCACTTTAGATTTGGAATTATAGAATATTTAAAAATGCTTTCAAATTAGAAATAAAATATTATTTACATGTTATTTTTTTTATATATAAGCTGTTTATACATAACTTATTAAACAAATTTGTCAAAACATTCATTCATTCAAATTATTAGTACCATAGCAAATACAGAAAGCATAAATAAAAAAATACATTGCAAATTATTTTACTATAAAAATGCATCACCAATTATTTATTTACTAGCTACTTATGTAACTGGGTGAGGATTTATAAGAGAAATAAGTCAAAACTTTCATTGATCCTACTAATTATATTTAGTGATACACTGTGCTAAAAACATAGAAATTCATTGCACATTACTTTTATTATTGAAATGACTACAAATTATTTGTAGTAAAGTTTATTAAACCAATGCATCAAAATTTCTATCATATGCAACAAATACAAAAAGTTTATAATAAGTTGATAATAATCTATATTCTGCTGTAAATCTTATGCAAAATTTCAGTGTTATGCTAGAGAGATATAAAGAATATATTTTTTCATTTCCTTACCTCACAGAAGAATTTGTAATAGCCCACTCTTGGTGAGTGTTGGTCTTGGTTTGGATTTATGAATGAATGAAAATCACCACAGTAACCATAAGTGATTAAAATTCAAATTTGATCATTAAATTTAGCAAATGTTGCTTAATTTATTTGAGTAAGTTCTGATCTGTATGTAGCGTATTGAAAATCAAGAAAAAAGAGATTGTCTGTGATCAAGAATTAACAAAAACATTGTGTATAATTAGTGAGTACAAGTGAAAATACTTATTCAGTAATTTTTGTAATCTCTCCAACAGAATTGATCAAGCTTGTTTACTCTGGGAATCTGGACAAATATAATATTTTTTTTTATGATAAAGTGTCACACAATAAGATTTACTTTTATTGCAGAAACATTACTAAAAATGATCCCATTTATTGATACTTGTACACAAAGGAAAATTGGCACAAAGTATAAGTTTGATATGAATAGGATTCAAGATGGGCTTTCATGTAGTAAGACAAACAATTGGAGCGGAAAAGTTATAGATGTATGGTATGTATTTTCTGGAGAAAAAGAGTCACTATTTAAATGGATTTTTCTTTAGGGTATTTTTAGGTATCTTACCTCCATTTCTATTTCATGCAAAATCCACATCAAGATATCTACTTACAGATATATTACTTATATTAATTACTATTTCATAAGACCACTTTAATTTTATATTCCACTCATATGAATATAAACAAAATTACTCTACAGATATTTCAGATAAAGTTCATTGGATTCAAATTATTGAGATAGATCCATAATTATATATTTAGAAAAATAGAAAAGAAATAAAAATCAAAGAGAATTTAAATGTTTTAATTTTTACATTTCCAAAACTACTTGAAAAATAAAAAAGAACATTTATAACTGATAATCTAGGGAGATGTTTTTACACTTGATGAAAAGGCTTAAACAAATTACTTTTAAAATGCTTCACTTTTGCAAGAGAGATATTTTGAGAAATACAAAAAATACATTTTGTGATTAAAACAATTTAACATTTTCCTTTTTTTATTTTCTCAGGATGTTGGAGATTATGGCTCTCTACAACTTCTTGTCCTTTGTATTCTCTAAGCAATGCTCATCTCCTTACTAATCTATATTTTGCCCTCCATTTACACAAGTTTGTTAGGTAGGTTACTCACTGTTTCCATTTGTCTCTCTTGTCTTCAATGTCCTGTGAGTGTCAAATTCTCTAAACCCTCTTTCCTCATTATGCATCCAGAAATTTCAACTCTCTTTCAGATTTTATGTATGACTGTCCTATTTTCCTTAAAACTTCATTATTCATTCATGGTATTCTCGCTCTCAGCATCCTTCTGCAGAACCACATCTCTGTTGCCTCAAGACCCTACTTCATCTGTGAGAAAAATTATGACTGGATTTAAGTACATTTTATAGAACTTTGAGAGTAGATTTTAGGTACATTCCGAATGTGATGTGTGTATTAGGAATCCAGTCATATTCAAATTAACATTTTATATAAAGAAACAGCTTGTTCCTGGAGAGATGCTTCTAAACATTATAAGTTGGATTTGTAAAATAAATGCTTCTCTTCAGCAAATATGAGCCAAACTTGGTTATTACAAATGTTAAGATGGATTTGATAATGAAAACATTTCATTGGCTTTATTAAAATTATAATGATTTCTATTCACCCTTCAGTCTCATCAATAGATATTTAAAAAGTCTCATTAATGGCATGCCATAATGGTTGATGTAGAAATAAGTAAGTCAGTGAGAGCACAGGAAATTTATGGAACAGACTTCCAAGAGGATGCTTCCTTGATTTAATGATTCCTATAATTTTAAGCTCTTCAAGTTGAGTGTCAACTGTTAGCTATCTTACATATCCTCATAGTATGCACTTCCTCCTCTTACAGCTATACCAAAACCTCACTCAGTAACCTTCTACTTTGAGTGGCTCTTAGCCTTATATTTGGTGAACAATAGTATAAAAAAAGATGTTATATCTATTATCATTCTTGACAAGATTCAAATAAGAGCACTCCTACAATATTTATTTTATCCATATTTCTCAGTCTCAAAAGAGATTTTGCAATATGAGAAAATCACAAGAGAAACAATACAAAACAATGAAACAAAATACATTTTTAAAAACAGCAAAGCATTAAATGAACTGAAAAGGAAAAATATCTTAAACTATGAGTTTTATCTGAAGAGCTCATGCCATTTTTTTTATGTACATTCATTCTGTTATAAGAATCTCAGCTACAATGACTATATATTCTGATTGGATTTAAAATAATTAGTTTGAAAATTTAAATGAAATGTTTTGAGAAACTGTAAAAATTAATAAATAACAGAGTGAATGTACTGAAAAAATTACATTAAGTTTTTCTAATCAAACTCATATGCACTGCTAATTGTTTTATGATTAAAAAGAAAGAGATTGTCAATGGTTAAGAATTAATGCAAGCTTTACTGATAGAATAGTACATTTATGTATTATTGTAAATAAAAAGTATTATTAATCATTTTTACTAGAAAAATGCATTGAAAATCAAGAAAAAAGGTCAATTAAGTATTACTTAGAACAGGACTATTATGTAGGTATCTCCAAATATTCGCTAAAATAAATAAGTATACCATGATGAAAAAATGCCCCAAATTTAATAAAGCAAATTTTTATTGTCAAAATCTTTGTTAAAAAAATTAAGAAAAGAGAAGCAAAGGATTTTTTCATTATTAAATTTTTTTTTATATTTTTTAGAACCTTCAAAAGTAAACTGTGTGAAAAACTTTGTCTAATGGAAATGCATTGCTAAAAGATTTTTAAAGTATTTAAAATAAGGAAGAAAGGGATTGTTAGGAATTAATGCAAGCATTACTTACAGAATACAATTATTTTATCGGCTTCTTGACCAAATAGTCTGTTCGTTTATTAAGTAGAAAATTTACTTAAACCGAATGAACTTTTTCCAATTATTGTTATTTTACTACAGAAATGCATTGAAAATCAAAAAGAAAAAAAATGTTAGTGGTCAGGAATTAATGCTATCGACAGTGTTGGACTAAGAAACTTTTAAGTTTTAATTCCATTTGAAAGCGAATGTTATTAAGTTTAAGAGAAATGTAAATGTAATTTGTTTCTGAATGCATACAGATCAAATTAATTAAAAATTTGATGAGTATGAATTGTTTCACAATGTGACAATCCTTTAACGTTAAACAAAGCATTACTGTAAAAATGATAAGAATTGTAAACAATATTGTGTATATACTGAGTTACTGCATTTTTGCCGAGTGAGCCTTTAAATAGGACACCTTAAAAAACCCTGAGATAAGTAAGTACTACCCTGACTACTACTACTATTACCATCACCACCGCTACCAACATATGCAGATAAATGCCTATACAACTAGGGTACAAAAAATAGATTTTAAAAATGAAATTATCAGACGTTCCCTTCTGATAGATATGGTTTGGGGGTCAAAATAGACAACACTTTTAAGTCAAAAATACCTTTGCTTTTAAATAAAATGAAAGAAAAATAACTCCTACTTTTTTTCATTAATCTCTCCAAGGAAATAGATCAGAGAGAGATTTACTCAGATTTTATATTAAAAAGATCAGTGAGAGAGGGAGAGGAGGAGAGAGAGAGAGGGAGGGAGAGGAAGGCAAATAAAGAAGCAAGTAGAAAGAAAGATGGTTAAGTAGAGAAAAAAGATATACAAATAAAGGGACAGGGAAAGAGAGAAGAAACAAGAAGGTGGGAAGCAGGCAACTAGAGAGTTAGGGAGACAGAATTGCAGATTCAGAGATTATAACAGACAAGCATATGTATATGTCTGTCTGTTAGTGTTAATATCTGATTGGAAGACCTGCTACCAGTTTTTTTTTCTTAAAAGTTCTATAACTGTTCTGTTTAGAGTTTTTATTCTGATGGATATCTGATCAGCAGGTACAGCATAGAGACCCAATCTTTCCCCCCTACATACACACCTTTCCACACGTAAGGCAAAAGTAGAAAATTTAACTTTCTTTTAAAATGTTTAAATCTGTAACTAAAATTTAATTGGGAAGATTTATAAATTCAGATGACTTAATTATTTTGATAAATTTTAAAAAAGTAACAAAGTGTTAAGAAAATAGAAAAAGTGACAAAAGGAAAAGATGTGATTCCCCATAAAAACGTGTGCATGTGAGAAAGAGAGAGAAGGATGTAATTGTAAACAGAGAGAATATGAGAGATATGGCAGTAAGAGAAAGATGAAGAAGCAAATACAGAGAGAGAAGAGGGGTAGTACCCATCCCCTCAAATAAATAGATAATGAGAGAGGGGAAGCGAAAGAAATATAGTGAGGAATAAATGAGTAAAAAAAAAAAAAAACGTGTTGCTGCCTTTATTCCTTGATAGAATTTGGTGTATACGATATGATACGTTTGATATACTAAAAGCAGAGATAGTATTTATTGTCTATTCAGCACCTCAGGGGTAGATCTTATCAGGTCAATTCTGGTGCGTGTGTATGTGTGCATGCATGCATACGCGCCTGCGTATGTGTGTAGTGTATATTACCCGTTTTTTTCCCCTTTTAATAACAGCCTTTTTCCATAGTATGTGATCTGCTGCTTGGTGGCTAAAGCAGTTGCCTATTTTATCAATGTAACCAGAGATCAGTATTCAAATTTTACTGGGGAGAATGACAACACAATACAATAATAGTACTGTGCGAATTAATTGGGAGACTGACTTACCATCTTTGGACAGTGTCACAATATAGTTTAAATGACTCCTAAAAGCCATTACAGTGTACACTCCTAGAACATAATTTAATAGAACATTTTGAAACAATTTTGAATATTTTAGAATTTATTTGTGAATAAACTTTGTATTTGGTTAAGAATTGTGTGATTTATATTATTTTGCTTGTAAATCAGATTTTTTATGTTCTTTCAGTTACTGCTTTTGATTTCAAAACCTGATTATTTTCTTTTAACAAGTAAAATGAAGATGGATATAACTACTGGAAAGCATGCACACTCGATGACCATTCAAACAAATCTGTGTGACAAATAGCCACAAAGCCTCAAGATAAGCAAGTCCAGTGTTGGATGGATTGTGAAAAGACAGTCTCTATTGGGTCACAATAAGGTTTTGAGAAAGGGAAGTTGTGGAAGAAAAAGGAAAACGGCCAGAATAGACAAAGTAATGCTGCTCAGAAACAGCATTAAAAACCCGAGGAAGAGTATCAGGGACCTGGCAGCAAATTTAGTGGAATCTGCTGTGGCCATTTCTGACTCAACTGTCAGGAGACGGCTACTTGAAATAGAGCAACCAGCTTTTGACAGGAAGAATGAAGGGTAAGCTACTCCAATGGGCAAATTCTCAGAGATTAAACAGTAGAAGATTGGAAAAAAAAAAGTGTTGTTCTCGGATGAAATACACTTTGAAGTGAGAGGCCATTGATCATGTTTTGTACAGAGATGCAAAGGTGAACCCATAAAAGATGGCCATATTGAGCAAAAGCCAAAACACATTCCCAACAAAATGTTCTGGGGCAGTTTTAATGCAAATGGGTTAGGTAGATAGAGAATAATTGAGAAGATGATGAATAGCACAAAATATGAAGGTCTTTTGAAAGTCCATATTCTCCCAACAATGGAAGAATTTTACCCAGATGGAGATGGTGTGTTTCAGCAAGATAATGTCACCTGCCATACATAAAAAAAAAAAATCCTGAATTTTTTCAAAATGAGGGTGTAAAAGTGTTGGAATGGCCAGGAAATTCCCCCGACTTGAACTCCATTGAAAACTTGTGGAGTCTTCTGAAGCAATGACTGATAAAAATATGACTGTAGCACCATGGAAAAGTTAATCTGTACAGTCATTCAGATATGAAGAATTGGGTAACATGTATCTAAAACTGGCCAAATCTATGCCAAAATGTATACAAATGCTCATTAAAAGTAGAGGTGGGCATATAAAATACTGATTTGTGACATTTTAGAACAGAATGTAAAGCTTTTTGGGAAAAATAAATATAATTTGATAATATGCCATTTCTCTATTTTATTGAAGTCACTGTCCTAATTAATTCACACAGTACTATATCACAACCCCCCATTTGGTTTGGTCTTGTACCAAACCAGAATAGTTTAGTAAATATTGAAAAAAAAAAAAAAAAAAAAAAAAAAAAAATCATTATTACTTATTGGATTCTTTATATTCTGTCCTCTGAAATCTTTTTTATGTATTTTTAATGATTAAAGCTCTTTATTTATATTTAGACTAATATCCTCATCTTTGTTATTATCACGTTTCAGCTGTTGCATAGTCTGGCCTTCTTCAGATGTCTGCTGAACCTTATAAACCTTCAGGGAATTTCAAACTCAACTTTTTACTTATCTATTAGATAGTTCTTATTCTGCTATCTATGTCTTGGGATATTTTGTTTTGTTCTTTTCTTTTATAGTACTGCTCAGTTATTTTCCCACTATTTCCACTGAGTCTAAGTCTATACTACCTAGCCCAGGGATTGAATTCTCAGTTACTTTAGTACTGTTCAGTTATTGCTCATCCTGTTTCCACCACATCTTAGTCTATAGTACTTGGCCCAAACTCAAAATTACTATGCCACCAAATTCAGGTGGGAGGGTACAATGCCAAAACATTGATAGTAACAAAAAAGATATGGATATTAGACCAAATGGAAATAACGATATATAACACTAAGTGGAAATAGAAATGGCGAATTAAGTTCAAATTATGTCTTAGATTTTGTTCACTTTATACTAATGCTCTTGGGAAAAACAAGAATCTGCATCTAGCCCACCCAACTATGGGTTAAATAATAAAGCAGGTTAGTCTTGTTTAGCTAAAAATCTTGGAGAACAATAATTCTTGAGTTTAAACTGATAATACCCTTGTGAAAGACATGAATCCATTTTTTTTCTCTCACCCAAATATAGGTAAAATTGCAAGGTAGACAAGATTCTCAAAGTTTGGTTGACAACCAGGAAAAGAAATTGAAATTTAAAACTGTTGAGAAAACAACAGGAAATCACTCCATTATCTTTTTTGAAGAACAATCATGGCAATGCACTGCTTATAGATATTATATATAAAAGGAAGCTGTGAAGAGCCATGATTACCTCAGCAATTTACAAATTTCAGGAATAGTATACTAAATTCATGATGAAACATAATTATACTATCTGTTTGCTATAATTTTATTTAAAAGATTACATTCATTTTACTACAACATATTTTTCTACAACATCTAGCACTAAAATGATAATGGTGAGATTAACCATTTCCCTACAGGAGACATTTGGCATTTATTGATTGAATTACTGTTAGTTGAAACTTATAAAATCTTTTTCTTAAAGCAGTTTTTCAAGGAATTATGCTTCTCAAGTTCTTGTTATTGCTCTTTTTAGTACTAATGGGAGTTTACTTCCAAACCTTTTGTTGTTGGTAATGTTAAAAGTTAACAACTTGATTATTTTCCCTTTAAGTTATATGTAATAACAAATTTCTGTTGTTAATATTTAACAGCACCCCCCCCACACACACACGAGGGATGTTATGTGGCACAAGGCCAAGCTTACCATGGGTTCTCTAAGCCCATAGGCTCGGCCAAAAATATCCCCATAGAACCCACACAAATGGGTCCGGGCCTGTCTATTCCCCCCCCCCCCCCGGGACGAAATTCTGCCCTTTGGCACAGCTTTCATCCAGGTTCCTCCCTGCTGAAGGGACAGAGTGAGTTCAACAGAAGCTGCGGACAGGCTGTATTTCTGTTGTTGTTGCTGCTGCTGCTGCTAGAATTCTTCAAATGATATATAATCATGAAGTCTATGATCCTTTCCTAGTTAAAATGAAACCATAATTTTTAAAATTATGCAAAATAGATAAAAAATAAATAAAACATTAGATTAACCAATTAATAAAATTCTGTTTTGCTGCAATCACTATCAATATAGTATTTATATCAATATAGTATATTTTGATATGTTTTAAATAAGAGAAAGACTTTATGTTCATCCAGTATTATGTCAGCAACAGTATAGAAATTCTTTTTAACCATTCCCTTCACCCAAGCAAGGTGATAATGCCACTAAGATGCAAGAGGTTACTGGGTGTGAAAGAAAATGAGAAGATTTTAGTGAGGATACAGGACAATAAAAGAAATAGAAGACAACAGAAGCTGGTGACTCTGATGTTGCATTTAAATTTTTAAAGATTTTAGGTGGCAGGAATGCAAGAAGCCAGAAAAGAGTTCCAGAGACAAGAAGTGTGAGAAAAGAAACTACTAGAACTTATGGTTACATCTAGATAATTCAACAGTACAATGATGAAACAAAGTTGTATAACTTTCTTTTAATTCTCTTTGTTATTGTCCTTTAAAATCAAATACATTTACATTGATTCTATAAATATTGGTAAATAAGTACACACACACACACATATATATATATATATATATATATATATATATATATATATATATATATATATATATATATATATAATAAAAGCGATTGTTAGTGTGTCACACTTTTTCACCTTTACTCTTAGATGCTGTAGTCCAACATAACATACTATTTTGGAATTAGGCTGACCCTGTGAGCAAATTAAAAACATTCTGGGCCAATCTGGATCCACAATCCTGAAATTTTAAATTCCAAAGTTTTCAGTGATATTTTAATGTGACTTTTTCAACTAATTTTTTGTACAATAACAATTTTTATAACTTGGAAATAAATTTGGGAATAATCAAAATTTATTGCAAAATCCAGTAAAAGTCACCCTTGAAATAAAAATAATTGTTTGTATGGAAAGTAAGGACCTACATATATTAAATTGTCTTTAATTAAGTGGCGACAGAAGAATTATCATTGAAGTTTTAAAAGGTAAACTTAAATAATAATGCAATACTTAAATGCAGCGATCAATTTTGAGTTATGTAGTTTATTGTTGCCTATTGCAACTACTCCTCCCTACCTATTGTGATGAAGGCCCAATCAAGAGCCCTCCACAGGAGCTAGCTTGAATGCCACCCAATAGGTCAGTTTTTAAGTTAGCTAATAATAAATGTACATTTTTCTTTACCAGTAACATGACCCTGATTTTCATGCACAATGCAATCTTCAGGTTCTACCAGTGAGGGAATATATATATATATATATATATATATATATATATATTAAACAAAACAAAAACCGTTAATGGAACCAACAGACAACTTGGCAAAGCCTAAAACTCTTATCCAGATAGTCTCGAATAAAAATGACAATACTGCAAAAAGAAAAGCCATAAAGGCAAACTTACCTACTCAGTAAAGTTCTTGAAGCCTCAACTGAGCAAAAAACATTTAAATTCGTTAAATCCTATGAAAGAAAATCTCTAATCATATATATATATATATATATATATATATATATATATATATATATATATATTTCTTCCTCTCCCAAGATAGTGTTTTAAGTTACTTATGTGCATTATTTAGATTTGTAGTTTTATTGCTGTTGGTTTGTTTTTATTATAGTATTTCAATTGTTGAGATTTTTTTGTCTCTTATTTTCATTCCTATTTATTAAATTTACAAGACTGGGTATTAAAGTTGCTTGCTTTAGCATCTAAAAATGATTGGTAACAGCTATGAGAAATGTTAAAAATAGTAAAATCTTGATCAACACTTATAAGCCAATTGTTTGTTTGCATTTTACAGGGAGTGAAAGTGAAAGTGAAAGAGAAGACTGAGAATAGGGAGGATTGAGGAAAGGACAAAAGATGAACAGCATACAAGAAAACAGAAGATGATGATTGATGCTGCATTCAAATTCTTGTAGATTGTAGTTATCAGGGAAGCAGTGAAATGGTAGAAAGTTCCACAGGTGAAAAGTGCAAGTAAAGAAACTATTGGATTGCATTTAACTATTTCAATAGTATAAGGGTGGGACCTCGATGCCAATCTAGTAGCATGCTTAAATTGAAAATATTTGTAGAAAAAACAAAAGGAATCCATATCATGTTGATAAGAAAGTGACCGAAGTTAAGATGCTTAATCAGAATCAGTTACATTACAGACCTTTCTTTGGATCTTGTCAAGAATCTCAAGATGTACAGAAGAAGCACCAGACCAAATATGGCAAGAGTATTGAATGCATGAACAAATGGCAGATTTGTAAATGTGCAAAATGAATTCTTGTAAGAAAAATATTCTGGCATGATACAGTGAACCAGCTTTCCTTGCAGTAGATGATTCATTATTTATATAATATGATTAATTAATTATATTTAAAATCTCTCTCTCTCTATCTATCTATATATATATATATATATAAATGAAAAGATTAAAAAATTAGAAATGTTAAAATCTGTTCTAAAGTTACAAGAATATTACAAGTGAAGCACTCTAAGGGAGACAGATAAGTTACAAAGACTAATCAAGTAATTTATAATATGAATGGATGTAGCTTCAACATAATGGCTGTTAGCATGGAAAGTGGAATCAGCATGCTGAGTTCTAATTCTAGCTAAGTTCATTGTGTCCACTTTCACACAAATACCCTTTGATATAGGTATGAAATCCACAGTTATGGATTAAATAGCAGAGTAGAATGGGCTCTCTAGCATTGGTTGGCAACCAGTCTAAGAAAAGGATAACACTGAATTCAAAACCACTTGGGTATAGGGCTGCCACATCTCCCATGTAAAAGATCTATTTATTAGAGAAATTAAAACAGAAACACTTGTCTGATGAGGTTGTAGCTCTATACTCCACAAGGAATGAAAAGACTCATTATATTAAGAAAACTCAATATTTGAATGAAACTATATGATTATAACTTCTAAAGAGGCTGATACATGAATGATCAAAATCCAATCTAAATAAGTTCACTTTTCTTCTTATGGTATCAGCCGAAGATAACCACAAGAGAATAAATCAACAAAATAAACCTGTAGACTAAAACCAAATATCTCAGCAAACAAGTTTCTAATAAAATCTAAGAATAACAATTTAAATATTAAGAACAATACAAAGTTAATCAAATGTATAAAAAAGAAACCAAATATCACAAAGGAAAAAAGTATTTCAAAAGTACATTCATAATCACATTTTAATATAAAAGAGTTCCTATATCTGCCTCCAACCACTATATAGTATCTAAGAATATCTCTATGTGATATCAGTTGGCAACTGATATTGTGATATTTAGTTTGCAACTAAGCTGACATATGTAGTCTTTATTACGTGTTATAAACAGCCTGGATATAAAATCATTAGGTAAGGTATTAGCAGTGTGTATTCCTTTTTACGAACATTATAGTCAAAGACAGTATCTCTGTTATTTTTCTGAATAAACAGATAAAACAGAAAGCCCTAAAACAATAATAAACTGTTTTTGAATCAGAAAAAAAAATGAAATTCATTACTTATAACATGGCATCAGTTTATTGTCTTAAATCTGGGATTCCCAAAGTGCCCCCCAATGTCCCACTCCACTTGCTGGTGATGGAAAGACCCAGGGGACAGTGAAGAAAAAGGGGGAGATAAGGAATGGTTAGAAAGAAAAAGGTAGTAGTGGGGTAGTAGGATGGCATTAGATCTAAGTGATTATTACTATTGTTTTGGGTTTTTTTTTAACTAAATTTATGACAAAATCTAAGTCACTTAACCTTTATCACTCTGTTTGTGACATCATTTGCTGTACAAAAAGTTTATCCTGCCATTGAAGGTGACTCTGATCCCTGAACAATAGTTTTTGAATTTCACAGTTGTGTTGTCATATCCTGTTATGGCAACAGAAAACACCTTTGAGTGAAATTAACAATAAGGTTACTGTAATTGAGAGGCCTTGAAAAAGAATACAGTGGAAATGGAAGTAATATTAATAATGCAGAGTGCTAAAGGTTAAGGAACATATTTGTAAAGAATAAAATTAACAATTGATGCATGGAATCATGGTTTTTGTTGTGTGTGAAGTTAAAAGGCTGAATGTTTGTATCTTGCTAACATTATCTGAATAGGATGCACCACACCAACCAAGTCAGACAGACAATGTCTACAGGGGTCAATGCTATGAGTTTGTCAATGTATAGATATAGCCATGGATGTTTATCTGGTTACATCTTATCTAATACTATCTAAGAAGAGATTAAATGCACATGTATGTTCAAAGTGTTAGATTAATTTTTGTCCATATTTCTGAGATGAGATATTGTAACTATTTACAATATAAAGGGTTTGGGTCGAAATTCCAATCACATGAAGAAGGCCAGAATGTTGTAAATATGACAACAAAGATGAAGACAACTGTCCAAACAATGTAAATTTTTAAATTAGTTGTTTTAAATTTGCAGTACAAGAAAAAAGTGACTTCATATGGATGTGGGAGAGGACACTAGGAATGTGGCCCACAAACCAAGGGGGTGGCAGCTAGAAAACTACTGACTTAAAGTATTAAAAATTCTGTAATGTTTACTATGAAGTTTGTAAAACCAAGAACAGAGTAATTAAAATCAAATAATTTTTCATGAGTTAATTTATGCAGTGCTAAAAAGATGTTGGCTCAACTAAGAAACCCATTCAAAAAATAATTTCTGATGTTTAGTCATTTTGTCCTATTCTGGAACGTAAACTAGGCTCAGAACTCTTCAGCACCATCTTGTATATATTAAATCCTTTGCATTTTGAATTAAAGTTTGTTTGCTTAAGTTCATTTATATGTTTTATACCAAATATAATTTTGACAAAAAAGGTAATCTTTCAATTGTTATTTTATTGCTAATTTTATTCCAGGTTATTATCGTAGGTGTTTTACATGAACACTTTGCTAGACAGAGTCTTCCTGATTACTACTATTTTATTACTAGTCTTACAATGCCTTATTGTTGCCATTTATTTAAACACTCAGGGTCAGTATACTCTTTTATTATTATGATCATTTTATTACTAGTTTTACACCATCTTATTTTTTATTGCTTCTTAATCCAACACTTTGGGTCAAGATACTCTTCATCATAATCATAATTGTTATTTTCATCATTATTCTTTTGTTTTCTTTTTAATTACAATCTCTTAATAGATCTTTACCTATGATCAAGGAGGAGGAATAATAATAATAATGATGATGATGATGATGATAAGAAGAAAGCAAATGCAGAAAAGAAGAAAGTAAATGCAGGATGTGTGGGACAAGCTGATGAGACAGTTAATCACATACTAGCTGAATGTCCCAAATTGGTACAGAAGGAGTATAAACAATAATATTATTGGATTGGTAGGGGAATCCTATGCCATAAATTTGTCTTCAGCGTAAAAGAGAAATGGTATGAATATCAGCCAATGGCAGTGGTAAAAATGACAGTCACAAGATATTATGGGATTTCTCAGTCCAGACAGATTATGTCATTGAATCACAAGGACCTGACCGTATTGTTATAGATAAGGAGAATAGTAAGTGCCAAATTATTAATTTTGGTGTATTACATGCAATATAAGAATGGGTGCCAAAGAAACTAAAAAGACTGAAAAATACCAAGATCTGGCTAGGGAGTTGAAAAAGATATGGAACATGTCAAATGAGTTTATTTTTCTATATATAAACTAAAATATTTAATGTATATCTCATTTTGTTTCTAGTGTCTTATGTAATTCTATATAAGCCATTACTTTGTATTGTGATTATGGTGAAGAAATACGACAGTAATAATAAATCTTCTTAATATTTGATAAATAATAATCCAAACACATAAACACAATGTGTGTAATGTTTTTCAAAGTCAATACAGATGCTAACTCTGATTCTAAACAGATCTGCTGGAAAGTAACGCTGATCCAAAGAAGAATGCAGAGATACTCTAATCCTAAGTAGAAGAGTTGATCTATACATAAATAATATATTCATTTTTATGGATATTATTCTAAGAATATTTAACAAGTTCTACATGTGATGGAATATAGAGTGGTTGCATGATTAAAACTTGAATGAAATAGGGGACATCAAAATATATTACTAAGGCTACCCATTAGGAAAATGGAAGGTAACAATGGTGAAATTACTGTTTTTACTAACAACAGGGCCAATGAAAATTTGAAGGCATATTCTGAATATAAAGGCATTAGGGGGGGGGAGAGAGATTGTAAAAAATCAGATCTCTCTTAATGCAAGCAAACATATTGCTTATGGTCAAATAATGAAGATACTGGTTCCTGTTTGATCAACAAAGGTTAGCAGCATCAATTCCAGTCATTATTTAGATGGGAGAACCACTTGGGAAATAGCCAGTAAGCTAAGTAATGGCAGGGGGTCCGATTATTGTAATGTAATTCAGACATTAATGATCCCACCTGTGTCTTACTGCCAGACTACTTGAAGTGTGTATATGACATAGGCAGTTTCAAATTATCATGACTGGTTCAAGGCTGTCTGATGCTGAGATTACACAGGGTTGTGCATGTTATGTATAACTATAAAAAAATCACATGGATACCATTGGATTTCCAAATGGTGATGGGGGTGGTAGTGGGGGGGTGTAAACTCCTCATCCAGAGTGATGGCTGTCCTTGTGTAGCAAGTGGGAAGCAATCATCACAAATAATGTATTATCCATATTATAATACAAATTCAATTAGTCCATATCAAGATTAACTTTATAGTTTTACTATGTGAACTTATAAGAAAGTAGTTTAACAAGATATTAACTTATCTATATTTTACTATCAATCATTGTAACATAAATAATAAGACTTAACTATTTTTTATCAAGTTTATGAATATTAATATGAACTTAAATACATACTCCACCCAACAATAACTAAAATAATAACAATAAAATGCTAAAAAATTGTTTACAAATCAAAATAAGAATTTAAATATTGAGATAGCTAGAAACCAAGCACAATCACTGATCCATTTTAGAAACTAACACTGAACACTTCTTCATAATCATTTGTTGTCTTATTAGAATAAGCTTAAAAGCAAACATGTTCAATGCGAAGTAGCAAATATTATGGGATGTAAAGTTATTGTTTCACTCATAAACAGAAATCATGCATATTTGACTTCTTTTATTAAAAAATAAATAAACACTCTTGTCTTTCTTTAAATATATTTTAAAAGGAAGGATATTCCTTTTGTCTGACATAGCATTCTTTCTAGTACAAATCAAAATAATAATGGATGTAATAACATATAAAATGCAAACAAACCCATAATATGTAAATGCTTACAACAGAATATCACAAAACCATGGCTAAGTTTTATTATTACATTACACTATTTACACATTGTCACCTCTAATGATCTGACAAGTTATGAGTTAAAAGATGTGTCAAGGACATTTCAAATTTACAATGAACAGCATATGACAGAATTCTTGTTTTTAATAAAACTTCTTCCTCTACAAAAGAGAGTCAAAAACTTATGTGCTTAATTTAGGCAAATGGTTTAGAAGTTAGAAGTAAAGAAAACTGATGATCCATCTAAAGTACAAAGTAAAAAAAAAATCTTCCATGAAAAGCACATTTTCCAAAATTATTTTATAAATTACTTTATCAGCAATATTGTGTAAGATGATGTTTATATAACTAATGATATTTTATAGAGAAAATTCATTGCAAATTATTTTACTTTATAAATGCTTTGCAAATTACTTTAATATAAAAATGTATTGTAAAATATTTATTTACTAGCTGTTTGTGTAAACAATGCTATCATGTGTAGGATTTATTAAACAAATACATCAAAACTTTCAGTCATTCAAATTATTATATATATATATATATATATATATAGATATATATATATATATATATATATATGTAGTAACATACAAATGCCTAAAGTAAATATATAGAAATGTATTGGAAATAAGTTTACTATAAGAATGCATTAGAAATTATTTATATAACCTATGATATAATTGTATATATAGTACACACAAACACATTGAAATTATTTTAATATAAATTCACTGAAAATCAGGAAGAAAGGGATTGTCAGTAGTCAAGAAATAATACAAGATTTTCTGATATAATACAGATATAATATTTACAATTAAAATGCACAGTCAAAGATTTTAGAAAAATAAGTCATTGTGGAAATAAAATTGAAGATTCAAATTAATTTTGGATATACTATAGTTGGCTTTTTGTAGAGAACTGGTCTTGATAGTGTGGGTTGGGTAATTACATACTCTTTGTCCCATATTTAAATTTAATATAATTTCTCATAAAAGGATATTTAAAATAATAATCTGAAGAGATTAATCATCTAATATTCCTGTTAGATAAATAATAAATACAAGATGTATATCTCTGATACTCTGTGGTTTGGTAACTTTCACCATCCACTATGTATCTGATATTATTAATTTGTGGATCTGCCAAAAAAATAATTCTTCAATTTAGTTTAAAACCACAATGACATTACAGTTTATACACTGACAAATTAAACCAAATAACTTGTAGTTTGAAATAACAAAATCTAAGAACTTCAAACTTGACATCTTTTGATGTTTATTTTAGTATTAAATTAGGCATGAATTTTACTCATACTATTATTTTTAATGCGGCAAATTAAAAAGCAAAAATAAATACATATAATTTCCACTGACTGTAATTTATATTAAAAATATATTGTTTTATTTTCTATACTAATCTAATTTCATGCATTGAAATCCACTAATGGCCAAGAAGCTATAATGCTGTTAGATTAAAAAGGTACAAATGTATTATATAGCCTGATTTATTTGAATCTTTTTTGTTGATGGGGTTAAAATAATAACTTGCAACCTTACTCAGATCTGTATTACATTCAGTAACTCTTCTAGCAATGTTGAAGAGAATATTTATGTTATCATAATTCCATATTGTCATAGTGTACTTCCAAGGTAATTTTTAGAACAAATTATTTCTTCTTTTTTATACTAATCTGTTGATCAACTAAACTGTAATAGTTGTACTACCAGACTCAGGGACAAGCAGATAAGTTTTCCCAGGCATAAACTATTGGATTATACCAGGAAAAATATACCCTTGAAAATTCTCAGATTAACACCAACAGATATTGAGTACATTGGCTAAAATGTGGAAAACAATTACTTGTCCTAGATTAAGTTCAGAGGGTATCTTACCATAGAGCAAGTCTCACAGACTATCAGTACCAGTAGTAAATTCCTTATTTACTGGATGCCTCACTTTTGTGGCCTTGTGCCAGACTAAAAAGAGCTGAAAATTATCTTGAGAGGAAATCTTATTTATTTTTGCTGTTTTGACAGTTACAGTATAAAATAAATTTTGGTAATGTTTGGGCTAAAAAGTCATGGTGTTTACCTTTGATCAATAAATTTAAATTAAGTTTGTCAAATTTTTAACTTTGAAAGATTTTGTTTGATAATTGAAAATGTTCAATTAAAAACAAATTAGTATATAATTAATTAATAACATTGGATAAATTTTGAAATGCAGATAATGGTGTGAAGGATCATCATAATTCTATTAGCAATTAAACAAAATTGCTAGCAGGCAATTAATTTGTTAGTCATGTATTGTGTGTACACTTTCATTGAAAAGTTGTTTAGACTTACAATATTAGTCAGAAAAATACTAGAATTTTGGATTATTTCAGGACTTTTCTTTAAAAAGATTGAATAATAAATATGTAAATGGAAATAATTATAACCAACAAGTCTTACTTTCAAGCAATATTTTTAGTAGCACGTGCGTGTGTGCTCGGTCAACCTAAAAGAAAGATCTGAAAAGTGGTAATTTATTTTATTTTTATTTTTTGCTTTTAGGCAGCAGATTCACTGAACTGTAAAAGTAGCAACAATGACTTTTTTTTTTTTAATGATGACTAGAAGGCAACCTCTTTTTACCAATGATACTGGTAATAAATATTTTGAACAAAGATGTAACAGAGAGAGAGAGAGAGAGAGAGAGAGAGAGAGAGAGAGAGAGAGAGACTCAGACATTCTCAAAATGTAAAGATCTTTCTTTTCATTCTTAAAAAAAAAAGGAAGTAATTTTTCATGATACAAAAAAAAAAAAAAAAGGATTTTGTTAAGTAGTAATGAAAGAAAATCGCTTTTTAATTATGAGGTCTCGAAAAAAAATTACTTGAATTTAGTACCTTTTTATATGCTTCCAAAATGTACTTAATAAGAGTATTGGAAAAATGCACAAACATCCCGGTTTTGAAGCATACTAATCAGTCATTTGATATAGCACAAAGTCACTTATACCCTTTAGAGGCTAGCTAGAGTGAATTGAGATGTTATAGTTGAAACTGAGAAGTAAGGCTTTACTAAAAATATGAGAGTTGTGCTACATATATTTAAAATAAAAACTAAACACGTAAATATTTTTCGAAAAGGGTTTTAAAAAATTAATTAAGTCGTTGAGATGGTGTGTGAAGTGTGCATATGCGAAGCTAAGGACTAAAAGTTTAGAAAATAACACTTTTTTAAAAGTGTACAAATTGTAGAAAGGAATCAGTGAAAGATTTAAAAATAAATAGATAAATAATCTATAAAAACTCTCTTGAGATAATCCCAGGTAAGGGGAAAAGTCCAGAAAAGGAGAAATGAGTCAGACTGCTAAAGGTATGAGTCAGACTGAAAGGAAGCGGGGGGGGGAGGGAAAGAAGACAAGCAAAGTTAATATAGAGTAGGACAAGCAGAGCAAAGAAAAAAAAAAGAAAGATCGTAAACCACGCATAAATACACACACACAGTGCAGATGGGTCAGGATAAGTATACACAAAGTATATCATTTAACTCAAACATAGATACACGCACGCGATGGAATAGACGAGATGAATGAAGGATTATTTCAATGAAGTTTTTTTTTTCTTTTCTTTCTGAGCTTTCCCTTTCTCTTTTTTTTCTTTGCTTTTTATTTTGTGGTCGTGGTTGCTGTTGTCATTGTCCTGGTTTTGTTGTTTGTTGTTGTATTTGCTAAGGAAAAGCAACAAAAATAAAAATAAAATAAACAAAAGAAGGCAACAAGCAAAGTAATTGTGAAATCAAGTGTCTACATGAATGAATAAAAATCATTTTCCTAAATCTCCACGGTTGGCTAGTTACCGAACAAATAAGTCAGTTATTATTGGTGTTGTTATCGCTACTACTGCTGCTATTATTATTAATATTATTATTATTAGTCGTAATAGTAGTAAGTTTTATAAAAAAAAAATTAAAAAGAAAAAAAATTGTGGTGGTGGTGGTAGAACATTTAAAAACTAAAATAAAGCAGTCGGCATATATCGAAAAAGTTAAGACACCAGGAGATAAAAACATAATAAAAAAAAAGAAGAAGAATGAATTGAAAAGCTAGAGACCTAGATGCACTGTGCGGATGGGAAAAGGGCACCTTTTAAAGTGAAAATTTAAAAACAAAAGTAGGTCAAGAAAAATTAAACTACGATTTCTAAAATTTAAAATTACTATTCAAAAGGTAACGTGGTGTTTCCCAGGAAAATATGTGCATTAGGAAAAGAGATGGACGCATATGATAAGAAAATAAAAACAAGGTTCACAAAAAAAGAAAAGAGAGAGAGAGTGTTGAGTTATATAGACATTATAGCAAGAAAAGTAAGGGATTTTTTACGATATTATTCGGTTAGGAGGAGTGTCGAAAATACGTAGTGGGGAGTGGAGTAGCCTGGAGGAGCAAGAGACAAAAGTGAAGCATGGGTTGGGGATAGTGTTAGGGATGTGGCAGGTAGGGTGGAGTGGGCAGTTAAAGTAAAGATTAAAAAAAGAAGCAGAGCGAGAAAATAAGAACAGATTTGAGAAGGAAATGAAGAGAGAGAGGGGAAGAGAAAGAAATGAAGAAAGTAGGGAAAGAGTAGTCTCGAAAAAGAATGAAACGCGGAGAAAAAAGCGTGAGAAAAAAGAAAAAAAAAGAAGTAAAATTAAGAGAGAAAGATAAAAAGTGAGAAAGTCACGTCACGTCTCAAGTCAATGATCCTATGGTGAACGAAAAAGCCGATGGCGGGAATTCTAACGAACGTCGTAACATTGTCAGCGTGTAAATGAAACACGTGAACTAATAATGTAACTTTTTCTTTTTTAACAAAAAAGTAAATAAATAAAATAAAAACTTTACAAGTCAAAGTATTACAAAAAGTTATTGCTTTTAAATTAAAAAAAAAGAAGACATGTTCACAGTTCACTGCAAGCGTCCAACATAAAAATTTTAAAAAAAATTCTTTATCGATTAAAAATTAATTTAAAAAAAAGCGTTCATAAGTCATTTTTTGTTATACAACAACACTTTTTACTTTTTAGAAGGTTAGAGCGATCTTGTCAAAAATTTTGAATTTCCCTACTTTTTATTTTATACATAGCTGGTAATTAAAATTATATAAAAAAATAATTTTATATTTAAAATATCTATATAAAAACACCAACCCAAAAACAGACTTATGTTGGGATTCCAGATATTTTATTCTGAATAGAGCATTGCTTTTTTTTTATATTATTCACACATGAACATCAAACAAAATGACACTAGCAAAAAAAAAAACAAAAAAAAACGTCATTACCGAAGTAGCCATAGGTACCGTACCTAGCAAGGAGCAACTTTTTTTAACAAAACAATTTTCGTCATAAAAGTAAATTCTGTCTTCACTTGGCACGCCACAATTATAGCCTTGTGTCAGACTAAAACTAGTTCAGCTCATATCTTGATTGCCGCACGATAAATATCAAAGTCTAGCAAAAAAAAAAAAAAAGCAATCAACTTTGTAGTGAGTTCAGTCCCCACTGAGTGCTCCAACCTTGTATTGAATTAAATCAATGTCTATATAGCCTTACTTTTTAAAACAAAAATACTTTTTAGTTTAAAGGAAATTTCGATTTAACAGGTTGAAAGAAAAGATCTAGCAAAAAAGTACCAAAATTAAAAATTAAAATATAAAATTATTTATGCAGTAATTTTCAATAAATTATATAAAAATATACACTACAGTAGTATTCCAAGACATGTACAACATTGTACATGGTACACTACATTAGTTAATTAATACAACGATTTTACAATGTTCTCTCAGAAATGGAGAAAATTATTTTCGTGAACTTTATTGACATTGGAGATGAAGAGCGAAAGTGCAAAAAAGATAAAAATTCTTCTAAGAATTTAAAAAAAAATTACATGTTGAACAGTTTTTAAAATAAAAATTAAATGTTATTGTTTTTTATTTAATGCAAAGAAATCGTTTCATTTCGTTTCTCCAACATGAACTTCAGAGAAATAATTTATTAGAAAATTATTATAAGAAAAATTAACAAATAACGAGGTATTTAATTCATAACTCTTAGTCTTGTCTTACAGTTTTTCTTATTAATAAACTGAGTCTCTGTTCCATAAAGTAAATATACTGACTTACTTAGACCTCTGTCCTATAGGAGTACAGTGAAACTTAGAACCAAATTACAAATTTGAGTTTTATAAATAAACTAATTGTCCCATATTTGTTAAATCTTGTGTATATATTACAAAATATTATTTCACATATTCTGAAACTGAAATTAGCAATTGATATAAATTGATATAATTATAAGTTAACTGATATAAATATTAGAAATATCAAAAATTAATATCTGAATTAACTTGGTTTACATTTCAATATACAGATTAATTCATAAATAACAACTTTATTTATATTTTCGAACATTCAAAATGTATATGACATTCATAAATGTATATTCAAATATATATTAATTACATAAATGATTAATTAGAAAGCTACTTATTTCAAATATATTTTATGAATTTAGGAGTTGACATGAGAAAATATAGAGAGATAATATGCATAATAAAAAGCCAAAATAATAAGTATAATATTTTTAAAAATTACTTATTTTCAGTTTTACAGTTAGAGCAGAGCTTTATGGAGCCCTCCCTGAAAGGAGTACACTCTTGGAGCACACTCTCTATTACCAGGCCAAAGGAGTGGAGGGCTCCTTTTTTTTCTCACACGGTGCAAGGAGGGGGAGCCGCTCCAGAATTTGAGGAGAGTGTAATGCCCCCTTAGAAATGAAAGATAATTCTTTTGCATTATTGTAAATGGTAAAAATTATGAAAATTATTTTAAGAGTAATAAAATGGAACTGATAAAATTAAACTGACAAAATATATGTGCAAATTATTCTCTCTTAAAATGAAAGAAAATGCAATTGAAGTAACATTTATAAAAAAAAAAAAATCTTGATGTTACTAATTATTTTCTAAATAGAAAAAACTTTCATGGCTCGCTTGTATTTTGATAAATTCTACACTGTTAATAGCTGATTAGATAAGAAATATATATTTTAAGAGAAAGTACCAATTTCAATATTGAGAAATGTTTCGTGTATATGACAAATGTTTTAAAAAGTTGTAATATAAAGTAATAGAAGATTAATAATAATCACTAACAAATGCTAAAATACAAACTATGACTGGTACAGCATCCTCCGTATTACAAGTAATTCAAATTTACTTCACACCAATTTAAATAAAGGTTTTCTTAAAGAGACTGCAATCATAATTTTCCATTAGCTATAATATATATATATATATATATATATAAAAAGAAGAGAGAAATCACAAACGTCTTTGGTTGTAATGTGGATTTAAAAAAAATTTATATTATGCTCTCTTCCCTATATATATATATATATATATATATATATATATATATAAAGAAAACACTTGTATGAACACAAGAAAAATAAAAAGCTTGACCTTGTCAGTGGTCTTTAATGAAACATATATAAAAGAGGGATTGCTGCCCAAACTCATACATCTTTCTACTAATGAAATTAGCAAAAAATTTATTTCACAATGAAAATCAATACAAATAAAAAATACATACACTAAACCAAAAATTCATATAAACACTTTTAATAGAACTTTTAAAAATTGTTATATCTTCAAATGAGCATTTAAGATTTGTATTGTTAGCTAGTAAAACTGAAATTTTTTTTATTGCTGTTGCTTCAGTCAATTTTTACATGACTATTACATTTCAAGTTTATGTCAGTGCTTGTTTACTATGCATTATAAGGGGATGAAAAACACATCAAACAATAAGTCATTTCAAAGCAATAATTAAGTATTATTATGCTAAAAAGATAGCTTTTCTAAAATAACATTCATTTTCTTAAGATATAGCCTAATACAGGTTCTTGTTTCAGAAAATAAGAAAAAAAAGAATTAAAAAGGAAATACAAAAAAATCATTTTAATGAGATATTTTCCATGGTGATAAATAACAATTGTGGTAAAAAAGCAATAAAGCCAACAAAAACAATTAATCAATGTAGATTTTTGAATTTGAAACTTGTTTATAACGATAGTTAATTACAAAGAATTTGTTTTGGATGTCATATAGAAAATGAAAGATTAAAACAAACAAATGGATAACTTTTTGTTGAACTGATAGAGAAACAGAAGTTAAAAATGTGTACAATGATAAAATTGGATAACTTCTTCATCTTTGTTATGTTCATCAAAGTGTTTTTAGTATTGGCATGAATATATGATGGTAAAAACTTTGCAGTAATATCAAAATGAAACAAAAGTACTAACAATAAATCAAATTAAATCATTTATTAAACTGTGATGCATTTAAAACTATTGATATTTATAATGAATTGATTTGAAATGTTCACAGAAAATATTATTTTAAACCAAACAAATTTTGTATTAAAATATAAAACAGATTAATATCTGCCTATATCTCTGAGATGAGGTATTATGATTACTTGCATTATTTACATTATTCAAACTGTTATCCCCATCCTCATTGCCATAATCAGTCACTGGATCTAACCAACATTTTTATCCACTGGGCCTAGTGACTAGACCCAAATAGCTGTGAGTTCAATACCAAGCCACAGCAGTGGTGAACCAAAACTTGGAGAGCTGAGTTAAAGGGAAATAAGTGAGAGATCTGGAAGAGGCATGGCATGTGGAACTAGAATAATCTACCCCAGTAGACAAAATAAAGGGTTCAGGTCAAAATTCCAATCACCTGAAGAAGGCCAGAGCATACAACAGCTGAAACATTGTGAATATGGCAATGAAAATGAGGATAACCGTTCGAATAATGTAAATAATGCAAGTAAACATAGATTAAATATAACACAGATTAAACTTAATTAGTCTCTCATATTTTCTGTATTAAGGAAAAGGCTTTGGCAACTTGATGAATATAAGAAGACACATTGGCTAAAACAAGTCAACAAAGATGAGAAAGAAATTTCAATATATCAATGTCATTGTTTAAGACTAGAGTTACCTAAAATTAGTTTTGAATAATCACAGATAATTTTAGATTGAAAAAATTAAATGAATAACATTTTGTCCAAATGTCTGAGAAATAGATATTTTACACTAATAATTTCCTCATCTCTGCTGAGTTCTTGGCAAGGTTTTGGAAACTAGATAAATACCAGAGGACATAGTGGCTAAAACGTTGTGTTAATATCATCACAGATGACAAATAGATTCCAGTATATCAATATGTCATTGCTGGACCAAAAATTTGTATATGACTATAGTTACCAAAAATTGGTTTGGATTTCATAGTGAATATTAGTTTGAAACAGACAACTTCCTAAATGTCTGAGAAATAGATATTTCAAATATTGGTGACATTCAAATAATTTCCTTGTCTTTATTTAGTTCTCCACAAAGTTTTGGCAACTGGATGTATACAGAAGAACACATTGGCCAAAACCTTGTGATCAAATCAACAAAAATGAGAAGATGATGATTCCAATATATCAATATAAGTAATTTACAGACATGAGATTTATGACTATTGTTAAGAATTGGTTTGAGATGTAGATAGAGCAAATAATCTATTAAAAGAATGAAACAGATAATTTTTTGTTCAAATGAAATCCATATTAGAAATATATACACTTTAAGCCAAAGGTTTGGGGCCATCCTCTGGATTTAATAATTAGTAAGTTTCATGCCTTCTTTAACTTAAATTATCTCCTACTAAGCTCAGATACTGAGACTATTTAACCCATTAATGCATAGTGTCCAGTTTTTTAGAGAAGGGGTGGGTACCTAAAATTAAAAATATGCCAGCCTTAAAATTACCATTAACCAGCAAGTTTGATTAGGTAAAAAGAATTAAAATGTTAAGAAAACTTTATGCAGTAATGGGCTAATTTTGTGATTATTTTTATTGAATATATGATAAATTCCTTCAGGAAGAGAAAGTCCTATTGGCTCAAAGTGAGTCAATAAATTAGTTTTGAAAAAGGCATGAAACCTTCACTTTTTAGGAATTCCTTGAAATCCAAATATTTGGCCTATAATGTATATTGATGTCAGTGGAATAATTTCATCATTGCTGACCAAGCCATCAAAATTAATTTGTTTTCATATTTTTTCTATCAATTATACCCCAGAAATTATATTTCCCAAAATTTCAGGTTCTTAGACTAAATTGTTCAAAAGATATGGCTAATTAAAATTTTGGCATGTACTGAAAATCCACCATCTAAAAAAAATATAAAGATACCATAAAATTATAAGCTTTTTATCTAAATGATTTGAATATTTGTACCTGACCATTTTAAAGGCAAGAAATCAAAAAATCTTGGTTAAAAAATGATTTAATTAACAAAGGCCTCAAAAATCAATTTGAAAATATTTTAGTGGTGAATACCCAATCATCAAGATTCTACCCACCAAAAAATTGGGTGTGCAAGAATGGTCAAGATCTAAGTTTTGGATATGGTACTAAGGAATATAAAGGTAACATGAAACAAATGTGTCTTGCTTTTTATATATTTGAATGTAAAAGTTAAATGGAAAATATTTGTTATGAAAAACAAACATTAGATATATGTTGTTACAATGATACTGTAATCTTCTTCTTTGATGTCATAGATATGTACTAGTTCAGTTGATAGTGTTATCTGGATTATAACATTATACCCTGCAAATATTGTACCTTGAGGGCTATGCAAATTGTTTTAATGGTCCATGTGAGTGTGTGAACTTCACAGAAACATTCTTGTTTTGGCAATCCCCTTCAGCTACCATTGCAATCCATGAGGACCGTTCATGCATACAAGCAATGTCTATTGGCTTTATGCCGTTCATACTATTAATATGTAGGACTAGTACCAGTCAAATGGTTAAATATTTGCATCTGCTGATCTTCATTTGTATGTTTTACTCCAATCAATAACTCAGAAATTGGAACATAGTGATGGAATCTTATTATTCCTGGAAATGGTGTTGTGTTGAATTTTTTACCAAGAGTTAGTCAAAGTGTCACCATTGTAGTTTCAATTAAGATAAAAGTGATATCCTTAATTTTTTTCACAACAAAATTGAAACTTGACTAACTCTCTGAATATGGTAATTTTTGGGGCAGCTGCAAGTTTGCATTAGTAACTGATTTTTATGCTATCATGGGGAGATTTCCCATGTCCTGTAATGAATAGCATTCATTCAGCTTTTCAGATGCAATTAGTGGTTCAGAAAGTTATAATTCTTATGCTGGCTACCAGACCTCTCTGAAAAGTTGTGAACTTTGGTGATGCCTGGCAACTTTTTGAAGGTAGATATGTACCTTATGCACAAATCATCTTTCATGTTCATCCGTAACTAAACAGACTGGTTGGTGTTGTAATTTTTTATATTACAATGGGTTGTAAAGTACAGTTTTCTTTTGACCAATGGTTTTTGGTATTTCATCCTGAATCACAAATTGATAGTTCTTTGTGAAATCTCCAAGAATGATACATTCATTATCAGGAAGGCTATCTTTTAATTTTTTGAGATACTTTGTCTGGCATTTAGTAATACAAATATATATTCATTCAAGCAATACAAAATGTTCTTTGTACTCCTCAACTAAAACACTTTGTGTTATAAATTTTGAGCAGTTTTTATTTTTTCAATGCTTCAATAGATCATCCAAATTTGAGAACATTTAGTCTAAGAAGGGAACTAAATATTCCTTCCCTGCACAGGGGCTGCATCTGTTGGTCATACACTCATTTTCCTGTTTACAAACAACTTTTGCCATCAGGTATGACATCCCATGTGACACATCCACCAAAAAGATGGCATTTTGGTGGTGAGACAGACCGAATGGGTACCAGTAGATTCGACACTGACACACCACTTTGGATGAAAGCTGAAAAATTTGGTTAACCCAACATCAACAATTAAGTCACCTTTCTTGAATTCAGTATAGAACTCATATAAATTGCAGGGAAGCAAACATTTTTCTAACTATTTTAGTACAGTTTTTCCTTACAATGATATAACCTTTTTTTTCTCTGGCATGAGTTTAGAGTACCCACTATTCTGGAAAAAAATTAACCACCAGTAAACAGGTCTCCTCAGATAATTTCTTAATTATTGAGAAGACATGCCCATTATTTCCTTCTCTGATTTGCACACTAAATACTCAAAGACATAAAAAAAAGCAGCTAGCTCACTTGACCAAAATGCTGAAGTCTTTGTAAGGATTTGAACTGTTTCATTAAATTTTGAATATTTTATTTTTTCCTTCATCAGAAACAGTAAATGATCTAAATACCCATTTTTTTTTGTTTATCTTAATGTTTGGGTTGATTTGACAAAATTATTGTAATGCTGTAACATACACTCAATAATCTTCAGCCTCAGTTCCTTTAATTTTTATTAAGAGTTTTTTTTCCAGTTTATGTTTGGCAAATGGAAAGGCTATATATGAAAAACCATCTTATGGAGAAGTGATTGGTTCTTTTGAAATATCCAGGTTTTCTTCATGAATATAGTCACCATCAGCAGTTTCTTCAGGTGATTCAGACAGGTTTTTCAAGTGAACAGTACAATTACAACAGAATTCATGACCTAGAACAACATTGAAATTATTATTTTCCAAAGACTTGGCAGTGCCCAATTATATCAGTTAGTTGAATAAGGCAAGTACTTATGAATGGTTATATATTAGTACATCAATTTGATTTTTGTGACTTTGTCAAATATAAATAAAGCAAGAACATTTTTTTTCATTTTAAGTAACTTTAAGCATCACTTTACATGTGCAAGAAAGATACATTATCACTGCAGTGCACACCCTATTTTGGGGTCACTATTTATCATTTTGCTGGTTTGGAATATAAATAAAAATGTTAACAATTTTTTTATGCAGTTATAGGCTTTCTAATGTGGATTTCTGGATTCTATACCCCCCAAATTGGTCAGGTGTGAAATTTTAGAGAATGGAGCATCAGAACAGAAATTAAAAAAAAAAAAAAGTTAAAATCCATAATGGCGGATTTTTAACAGAAACTGGAAAAGTGCTAAAAAAATGAGAATGTTCATATTTTGGAAACTACAAGAATTTATGACCTGAAATTTTGCAATTTGAAATGTCTTGAATGGTACAGATATGAATAAAAAGTAAACTATAGTATAATTTCTCAAAAATATTGGAAGCTTTCATATAGAACATCCCTGACTTCTTGACAAGATTTTGGTAACTAGCTGTATACAAGAGGATACAGGTGATGAAAATCTTGTGATAAAGTCTTGAAAGATGAGCATGAGATTGCACCATAAAAAATCTAGGTGTTTGCTGGATCAGAGATTAATTCATGATTATACTTAACTAAAATTTGTTTCTGATGTTCTTAGAGAATATTAGTTTCAAGCAAACTAATGAATACTTTTTGTTCAAATATATAAGAAATATATCTTAAATATATACACTGATAAAGCTTAAACAATTTCCTCATCATTGCATATTTTTCTACAAGACTTTGAAATTTAGATATATACAAGAGGATACAGTGGCCAAAACCTTGTCATAAAGTCAACAAAGATAAGAAAGAGATACCAATATAAGTAATTGATAGAACTGAAACTTATGAATGTTAATTAATAATTGATTTTGGATGTTCAAACAGAATATTGAAACTGAAAGATTGAAATGAGTAATTTTTTGCCCAAATGAAATAGATATTATAAATGTATATATTGATAATATTGGAATAATTTCCCCATCTTGGTTTAATTATGCACAAAGTTTTGATAACTAGGTGTATACTTGAGAAAAACTTTGTGTCAAATGATTCCATTATATCAATATTAGTCATTGTGGAACCTGAAATTTGTATATGACTATAGTTACCTAAAATTGGTCGGGATGTTCATAGTGAATATTAGTTTGAAACAAATAAATAGACAACTTTCTAAATGACTGGGCAATAGATATTTCAGATATATACATTGATGATATTCAAATAATTTCCTCATTTCTGCTTAGTTTTCCACAAAGTTTTGGCAATTTTATAAATAGAAGAAGACACATTAGCCAAAATCTTGCATAAAGTCAACAAAAATGAGAAAGATATCAATAGAAGCCATTAATATACCTGAGATACATTGTTAAGTAAAATTGGTTTTGGATCTTCCTCTTTCAAAATATTAAATTGAAAATATGAGATAGTTAACATTTATCAAGACATGTGAGAAATAAATGTTTTAAATTGGAATAATTTCTTCATATTGAACAAAGTGACCAATACCTTGTGATGAAGTCAAGAGAGATAAGAAAGTTATCCCAATATATCAATATAAGTAATTGCTGGACCTGAGATTTGTTTAAGACTAGAGTTACCTAAAATTGATTTTGAATGTTCACAGAGAATATTAGATTGAAAAAAATGAAATGTGAACGTTTTTTCCAGATATTTACATTATTTACAGGTGAACTAATATCTCTTTGTTCTTGTTAGCTTAATGTTTCAGCAGTTGTGTCCTCTGGCCTCCATCAGGTGATTGTCAAATCTGGATAACCTTCAGTTATTTTGATAATGATAACAAAGATGGGGACAATGGTCTATGTGCAAATAAGATTAACTAACTACTTATCCCAGAAATTCAGACAGAAATTTGTCTAAATGTCTGAGAAATGGATATTATTAAAACATATATTGATGATATTGGAATAATTTTCACAAATTTGCTTCACAAGATTTTGGCATGTAGATGATACAGTGGCCAAAAACTTGTGATAAAGTCAACAAAGCAGTCCAAATTTAAGTCATAACAGTAATTTGTTTATGACTATTGTTAACTAAAATTGGTTTGGGATCATCATAGATATATAAAAGTGAAAGATTGAAATAGTTAAATTTTTTGTCCAAGTGTCTGAGAAATGGAAATTTTACACTGGAATAATGTTTTCATCTTTGCTTAATTCTTTACAAGATTTTGACAACTAGATGATCACCAGAGGTTACAGTCACCATAACCATGTGATAAAGTCAACACAGATAAGAGATTCCAATATATCAATATATATCATTGTTAGACCTGGGATTTGTTTAAGACTATACTTAACTAAAATTGGTTTGGCTATTCCTAGTGAATATTAGCTTGTCCAAATTTCTGAGAAATAGATATCATTAATACATTCATTGACAACATTGAAATAATTCATTTTTTTTGTTTTGTTTTTACTTATAAGAGGATATGGCAGTAAAAAAAACCTTGTGATAAACTCAATAAAGATAAGAAAGTTGTTCCAATGAATCAAGGTTGTTTCTTGACTCTACACTTGTTTAGTACTATAGTTACTAAAATGGACTTATTTTTGGATACTCATAGAGTATAATAGTTTAAAAGTAAGAAATCAACATCATGTTTCCATATGTTTGTTATTGCATCATTATACATTAATATTTGCAGTACATTCCATGTTTTTGTTGCTTTTACTGCTACATATTTGGTAGGAGAATAGTTGTTATATTTTAGTCATAAGTTTCATAAAGCAATACAGATGAAGAAGTTATTTGATGAAAATGACAGGAAATATACATTTACTATTGAGACTTGCTTTCAATTTAGGTAGCTATAACAGTTTTAATGTTGATTTCTATGTAAACATAACACTGATGATACAAATTAATTTCTTTTTTTTTAATTGCAGCAATCCTTGTTTTTTTAAATATTTGTATATTTATATGAATTTCATTTTTCTTCATCTTTAACTTTGTTCTTTGCATGGTAAAAAAAATCATGGCCAATATGTATTAAAATCAACAAATCTGGTCTAAAGGAATATACATATTTGATGCCACCCACAATTTTGGGGAATTTGAGTGAAAAAAAAATATGTTACTTACCATCACTTTTAGTTACCATTGTCTCCTCCATGCATATCACAAGTGTAATAAAATTTATAGTATATTTGATTTGCATGCTAGTCAAATTCGCCAAACTTTTGTGGAGTAGCACTTTATATAAAATAAGTGAAGGAATAACTAAGCTGATACTGACATTCATTAAACTTACCTTAGTTCAGAAATATCAGATTAAGATATTGCTTAGGGAAATTGTTTTGTGCTAATCTTTTGAAAATTAACATTCAACTTTTCTTATCACCTAAACTTGAACAGTTCTGGAACCAGTAGAAGAGAAACAGCTATGTCAGTGACAAGGTAGGCTTTATGAGGAAGTAATCTAAAGTTGGTTAAATATTTATCATCACCTGTTTTATGATTGACATAGATATTTATTTCCTACTGGCAACAGTGTTTGGAGTTGAAACCACTCATAGTCACAGGCTGGACTAAATACTAAACTCATAAGATTGATGCAATACAATCTTCATATTTTGTATCCCATTTTTATTTACTCTCAAGTGAAGCTTAATAAATATCAAAGTATCTTTTACTGAGTTTTACTCTAGTTCCATATTGGCCATCATTGTATAAAATAATCTATTATAGTCACCTACATAGAGAAAGTCTCTCAAGTAAAAGATAATTAGATTTCAATTTATTGATGTATTTCATCTTTTTTTTCATTTATTAGCTTCTGAAGCAAAAACACATATAGGCACTCAACAATAAATCAGTTTCAATGACAAGTTCTTTAGCTTAATAGTAAAGTACGAAATGATTCACTTTTATTTCAATGTGTTTTCATCACTATACAAAGCATTTTAGGTATGGTCATGAACATATCATCATCATTAGCTGCAGCATTTTTGTCACATTATCCTCATACCCATTTACGAGGCAAATTGTGATAAAGTATTTCCATCATAATTCAGCTGATGTTGATAAAGATGGATATAGCTATAAAGACATAGATAATACCATAATCCCTGTAAATCGTTGCTTAACAACTCTCTAATAAAAAGGTGGTCAATTGAATATTTATATGTAATCTATGCATACAATTTATTTGATGTAGCATATTTTTAATGTTGTTTCAGATCAAACTTATTTGATATCTATTTATCTATTCAATGTTTCAATGAACATAATAATGGTATAAAACACCCTAGCTTGTACCTTTTTTCAATGGCTAAACGTTTCAATGAGAATTTAAAGATTTTATTGAATTAGAAAACAAATACTTCTCATTTGTTTATAAGCTTTTATGATTATATGAGAAGTAGAAAAAGATTTTCATCTTCTGAGTGGCTCATTTAAGAATCGTAGTTAGTTTATCAATGGAACCATATTGCAAATTAAAGCAGAATTGATGACACAAGTCTGAAGATTTTAATAAATATTTTTTATTAGTATTTTATGTTTATTCTTTGAAGGAATTTATGCAATTGAAGCTCATTTTAAATTCTAACCGTTAACACACTGCATTATTCACTACTTTCCTTTCTACTGTATTGTTTCTCAAGGTTCCTCTACTGCAATACTTAATTTCTGTTGCCATAGCAGGATATGAGAATACAACTACAAAATTCAAACACACTATTATTCATTCATCTGAGTCACTTTATCAAATTTTTCTTTGCAAGCAAAATCACCTCCAGAATATTAAAGGCTAACTTTTAACTTAAATTCAACTTCTGCTTACATTTATTGGATGAATAATTATCATTATTTACATTCAGATTAATGTCTTCATCTTTGTTGCTATTATTACAATCTTTCATCTGCTCTGCTCACCAGCTTTCTTTAAATTCAATTTGTTAGCTTTTAACACAAGTTAATTCCTCCATATTACATATACTGTAGTAGGATTATGCTTAAACTATAGTGTTTTTAACCCATCTCTGGTTTTGGTTGTTTCCATGGAAACTAAATGGAATAAAATTAACAAAAAATACAAAATATATTGTAAATCTATGAACTTATCTTACTGCCACTGTTGTCAAAGTTTTAAATCATCATCAGAACTCAATTCTTCTATTTCCCTTCTTTAAACTAGTTGTCAGAGACAAGAATGCCCTACAAGGTCATCTGGGCATTCATAACCCAATTCTTGGTTGTCATGGTATCTAAATTTGATTATCTGGCTAAAAATCATAATATAAATTGCTAATTTCAAAGTACACTACTACTACTACACCATGTTACTTGGGTTGATTCAATAGCATATGACCCTATATAACCAATGGGTATCATTAAATTCTGTTGTAAACAAACACACATTTGTCCAGGCTTATCTTTTTGCTGCTACATCTGGAAAGTGTTAATTAAGTGAGTAAATAATAATAATAATAATAAAAAGGGAAAGCAGACTCCTTCTGCAATTTTGAGATGAGTCATAATCATTCCAAGTGTTGTGTATGGAAATCAGTTATACCATTTCTTTTGTTTGCTATGATTTTCTGGCTCATGTGACAGGTGAGAAAAAAGAAACTTTCCTCAATATCTTTCTATTGTATACCTGAAGTAGACTGGACAATAGATTGGCTGAAATGTTTTAGTAACAAAAAAAAGTTCAATAGTTTATAACATATCATCAATACAGTCATCAAACATTTTATAAATAAATAATGACTAATAACTAATAATGACTAATAACAGGTACAAAAGCAAAATGTACATGGATATCTAAAAATGTATTACTGTATTTGACAGCTCATAAAACCCCTTTCTTTTTTAAAAATACCTCCCATGTTTTATATAAGTTGAGGTATCTGTTAAGCTAATAATTACCCAGATGCCATAGATTACCAGTACTTGTACCAAACCTCCATGAGACTGTAATACTAAATGTTAATGGAGATAGGAGTTGCAATCTTATATGACATCAAATATAGTATATGTTGAAAGATTGGGGAGGGGTTTGCGATCACTGTGATGAAATCTGAATGGATCAGCAAGAGTGGACAGTAAAATAGGATCAACAAAACTCCTATAAACATATAAGCAATCATATTGCATAAATAAAACAGAGGTAAGACAAAGATGAAATAGTAGGCAAGTAACTAGAAATTGAACTTTGATTGTAAATACCACTTTAGCAAAGGTCATTTGCTAATTAATGAGATATTCTGTTGTAGTAACAGGAAGCACAATGTTGATATTCAAACATACATGTCTTGTGTTACCTTATGGAAATATCTCATTAGTAAATAAGAGAAATCAAGTTGTTACTATACTGAATTTTATTTCTTTGTTTATTGCTAATTTGGGGGTATATTTTTTATTTTTACCAACTTAAAAAACAGATTTATTTTAATATGCAAGAATAAAGTTAATTGTAGAGATAAAAATTCTAGATTAATTATACAGAAAATATAACTCAGTATACTCAATACAAGAGCAAAATTACTAAAATATTGCTATAAATTTCTGAGCTAAATAAAATTGTCAAATTAGTTACCTTTTATATAAAAGAAAACATTTCAACAGCAAGTGTTTTAGTTTCAATTATAGTCATTTTAGTATTAAAAAATTTTATATGTATAAACATATAATTTTTTACAATGATTTTTACCCTGTACAAAGCCAAGAGCCACTCAAAGTCTATGAGGATATGTGGGGAAGGCAACAGTTGACTTGAACAGGTTAAGTCTGTAGTGATTGAGGAAGCATCCTCTTAGGAGTTAGTTCCACAAAGCAGCAATTTGTTGAAAAAAAGCGTCTCAAGTGAAACTTACATCTCACTTATGGAATCCAAAAGGAATGAAGGTTGCTTGCTACAATGTGTGTGGCATGGAATGTCCTAGTCATCAAGGGTAGAACTGATGCAACTAAGGAATGTAGTTCATCTGAAAACTTTCCATGGAAATAGTAATAGAGCAATGAGAGGCCTGTAACGTTTTGTCTGTGGGGAAAGAGGTTGCAGGGCGGAAAATAATGTCACTCACAAAGGTCACTCTTGTAAAGGTAGAGAATAGCAGGAGGAGTCAGGTACTTACTGGAGTGGTACAGGCAGATTAAGCTATGTAGCCTTGATTGGCAAACAGTCTAGGAGAAGGAAAACTGAATCCAAACATGTTTGGTTAAGGGGCTGGCCCTTTGAAACCACAGCAGCAACACAGTGGTGAATTTGTTGCCCAATTTTTCACAGGAGAGTTCAAGGAAGTCAGAGATATAGACAATTACCATATACCTGCTGCATAGTCAGTACACTTTTTGCAATTACAACATCTATAAAGTTAAATAATCTATATTATCTAAATTAGGAACATTTAGTATAAATTTTCTTTCATCTATCGCTTCATATCTATCTCAGTATCTTCATTTCTATCTATCTACTTTAGTCTATTCATATTTGTCTGTCTATCTATCTATCTCTTCATATCTATCTATCTATCACCACTGCAACTATGGTTGCAGTAAATGTGGTGCTTCTGTGGCTGTGATGGGTTACAACACACACAAGTATCTCTCATATATATATATATATATATATATATATATATATATATGCATACATACATGCATATATATATATATATATATAATTTTCAAGCTATCAACTAAGCTAAGAAATTAATTTTAAGTGTCTACTTTAGAATGTTTACATAACTGTACCATATCTGCCTCCCAGTCACTAAACAGTACTAAACAGTAAACAGTACTAAAAAGTAATTCTTGTATATTTTGATTATGAATTTAATTAAAGTTTTAGACTAAATATTTTGAATAAAATTACTTTGAAATCTAAGATTTCACTGATATGCACTCATTTGTATAGGTGCAATGAGTAAAAGAATAATATTTTCTAGCCTGTAAATATCATATTTTTGTTCATGGCTGTCACCATGTTCTATCAATCCTTTGTTCACTTTTGATTAGCATAAAAAATATCAACATCTCTTTTCAACATTTTCCATATCCTTTAGCAACATGCCTATCCAAATTCACATTATATTAACAACATTGTTTTTTAACCCCTTACCAGATCAATTTTTGGAAGTGAGTTATCTCCCTTAATGCCTGACCAGATCAAATTTTTTCCACTAAATATTTACCTGTGGTGAAATTTTTTTTGTTTTATAAGAGCATAATGGTGTGACAAAAAGTTATTGGTTCAATTCATTTCTCCTAATCTGACCAAATTTCCAAATATCAAATTATTTTTGTTAGGGCTTTCTCAACAGACCAAGAGATTTTTAGCATCTTATACTATAAAAATTATAAAATGTTTTTTTTTCACTCCAATATCTTTGAGCTCAAAAATATACACTCTTCACACAGATTACAAAAATATTAAAATACACAGGGCAAGAATTCATTAGTTTTCAGATTTCATTTAATCTCTAAAGGTGGAGAGGTTTTGCATAAAAACATCAAACTTGAATGGACCAAACAATTACAAATATATATATATATATATATATATATATATATATATGAAGAACTTTAGTAAATAGAAAAATTTGTGGTTAAAATTTAGCTAATTTTTTTATAATATACATTAAACTATACATTTAGTTCATAAATAACTCAAAATATAACTGGTGGTTAAAAATGGTGGAAGTACAAAATACAATTTTTAAATATCTCATACTTCTCAGCAGAGCATAAGTTAACTTATTGTTATAATAAATTTTCATTTGAGACTGAAAAACATTTGGGCATCATGTTATATTTTAGAGTCAAAATAAAGTTATCCTGAACTGGGAACAGCCACAATGAGCCTAGTAAAGGATTTAGAAGTATGTATTGGGAATCAGAGGAAGAATCAAAGGAGATTTGCTTCACTTGTTCTGTACTATTTGTTGCTGCTGCTGTGAGAATAAGTATAAATACTACTAATAATGGAGAAGAGGAAAAGGAAGAAGAAGGCATGATAATCACTGTTACAAATAATTTTATTTGTGGTGGCTTGAAGAGAAACACAAGTTAGTTTAAAAATAATCATACTATTTACACATTCAAGTCTTAAAAAAAAAACAAAAAAAACTTTTTAACTCATAAAAATTGAAAACAATATTCTGAATTACCTGACTTCCAAATAATTCTTCATATTTAATAAACATAAATTGTTTGTCTTGATATTCATAAATATAGACTTTTTATCATCTACCAAGTCATTACAAAACTCAATATTCAAAATACTATTATGATAAAAACAAATTTTTAACATCAAACATATAACAAAAAGAAGCAAAGCATGGTTTATTATTTATATATAAATAACACTTTAGACATATATATGCATACAACTATATGTACATATATAAATAATACTAAACTTCACTTACTAACACAGTTACTATACATTGACTCTTACTAACACATATATACAAAAGTGCTCAATATCAGGAATAGAGCATCTGTGGTTATAAATAGTATGGGCACAAGAATCAATTCTGCATGGTGACTATCAGTTTTATGGTCTAAACTTCAGCACTTTGTACGTGACTATTTTTGCCAAGCAAAAAATCCTACTAATGCAAGCTGAATTTGAATTTCTTGGTTGTGTAATCATATCCTTCTATGGCAACATCTACAACAATTTTGACTGAAATTGAGAGCCAGGTTACTGCAATTTCAAATATATAGAACTAATATATAAAACATTATATTTTGGGGGTGTTCCATATACACTAAAAGGGGAAGTAATATTTATAAATGACGCAGGGTGCTAAATGTAAATCATCATCAGACCAAGACATACTGTGCTGATTTATACAGACACACATGCACATATGCATATATGTGTGTGTCTGTGCATTTCTGTCAAATAGTTAAATTAATAGATAGAGAATACTAAATGCATAACAGGCATACTTTTACTTACTGACAATAAATTATATGATTTCTATATTTAAATTAACATTTAAAAATAATATTTAGCTATTTTAAAATGAGAGGAATGGAAAGAGTACAAGAATAATGTAACAATTTTTCCTTTACTGAAAATAGAGTTGCTAAAAGAGAAAAAAAATTTAGTTAATTTATAAATATTTGACTTAGGGAAATATTTGCATGCCAAGAAATTAGTTTGAAGTCATAGAAAAGAGAGTGAAACTTAACAGGTAATGAGAATAAGTGTAGCTGGGATCAAATAAACACAAGACAGAAAATAGTATGTGAGAAACAAAAAGAAAAAAATGAATACACACACACACACACACACATTTGAGAGAGAGAGAGAGAGAGAGAGAGAGAGAGAGAGAGAGAGAGAGAGAGAGAGAGAGAGAGAGAGAGAGAGAGAGAGAGAGAGATCAGTTTATGCACACACACACAGTCTCTCACCCAATTTTAATTTCCCCTAATTTTTTTGAAAACAAATAAAGGTATTTACAGAAATATTTGCCCTATTCATATGTATATTTCATATATGTATAAATTATAAAAGGGAATTTTACTTTGTATATATAAATTGTATATGTTACTTTTACACAATGTTAAGTTTTATAAATTTTACTGGATTTTCCGTGTTTCAGATTTTATCCACTGAGACTCCAAAGGCACTACATTTTTAATTAAAAATTATAATTACAGAACATGAAGAATAAAAGTTTTCAACAAAAAAAAATTAAACATTGTTGTTGTAATGACAACAAAATTATAAAAACAAAATTAATATGAAATGAACGATTTTTAAAAGTTATTTTGTGTGTTGTAACAAATATTTCTTATTTCTAAGAAATAGGCAACATGGCACCCTGAATAGCATTCCAAACTTCATCTTTGCTGGTAAATTGCCATTTTACAGTGTAAAACTTCGTCTTGAGAATGCTTAACAAATTTCTAACAAGACAAACAAAGCAGCCACTTCATCAAATGATTTTTTTAAAATCCATTTTATTCAGATATTTTTTGATTTTCTTTGCTGAACAAGATGTAGTATTGTCATGGATAAAGTCATTATGAAAGCATTTGACTTCCTGAATAATGTCTCAACATATAGCTTAAGAAAATTAATGCCTTCTATTTTATTATGTTTACCAAAAAATATTACAGGCAGTAATTGGTCATATGGCAGTAGAGGTTGAACCTTCCTGCTAACAACTTGTAACTTTTGTTTTCCTTGTCATATATAGTAAACTAATGGCAGTATGGCAAAATGGTGTCTGACATGAAAGTACAGACAACACAGAGGTCGACACTGAATTCCTCCATGCAGGAAAAATTGCACCTATTTATATTCAGTTATAAATTTTTACAAAGACCAAACAATGGATGTGAGCATATGCAGTAGGTAATGCATTTCAGCAGTGGCAATATACATGGCGCGATGGATAAATTACACAAAAATAAAAATAACACTGACATCTCATTTTAACAGATATATTTACCAAAATTACACAAAAATATCTTGAAATACTAAAGAAAGAGTAAATTTATTAAATAAAATCGCCACTGGCTTCAACCACAGCCTTCCAGACAACTTCAGAATCACCTGCAACTATTCTAGACAATCTTCTTGTTTAAGTTGATGAATGCTGCCATAATCTTTTTCTTCAGTTCATTTTCGGTATTACAAGGAGTTTTCTTGGTCTTTCACTCAACTGTGCCCCATACATAATAATTAAAGGGGTTACAGTCTGGAGAGTTATGTGGTCAGATGTAAAGGGTGATATGTTTACAGAAATTGTCTGACAGCCATGACTGTGTTCTCCTACTTGTGTGATATGGTTCAGAGTCCTGTTGCCTGACATAGGGTCTTCTAGCAGCCATTCGCTAGATCCAGGCCACCACTACCTCTTCAAGGCACTTGATGTAGGCCTCCATATTAAGTCTGAGGCCCTCACCAACAAATCTGGATGTTCTTTTTTATCAGAACAATCAGAGTGAGTTTTCTGAGTTTCCGTACCATCATAATCACCATTAGACCCTTCCAACTCTTTCTGAATCCTCTGCACTGTCCTCAGATTGACACCAAAACACTCTGAAATGTTTGTATTGGAGCTTCTGGCAGGAATGCCAAGCAGCACAGCATGCCATTTCTAAATTTCTGGTGGAGTGGTGCCCTTTTACTCACAGATGGTGCCCAACTGACCCTACTGTGCAGTCAACAAAATCAAAAACAGACAATGTGTATATGTGAAATTAAAAACATAAAATGGCAACAATTTACCTATCGCACACTGTATGTGAAAAAGTGTGACATGAAATGAACAACAAGATTTCATTGCTGATGAAAATGCACAGCCAATGTAGTGACTATACTGAAAAAAGTTTTCTAGCTGCAAACTTGTTCTATCCAACAACATTATTGTGCTCCCTGTATATGTTGTAGTTTCCAGAGATATATTCATACAGTTAAAATCTCACATGTGAAAACTTTCTAAAGACCTTATAATTTTTGATGGCATGGGTAAACTAGTATCAAAAGATATTTTCAGTAATGCATGTGTGTGTCTGTGTGTATATATATATATATATATATATATATATATATATATATATATATATATATATATGAATAAAAACAAAATGGAAACTTATCTTAGCTGACATGTTTAATTCTATGAGGGACTTTATCTAGGCATATGCAAGGATTTTAATTTGTAACAAGTATTTATATACAAGAGCAAAAATATTATTGGTTTTTTGAAATTTTAAAATTGAAGAACACTCATAAATATCCATCAGATTAGCTAAAAAGTCTAGTCAAACTATGGAGGATGACAAATGACACAATTCAATGGTGAATAAATGAAAGTCAGTAAATGATATTCTTGAATTATTTTTTTTTAATGCAAATTAGTATTTAAATTATTATTTGTTTGGGATTAATTTATGTGTTATTTATTTGAAATAACAGGATATTATGAATTTATTCATTTTCTTTTGAAGTTTTGACATTTTACAGTCATATATGTTGGCTTTGGATAGTAATAATTCTTTTAGGAATGAAGATATTGGAAAAAAACCAGAGTGCAGACTTATATTTTGATAAGATTTGATGGTGGCACTCTTGAGAATTTTCTGTCTAAGTTACTTTTTCTTTTAATAAGTGCAGTATTCCTTAGATCAAAGTTGTGGTTGAACTTATTTCTATATATAACTAATATATTAAATCTTAAAGTTAAAGATTTTGAAAAACATATGACATTTGTGCTCTTGTATATAAATACTTGTTACAAAATAAAAATCCTTGCATTTGCTTTGATAAAGTCCCTCTGAGGACAAAATGCATCAGCTAACTTTTCCTTTTGTCTTCATTCATAGTCCTTTTACATATATACTCTATCTGAAATTATACACAGGTGTGTGTGTGTGTGTGTGTGTGTGTGTATATAATTCCTATATATAGTAGATTATGTGTGTAGATCTTATGCAGCCAAAGAATTATAAACTTTAGCCTTGGAGATATTACAATGACAATATGCAAGGAAGTTAGGTGAGATTACAAGAATCTATTGACTTAGTTCTTTATGCAAAAGGTAGTGAGAAAAAATGTGTTCTTGAATATTTCATTCATTTATAGGTATAAATTATTTCATACTTATGTTAATGTTAATTGTGCTCTTTCTCTATCTCTTTCTGAAATTGATTGTTCCCAGTTTATGCATGTTAAACTCATGTAAAAGCTATGTGAAATAATAATTAAAGTATTTATTTTAGCAATCATAAGTAACAAGTGATTTATTTAGTCCATTGGTAATGTTTGTTTTTATGTTTGTTTGTCTTTTTTTAGGTAGAGAAAAATTATCAAATACAAAAGCTATTCAACATTACCCAGGAAATTATGATTGCATTTTGTTTTTTAATTCTATTTTGATGTGCCTACATTTGATGTAGTAATTACTATATTATATAGCATATAAGACACACTTAAAAAATGGCTAAAAACTTTCCCAGTATGTTTTATGAAAAATAGAGCTCTCCTTTAGGCTAATTTTAACCCCAACACTCATTGACATACATTATAATTTTACTTCAGGTAGTTACTTCTAAATAGTCCAGCTCCATTACTGTTGTTGATGATGATATTACTACTACTATTACTACCACCACTAGTATTGTCAAAAGGAATTACCATCATCATTATGCCTAACTATGCCTTAACACACTTCTATCATTAATCATCTGGAAACTACAGAAGAAAAAGACATAACCCAAAAGAAAATACCAGTAATGATAAAACACTAACCTGAGAAAGATTTAAGACCACATAAAAATATGTCCACTATATGAAGTGGCAAAAGAAGAATGACTGGTGATGGTGGGTGGGTTTACATTATGATTTCTTGCTTTATGTTCAGCTGCTTTTTATATACAGTAATGTTTTCTGTAAAAGTGCTTTGTAATGTACTGTTAGCTTACTTCAAACATCACATGCTTAAATGCACTAAAAACTTTTTAACTGAATATATACATGCATCTTTTATGCCCACAACTACAGAAAAATGCAATTAATAAATGACTGAATATTTAAACTAAAAAATGCATTTAATTTTTACTATTGATATTTACTGTAATTAATAAGGTAAAAGTGCATATTTTATCATTATTTATGTTAGTTTTAATAAATTAAATTAGTGAATTTTTAAAAGCTTACAAGTAACAATTTCATGAACAGAAGTAATTGATGCATATCAAAAGACTGCAGAAATTACTGTGTAATCAATTTATAGCTGCATGCTGTTTGTAACATTATTTCATGATCATTGTCAATCTCTTTCTACCTGAATTTTAATGCTTTTTTGTATTAAAATAATTTCCATTTAATTTTTGTATTAAAAATAATTTCCATTTAATTTTTGTAGTAAAAATAATTTCCATTTAATTTTTGTATTAAAATAATTTCCATTTAATTTTTCTATTAAAATAATTTCCATTTAGTTTTTGTATTAAAATAATTTCCATTTAATTTTTCTATTAAAATAATTTCCATTTAATTTTTGTATTAAAATAATTTCCATTTAGTTTTTGTAGTAAAATCATTTGTAAGGAATTTCAATATTTACTTTTAGTATCTGCTCTTTCGTTATTATCATGATTGAAAATCTTAATATACTTTGTTCATAAATCATTGCTTATATATATATATATATATATATATATATAAATATATATATAAATCACAGGTTATACAGGGTTTCCCATAATTATGGATCACATTTAAATACAAGTATCTTGGATTATAAAAATGACAGAGATTACCAAATATATTTATCTGATATGGAAGAGTTTAACATATTATCTAAGATTTGAATCTTACATCCCTGAGATGGTCACCACCATGAAGAGAACATGCTCTCTCATTTCAAACATACAAACATTATGAGTGTCCACTGTCAGCAAAATAGATATCAGATACCTATAGCAAAATAGCAAAATATATTGAATTCTTGTATATCAGTTAAGTAATAAATATGATATTGGTAGTCTATGTCATTTTTATAATCAAAGATACTTGCTGAGTCCCATCATTATAGAATGCCTTGTATAAAGAGTGAAAAGTAAAATTAATGAAAACAGATATTAAGGAATATTGAACAAGACCACTGAACATTTTTGTAATTAAACAGCAACTATAGTTTGGCTTGTCACTCATATCCAGGTATGTTACTCTGATAGGGTTGCTTGTTAATCCCTATTGTATGTCTCTACTCAGGCACATTTGTGTTTCTTCAGCACCTACAGAGCCAAGCTGTGGTTTATACTGAAATTATGATGAGTGAACTATAGTTAAATTTTCTGAGATAATGTGCATAATCTGACATGATACCCAGTTTGAAGGTCAGTCTGCTCAAAACCTCAGTCACAATGACTTATGAATTTGAGTGAGTGCAATGATTGACAGCGTCTGACTACCCAATTTAATTCACAAGGCTTGGGTCAAACTGTGGTATGCTTTTTAGCAACCCCCACCAACATGGTGCATACTGTGATTGTCTTCCCAGAGTGATATTATCAAGAAGTCAAAAGACAAACTGAACATGGTGAGATTCAAACCCATATCACATGATTGGAACTAATGTTCTAAACTCAAGTAGTAAACTGATAGAAAAGACAATTTATTAGTATTCTTAAAAAAATGATACCAAGTCACTATTATGAATTTTACTGTCTGGCTGTTGAAATAGAGTTTTAAAATGTTTCCTTTGTTGTAGCAGTGTGATATTTGTAAAATCAAAAATGTTTATATCTTTAAGACAAGAAATATGTTTATGTCCATATTTTAAATAAAGTATTGATATTAAAAGCTCAGTCTTAAATAAATTGATTTAAACTGGAAGCAAATGGAGACTTGCTAACACTGTAATCAAACACTTTATTTTACAATAACCAGGATCTTGAAAATGTGTCTTTTATGGTTACTACAAATGGAAATATAAGCTATTCATTTTTTAGATTTTTTTTTTGTGCTAAGAATTATTTGCATGATGATGACCTTGCCGATGTATCATAAAGTGATGCAATGTAAAGCTACTAAACTAAGTATTTTTTCAATTGAGTTACTGGATGAATTTTCAGTACTTGACAATAAAATCATTAACATTAATTAATATTAATCATTTTCTACCGATTCACAATGTCTCTTAGACATTAAAAAAGAATAGATATGTATCTAGGTTTTGTTTTAATTAAAGTCCTTCACACAGAACTGCATATCTCACACACCAACTTCATTTCCATAGATTTTTGATTTAAACTGTATCAACCAGTTGAGATTTAGGACTAACCTAATTTATGATTTTTTTTAGTTTCTTTGTAGAATTGTTTTCTGCAAGAGATAAATTAGAATATAAAAACTACATCACTTTGATTTTTCTTTTAAAAATTCAGTAAATAGTTAAACTGTAAAAAAAAAAAAAAAAAAAAAAAAAAAAAAGGGAAGAATTTTTAAATTTCTTTCTTACAAAATTAATAAGAAATTTCCCTCACATTAAAATTTCACTAATTATATTTACCATTATATTTATGTGACTTATATTTACACTCATCATTAAATTTAATAAAAATGAAGGGAAGAAATTGAAATATAGAAATGAATTCATTTTTTAATTTTTCTTTTTTCTTTAATCGGTATCACCCCATGCAAGGCAGTAAAGCCACTAAGACACAAGAAGTTACAGGGTGTGGAAGAATTAGGAACAGAAACATTAATGAGTGGGAAGAGAAAAGAATAATCAGATCAGTAGATAGCAATTGGCATTGCATTTAAATTGTTGCAGATTGAAGTTTGCTGGAAAGTAAAAGAGTAACACAAGAGAAGTGCGAGAAAAGAAACTGTTAGCATAGAACTTATGGTTACATCTAACCAGCTGAACTGTAAATTGATGAGATCTTGATGCCAGTCTAGTACTGTGCTTAAATTCAAAAAGTCTAGATACCATAGCAAAGTGCTCATCTGAACAATTACCATGAAAGAATTTATAGAAAAAGACACAAAGAGGCAATCTTACAGCAGTGGGAATATGACTGAAGCTGAGCCACCAGATCAGGACTGATAATATTGCTGATTTTTCTTTGGATTTTATCAAGATAAATAACAGGGGCACCACCGGACCATATATGGCAGCAATAATCTAAACATGGGTGAATGGTAGACTTATTGATGTATATGATAACTAGAGGGAACAACCATCTAGCACAACACAGTGAACCAACCTTCCTGGCAGCTGAACTAGTAATGGATTCAATATAGTCTTTCCACTTCATGTCAGCAGAGAATGTGAGCCCGTGAAGGCACAAGAGTCACTTTTCTAGAGTTAGTATCAGAAAATATCAAGAAACTGATTAGATTGGAAAGGATCAATATAAAAAATAAACATAATATGTCTATATTATTCAATGAAATATTTTTAATGAAGATATGCTGCCTAAATTATATATATATATATATATATATATATATGAATTGGGATCAAATATAGATCAAATATGGATTGGAATCAGACAGAATGATAGAATAAGGAACAAATAGGAAATGTTTATAAATCTAACATGTATAATCTTAATTAGAGCTTCATCAGAGAATGAGATTTGGAGAAAAAATTCTGGTATTTTTTATTTTGTGTGTATTACATTACTTAAACAGATTTCACATGCATTTTGTCTTGTAAAACAGCATTTATGCATAAATTCATGCAAGTGCATCATGATTCTTGTTTGTATATTTGGGATATGATATTCCTATGATATTTGGGATATGATATTCCTATGATATATTATTCCACATGTATTGCACATGCTGATATAAAAGAGTTGTAAGGTAAACTGCTGAATATTGTGGATAAATGGTAGAAAATTCATACTTTTGTTTGGGTACCTTTCAACTGTCATTATCAAGAACTAAATTTTATCAGGGGTGAGAAAATTGGTATTTGGGGGCGGAATGTTAAGTGAAAAATAACTGTAAAGAAGAATGTAAAATAGACAATTTTTAGTCCTAGTTATACATTTATTTCAACATCAAATGAAAATTCATGTAGAATTACTTTTCAGAACTCAGCTCTGTTAACAAGTCTTCAGGTACATTAACTATTAACAATACCTGATTCTTGATAAAATATAAGATGATTTATTTTTAGATCAATAAAGAAACATATAGTTGAATTTTATATTGCTTAAATAAAATGAAACACTTTGATTGGATTTGTTTTATTCTTTTGCAAATATACAAATTTCCATTCTGTTGCATTGTGTTTAGTTATTTTTTGTTATATAATCTTTTTCTTTATTTAATTTTTATGCGGTAATATCTATTTTAGTTTCTCTGCAATAGACTTTATAATCTTATATAATACATAGATCTTTATTCCACATGTTTGTTTGTTTGTTTTTTCAAATCATCTTTACTCTTAAATTGCATTATATAGGTACTGCCTAAAAAAACATTTTAAATAATTTAAATGCCCCTTTTTAACTTACATTTTAGTTTTATTTTAAAAATGATAGCCTAAAATCAATCCATATTAGAAGTATAATTAATTTCCCTATGGAAATAAAGATTTTAGGCATTTTTAAAACATTGGTACATTTATTTGTCACTCACTGAACTGCCATTATAGACAGAAAATATAAGCAGCAAATTTAAAAAACTTAAAAATCCAATATTTGTCCTAGAGATAGGTTTGAAACTTAGTAAATTTCAGGATTAATTAACTGGATTTTGTAAATATAATGCTTAAAATTTGCTTAAAACATAAAACAGAATTTTATTTATGCATGGTAATCTGTGAGGTCAAAAATAAATGTCTTTCACTTCTTCTCTGAAAATGTGTGCACAAAAAAAAAAAAACAAAAAAAAAATGAAGCACCAGCAGTGCAATAATCAAGAAATTATTTTTTAAAAATAAATTAACCTAATATAATCAATATTTAAGAACATAATTTTTTTATTCTATATGATTTTATGAAACTTAGTAGAATGAAATTTTTTTATACATTAGAAGTATTTTTTTTTAATTAAATGATGCTTTTGATTTTAATACATTGCTTTTATATTTTTTAATTATGTTTTTACCCGTTTTTATGTCATAAAATATCTAACTGTATCCAATGTGGTGTTTTGTAATTATTCTGAATTTAAGAGTATTACTCTTCCAATAGGGAAAAGTAGTCAATGAAAGGCAATAATTCAGAATTATTTCCTTTTTGAACATCCATACAAAAAATTGTCTAACAGTTACTAAAATGAAAAAAAAAAAATTCTTTTAAAAAAGCAGTTCACAATAAAAAATGTCAATAAAGTCTACATTTTCTGATTCTTCATATCTTTATTTAATAATAAAAAAATACTTCTTATCAACAACAATGGAAAGGATTTCAAAATTGCACTGAAGAATTACAAGTGATTATTTTTAAAACAAATATTAAGGTATAGCTAGTTTTTCCTGTCCAATCTGAAAGAAAATAATGTGCTTTATTAATTTATGGATGCACTAACTCTCAACAAAAATTATTTTTTAAATTTTATTGAATTATTTTTAGTAATGTTTGGGGCACATTTTCCATATATTCACACTTAAATTGCATAAATATTTTTTTACTGAAATAACATCTTCAGGGATTTTTCTTTATACAACTAAAAGAATGTATAAAATCTTCTAAATTAAAAAGTACATGAGATATTGAAAGGGGGTGTGAAACAGATCCCACAAAATTATATCCACAAAGTTTTCTAATAAAATACCCTGTTCAGTATACAATGCATTAATTAATATATAAGTACTGAAAATTTAGTTTGAATCTGATTTTTGGCAAATATTTTAAAACAGTAGCTAGCAATTTTTTGCTTTTATTTTGGTGGTACTTAACATTATTTCATTAATTAATTTTAATAATTAATATAATTTATATATTTGCAATATTTGTTAATAAACAAAGAACTTAATACAATTTGAAAGAAAGAAAGAAAAAATGATATCAAATGTTGATTTAAAAAGTGGAAAAAAAAAATAGTTGGAAGAAATGTATTGTTTAAATTTAGGAGTATTTCTATTTATTATTTTTAGCTTTAAGCGTCCTTTTCTCTCACCTTCATACGCATAATTGAAGATAAAGAGTTACACATAAACTGGTTTCTTTTTTAGACTAATTTCTTTTTCACTTGAACATAAAAAAAAAAGTATTTAAGCAGTATAAACTACACAGCAACCGGAAACAGCAAGAAAGACATGACCCCATGAGGTCATAAGAGGTCAAGAGAGGCAAGATGCTTCAAACCCAAACATTAGCAAGGGCAATGATTGAGTGTGATTATATATATATATATATATATATATATATATATATATATATATATATATATATATATATATATATAGAGAGAGAGAGAGAGAGAGAGAGAGACAGACAGAGACAACCTTTTTTATATGCACGTGCACACCAACATATCTCTCTCTCTCTCTCTCTCTCACACACACACAAAATAGAAAAACCTCAACCCCTATTTCATCCCTGACATCATGGCATAGCCTGTAAAGGTGATATTGAATCTAGTGTGCATTTGTGTGTGTGTGATATAGATAAATAGATAGAAAGAGCGGCAGACAGAGACAGATGTGTGGAGGGTAGAAAGGTAGGTGACCTGATGATCAGTCACAGTCAGTCAGGGAGCTTTTTAAGCTGAAAAAAGGAGGCACACAGATATCTTATAGGCTGACAATACTGCTACCAGACCACAGCCACAATGAACTTAAACATACAAGTATAACGAAGACAGCCCACCACATGCAATGACGGACCAAATGCAATGCAACAACTCAAAATCTTTTAAAATAGATACAAAAAATAAGTTCATATACAAGCAGTCTCTAGTAAAACTACTGCTAGTAACAACAATACTGTTTTAGTAGCAACAGTAAATTTTGTGCAATATACAAAAATGTTGATGCATCATTTTAAAACTTCACTAGTTTGCTCACACATCAATATTTATGTCAGCCTGTTCTATCTATCTATCTATCTATCTGTTCATGTCTATCTATCTGTTCATGTCTATCTATTTGTTCATGTCTATCTATCTGTTCATGTCTATCTATCTGTTCATGTCTATCTATCTGTTAATATCTGTTCATATCTATCTATAAAAAAATATCCATATGTACAAGAGAGAGTTTGGGAAGCACACACAAACACACACACAAATATTTCCTTTTTTTATTGAAATTGGAGTAGATTTGAACAGTGAAATTAGATCAGAACAATTTTGTTTACTGATGGAAATCTGATCTAGCCCATTTGGAATTGGGTCATTAGGAAGACAATGGAAGATAATCGAGATAATTTTTATCGGTTAAAATTTGAAATAGAGCTTACTAAGGCTATGAGGAACTTTGAAATTCACATGATTTTGGGTTGAAGGCAACACTCATGATAAACACAAGGGTCGATTTATGATCAACCAGGTTTATCTATATAAACGCGCACAGAAATCTGTTGACAGAGTGGTTGGCTCATCTGCCATCGAGTGCAGTCAAGCTGGGTATTTTGTTGATATAAGTACGAAGAAGCGAATTACTCCTCCAACAATCTAAGACTGCTACTGCTACTATTATTACTACCACTGGAAACGGAAACGTTGAACAAGCTACAATAATCGAAAGTTTGTCTTTTGGGCTTGTCTGTCGTCGAGTGCAGTCGAGCTGGGTGGAGAGATATCGGAGACTGGAAGTGATGTCAGAGATTGGAACAAAACTGCCGCTAACATGTACTGTTAATATAAGTACCGATGCTTCTGTTACCACAAAGATTTCTACTACTGTTACTACCGCCGAGGAGGAACGCAACTATAAACTTTAAGCCGTGCACAGAAATCTTTATCTCTCCATCGCAAGAGTCGTATATCATTCTGAGACGATTTCACAACAAGCTAAACACGAGCCACTCTCTCTGTGTCTAGAATCCAGTGTATGAGTTTTACGTCAATTATTTTCTTTTCTGTAACCCGTTTCTTTTCTATACTATTCTCTTCTGCTATATAAAAGACATTAACAATTCAACCATTGAATAGTTGTTTGTCCGGTTTTCTGCGGATATATATATTTCTTTTTGTGCATTCTAAATTTCTTAGCACAGACTCTCCAGCCGTGTCTACATCTTCAGTCGACCATGAATGGATGAACATCACTTCTGCTTTCTGGATCAAACCAAACACAATGTGGGCAAGAAGCAGGATTAAACCAGTGGACCGGTCGAATGATCTACGGACGCTCAGGGGCCCTATGGTCACTCCCTTAAGTTCGAGTAAGACCGAGTAGACATCTCAACCCAGAGAGTAAGACGTCGGAGGTTGAGGGGCTGGGGCGAAAGTGTTAGACTGATAGCTGTGACCAGGATAGACCCATGGGAATTACCACGGCCGTCTGAAAGAGGAGAGAGGGTTGCATTTGTTTTGTCTAGTCGGGATCAAGTAAGACCAGAAAGGACTCTAGTCTTTGGACTATATTGGTCTAAAAGGGACATAAGGAGGAAAAGAGAAGGAAGCAAGAAGGAAGAAAAAGAAACAAAACATGGAGTAGCGGACCTCAAATAAGTCACTTTTTGGTTTCCTTTGTTCACTCATTGCACTAAGATCTGCCAGTAATATTGTTGATCTTGTTTTGACTTTGTCGATGGTGTACACAGTTGAAGTGCCACCACCGTGTTAAGTATTTTTCTTTCGTTCTGTCATTGGAAGTGGTAGTTGACAAGATGCTAGGATGAGTGTAGCAGGATGAGACGTGGGAGTCCCTGAAATATCGATGGGTTTCAGGAAGCTGATAGGTAGCATGAAGCTACCTACTTATAAAGGAAACCCTACGGACCTGCACAAATAGATTCTGTCCATTCAGAAGAAGCAGGTGATCTATGGCCTCTCGGACCAAGAAATAGTGCTCCTAGCTTACGACGCTGCAGCGGGGCAGGTGTCCAAATTCCTGGGGGGGTGGTAAAGAGAAAACCTGGCCCTGACGTGGACCGAGCTTAAATTCGCTCTGGTGCAGCAATACGCAAGTGAGCGTACGGCCATTGAAGTGGTCAGGAAATTATTCCAGCTGCAGCTACAAGGAGAGACTAATGAGGAATTGGGGGAAAGAATCACGGGGCTAGCGGCGTTAGCTTTTCTGGAGTTGGAGACTCCGTACAGTGGCCCTATTCAGGCCTTATTGGCCGATGTGTATGTGGACGCATTGAGTGACAGGGACCTGAGGGGCGATGTTCTGAATGGGGGACCAGTCAGCCTGGCCACAGCCATAGAGGTGGCTCGGACCAGCGAATGACCCTGGGATAGAATAAGAGAGGGTGTAGGTAGGAACCCCTGGGGGTGGGCAAAGTAGTGATGAAAAAGAAGGACCAGGAGCAGATCCAGATACGGGACCCAAAAGAGGTGGAAGAAGACTGGAAGGCTGAAGCAGTTCCCAATAAGAGATCCTGGGACCTGCGTTATGGGTTTCACAAGCCCACACCGGGCTGTATGAGCTGGTGCGCTGGACTTGCAAGTATGGTGAACATCGGGCCCGCGACAGCCTGACAAGCTATGGAGGCGACCCAAGGTCTTTGGGACCGAACTGCATGATTTGTGGTGAGTTTGGCCACAAGGCTCGGTGGTGTATGGAAGAGGGAGGCCGTAAACTGGGGATAAAGTGAGTTAATACGCTGGTGCCCACAACCAAGAAGGAGAAGGGTCCGGGAAACGCCGATGGGTCACCCGTGAAAAAGTAAGACCTCTGAGATGCTGGGCATGTGATGTGGTCGGGCACTTTTCAGCAAGTTGTAAGGAGCAAAGGTGTTGGCGCTGTGGAGGAGCGGGTCACTTGAGATGAACCTGTCCTCGCAGGAGAAAGATGGACCACACCGAACAGAACAACCCTATCTCGAATAGAGGGGAGAAATGGGTTGCTAGTTCAAGAAAAGAGAGTCATCCGAGCTCTACCCCTCCCAGGAGGGCCTGTAGACAGAAATTGGATCCCCCAGAAAAAGGTGAACTCCCGTCACCCAACTCCCATATCTCTGTTGTTGAGAACACGGGAGGAAGGGAGAGAACATATGGGAAGGAGAAAGGCACAGGTATACTGTTTGCTGAAGGAAGGGCCAGACTTCACCTGTAATGTGTTGCTGGGAGACAAGAAGGTGAAGGCCCGTGTTGATACTGGAGCTTCAGTGTCACTGGTTAGCTCCAAGGCTTTTAGACAGTTGGGACTGAAAACGAAGCTTAGTCCCATCGATCTACTAATAAGTCAGGCTGATAGTAGCAGGATGAGGATAGAGGGTATGACATGGCTACCTTTCCAGTTGGCAAGAACCAGAGGTAAACTTAAGGTTTATATGGCACCTGACTAGTGTGGTGAGCTAATTTTGGGGAGTAACTGGCTTAGGCAGAATAAGGCGCAAATCCGATATGATTCCCCTTCACTATTATCCGGTACGATAATAGTGAAGGGGAAATAACCATGTGTGATTCATTGATGAAGAGGTCGGGGTCGGTTGCCTTACTGTTAACCAATACTGCCAATAAAACTATTAAAATAAAGCAGGGAGAGGAGCTGGCACAGGCATGCCCAGTGAGAGAAGTCAAACAGGTGAGAGTATGGAATGAGAATAGGCCTGGGAATAAGACAGGTAGCGATGAAATAAGGTATGACGATATAACAGCCACCAAGCATTATAGGAGGAAATTGAGGGGGTTGCTGAACGGTAATCGGGAGGTAATAGCCATTACTGATAAGGAACTGGGACAGATGGAGACAGTTGAAATGAAGATAGACACAGGTAATCACCCACCTATTAAGTTAAGACCGTATAGGACCCCAATCCACAAAAGAAAATTAGTAGAGGATACAGTGAATGAAATGATGGAATCAAGGATGATCGAAAGATCCAAATCTCCCTGGAGTTTTCCAATAGTGATTGTTGAAAAGAAGGACGGAGGGCATAGGTTTTGTGTGGATTTTCGTCAATTAAATGCCATTACAAAACCGCTGGCAGTGCCCCTCCCCTTGATTGATGATATTCTAGCTCTTTTAGGAAAGTCTAAATGTTTTTCCACCTTGGATTTGAGGTTGGGATATTGGCAGGTAGCCCTTAGCAAAAAGGACCAGGAAAAGGCCGCTTTTACCTGCCACATAGGTCTCTTCAATTCTAGGGTTAAGTCATTTGGGCTGGCAAACGCCCCGGCTGTATTTATTCAGTTAATGTCCATCGTATTGAATGGCACTGAGGCATTTGCCATGGTGTATCTAGATGACATCATGGTGTTTTCAAAATTTTAAACATCTGCAGGTGTTCGATAGGTTAAGGGAACATGGATTGAAGTTAAAATTATCGAAGTGTCAGTTTATGAAAGAAGAGACAAAGTACTTAGGGTTTATCATAAACAAAGAAGGAATAAAAATGGATTTAGACAAAGTTGAGGTTATAAGAGCCATGCCCACACCGAAGACCGTAAGAGAGATTAGGGGATTTATTGGAGCCATTGGATATTACTGGAGGTTCATACCAGCATTTAGTTGGCTAGCAGGCCCTCTAATAGCTCTAAGAAGCATGCAAGGTTTAAGTGGACCGAGGATTGTCAGCGTGCATTCGAGGCTCTAAAGGACCAGCTGACAGGTGTGCCCCTGTTGGCCTACCCAGACCTGAGAAAGCCTATGATGCTCTACACCGATGCTAGTGATAAGTGTATCGGGGCGGTTCTTACACAACCATGTCTCGATAAGGATGGACCAGTACTGGGTGTGCCTGAGGAAGTTCTGATCTATTTTCTGTCTCATCGGCTCTCCAAGACTCAGCAAAGGTAGCCAGTAATAGAAAAAGAAGCATTTGCCATTCTGTATGCTGTGTAGAAATTAGATTATTATTTGAGTGGGGCTGTGTTTACCATTAAAACAGACCACCAACCTCTCAAATATTTGTTAGAGGCGGAGTGGACAAATAAGAAGATATAACAGTGGGCATTGAAGTTAAGTGGGTATAACTGCAGAATAGAATATTTGGCAGGGAAGGATAATACCTGTGCTGACTTGTTATCGAGGATTCCGAGGCAATTAGAGACCGAATCTGTCAGGTTGGAGCTGGGTGTGGATGATAAAGCATTCCAAATTAATGTGATCAATTCACAGGTGTTGAAGGAGAGACTTGGTTGGGAAGATCAGGAAATGAGTGAAACGGAGATTGTTTCCGACCCCCACTGGAGAGATATTATTAGGCAAAGCCAAGAGGATAGCGAGATAGCAACTATCAGGTCCAGGTTAGAGGAAGGGTGTACCTCCAAATATATGGTGCACGATGGAGTGTTGTATTACCTTTCAGGAAGAGATGAGGAAGTAAGTTTAAAAATGGTAATACCTAAGAAGTTGAGAGCTGAAATTCTAGAGCAGTGCCATAGGAGGTTAGGACACCTGGGAATTGATAAGACGTATGGATTAATAATGAGAAATTACTAGTGGCCTAAGTTGTTTAATGATGTTGTGAACCATGTAAAAAAATGTGTAACATGCCAAGTACAGAGTCGAAGGAGTAGGGTTGCCCCAGTATTAGAAACGGATGTTCTGAATTATCCATTTCAGAAAGTAAGCATGGATATTTCCGGGCCCTATGGAGAAACACAGAGGTAATCTTTACATAGTGAGTTTTGTGGACTGGCTGATGAATTGGTCTGAGGCATTTGCCATACCGGATAAGAAGGCACGAACGGTGTCAGATATAATACTGAACGAAATATTCCCTAGGTATGGGGCCCCCGAACAGTTAGTTACCGATAATGGATCGGTGAATGTGAATCAGATTATGGGAGAGACGTTGGGAGAATTAAACATACAGCACATAATCACCTCTCCATATCACCCCCAAAGTAACGCTAAGGTAGAGAGATTTCATAAAACACTCACTGATGTGTTGGCTAAACTAACAGAGGATAATAGGGAAAATTGGGATTTATTCGTAACCCAAGCGTTAGCAGCTGCGAGATTCTCGATGAACGATACAAAATTTTCCTCTTATTACTTGATATATGGCAGGGATGTAGCCTTACCTATAGACAATCTGTTACGACCTAGGAAGAAGTATTTAGGAGAGGATCATCACCAAATAGTTTTAGAACAATAGCATAAGATTTTCACGCAGATGAGGTGGAGGATTCAATGAGCTCAGAAAAGGCGAAACGATAGAGTAAATAAAAATAGAGAAGAAGTTTCCTTCCAGATAAGTGATCCAGTGTATTATAAAATACACATGAGAGAAGGTAAATTGGACCAGAGATGGAGTCCATACTATAGGATCGTTGAGCAGACGGGTCCGGTTTCCTTTCTTATCTGCAATCAATTGACCGGACAGGTAAAGAGAGTGCATGCAAATGATATAAAGCTAGCTGAAATAGGAGAATGTAAGGGAGCCAAAAAAAAAACCCAACAGAAAAGGCTGAGGAAAACTACGTTGGTAGAACCTGAAGGGTTAGAGACTGAGAGTGAAAGTGAAGGGAGTGAGGAGATTGAAATTAGCCCAACTACACTTCGAAGGCTGAGGGAGGTAAGTTGGACCCCAGCGGGACATTCTGAGGAAGCAGGGATTGAGCCTAACCTTAAGGAAGAAGAAGAACTGAGTGAATGTGAGGAAGAGGATGAAATTCTGCTAGCTCAATTGCAGAGTAAATTGTGGGCTGAAAAAAGCACCTAGTGTTAATGAGGAATTACCACTAAAATGGCGATTGAGGGGAGCGGTGCAGCCCGAGCCCAAGGATTAAGTGAAACCAGTACAGTGGCTGTGGTGAATGAGTGATGGTCTGGGACTAGCTATGCATTTATCATCAGTGCTGGTAAACTGTGTGGACGGGCCCCATGCATGCATGGTGGTGGTGGTGGTGTGGGTCGGTGCTTGAGGTATCACTCTAAGATGTAACCACCCGATAAAAACAATAAGAGAATGATTGAGTAAGACAAATTATTCTCTCCATCTCTTTGCAGACATGGACAAGAGGAGGCTCGTGGTACTCACGATGCTAGTTGTGGTAGCTAATACTTGGGAACACAGTGAGAATACTGTATTTAAGAAGACTAGCTAAGTGATTATAACGAGATCAAAGTGGTTGATAACTTTGGTGATAGACCTGCAGCAGTATGAGAAGTTACTGGGTCAGTTGAAGACCGAAGTGGACAAACTAGATACAGCAAGGACACAAGTCACCAGAGACTTTTACAGACTCCGAAATACCACCGTATATTATACCCCTTAGCTCAGGAATCCCTAATACTTGAGAGACAATGGAAGGATATGAGTTACTATTTAAAAGGAATAAAGTTGTTACGGACCAGGCAAAAGAGGGCAGTATTACCTATAATGGGAAAGGCATTAAGCGTGTTGTTTGGTACAGTCTCCGAAGGCGAAGTGAGAGTAATTAAGAGGAAATTAAAGGTGGCAGAACAGAGCCAACAAGCAATGGCTCAGTTGGTTAGAGAGAGCGTATCCATACTCTATGTTGCTAGGCTGGAATTGGCTAAGAAAAGAGTGAGTATCAATTGGTTGATTTCTCACCTAGAGGTTTTTAGAAAAGAAGTGATAAATGTAACCACGTCTGTAACAACCAAATTACAGAAATTAGAGGGGTTTTTGCAAAGGTATTTTCAATTATTAGCTATAATGAGTAAGGTATGTCAAACAAGTCACTCTTTAACGGTGTTGTTAGAGCATGTGAAAGCACAATTAGACATGCTATTGCTGGGACACCTGTCTCCGAGTATAATAACTCCGGAACAATTAAGGGAAGTACTACTGGAGATACAAGCCAAACTACCCCATCACCTTAGATTTACCTGTAGACCCACCCAGCAGTTATAGAGGTATTATAGCGCCTTGGGATGTATTACCCTGTTGGAAGATGACAAACTGCTAGTGCTAGTGCCGGTTCCATTACTGGACAGAGATAGTACCTTTGAAATTTATCAGGTGATGAATCTTCCCCTTCCCTATCCAAAAGATAGGCTGAAGATAGGAGCGGTCGCTAGGTACAAGGTAGAGATAGAATTTGTTGCCCTAAACCTAGCCAGGACAGAGTTTATGCTATTAACAAAGGGAGAAGCAGAAAAATGCAAGAATGATGCCTTAGGTACCTGTGGGTCTGTATGTTCAATTTATGTGACAGGTAGTCACAATCTGTGTGTACTGGATTTATTTAAGAAAAGTAAGAAGGGAATTAGAGATCATTGTCAGGTAGAAGTGTAATATTACCTAAAGCAACCAGTGTCTCTGACGGAATTTGGGTGGTGACCACACAAGAAGAGATCGAATTATCTAAGGTGTGTGCAGGGAAGCCCACCACTATGATAAGAGTTATTCCCCTTTTGTTTTTTGTAGAGCTACTCATTGGTTGTGGAGCTCATGGTCCATCTATCTTTTTACCCCTCTACTACCAAGCAGAAGAGAAGTATGAAGAGAATGAGGCTTTGTTAGAGCTGGGAGGAACAAATGCCAGTGGATGGACAAGATTGTGGGAGAAGTAAGGGAGATTCCTAAGATGTCCCTAGAAAAGATGCTGGCATTGTTAAGGCCAATCGATAAGACTGATCTTGGACGGTTGAAGTCGGAGTTAGATAAGATAGGTACGCTGAATTCAGGCTGGAAAGAGAATTTGGTTGCTATAATAACCTGGCTAACTGTTGTGGGAATTATACTAATGATAGTTGTGGCCTTGCTGGTTTGGTGGTGGTTGAAGAGGCGTGCAGTGTTGTCGACCGGGCAGGATAAACTGGCAAGGGAGTGCATGAGTGAAGGAGGGATTCCAGTTAGTGCACTTTAACAAGGTAGGTCCGACCCGAGTGTATTGGGACTCCTAACTGATATTGAAGAAGAGTCTACAATTGTCGTGGAAGGACCTGAACCAACAAAAGATTTGACAAAGCCTATTGTGAAGGCAAGACAAAATCAGAGGGACAGATTTACAAAATAAATCAAATTTTTTTATTTTTTTGTAATGAGACTGAAATAAATGGTAAGGAGTGTTGCAAACTCCAACAAAAAAAAAAGAGGAAAGAACACTCAAACTAGTGAACTATGTGAAAAGGTTCTACTACTGAACTTTAACCGGAAGTTGCATATACATACGTATCGTAAGGACAATGAAAATGTAAGTGGGCATAATGAGACCTAAGAAGAACTGAGGACTCTACCTTTGCATGCTGGAAGAGACGTATGTTTAAGTAGCCCTCTAGTAAGAAGCATGTTGGACTGGGTTTTCTCATATTTTGTTGATAGGAAAGCACGTGTCATTTACTAGTAAATGACAGATGGGTAGGGGAGGAAATATAACAGAGAGTTTGGGAACCACACACAAATATATTTCTTCTTTTTGTTATTGAAATTGGAGTAGATTTGAACAGCGAAATTAGGTCAGAATAATTTTGTTTACTGATGGGAATCTGATCTAGACCATTTGGAATTGGGTCATTAGGAAGACAATGGAAGATAATCGAGAATTTTTATTGGTTAAAATTTGAAATAGAGCTTACTAAGGCTATAAGGAACTTTGAAATTCACATGATTTTGGGTTGAAGGCAACACTCGTGATAAACACAAGGGTCGATTTATGATCAGCCAGGTTTATCTATATAAACGCGCACAGAAATCTGTTGACAGAGTGGTTGGCTCATCTGCCGTCGAGTGCAGTCAAGTTGGGTAGAGAGAGGTCAGAGACTGGAAGTGACGTCAGAGATTGGATCCAAACGCCCACTAATATATTTTGTTGATATAAGTACGAAGAAGCAAATTACTCCTCCAACAATCTAAGACTGCTACTGCTACTATTATTACTACCACTGGAAATGGAAAAGTTGAACAAGCTACAATAATCAAAAGGTTGTTTTTTTTGTTTGTTTTTCTGTCATTGAGTGCAGTCGAGCTGGGTGGAGAGATATCGGAGACTGGAAGTGATGTCAGGGATTGGAACAAAACCCCCGCTAACATGTACTGTTAATATAAATAGCGATGCTTCTGTTACCACGAAGATTACTACTACTGTTACTACTGCCGAGGAGGAACGCAACTATAAACTTTAAGCCGCGCACAGAAATCTTTATCTCTCCATCGCAAGAGTCGTATATCATTCTGAGACGATTTCACAACAAACTAAACACGAGCCACTCTCTCTCTCTCTCTGTCTAGAATCCAGTGTATGAGATTTACGTCAATTATTTTCTTTTCTGTAACCCGTTTTTTTTCTATACTATTCTTTTCTGCTATATAAAAGACATTAACAATTCAACCATTGAATAGTTGTTTGTCTGGCTTTCTGCAGATATATATTTTTTTTGGTGCATTCTAAATTTCTTAGCACAAACTCTCCAGCCGTGTCTACATCTTCAGTCGACCGTGAATGGATGAACATCACTTCTGCCTTCTGGATCAAACCAAACACAACGTGGGCAGGAAGCAGGATTAAACCAGTGGACTGGTTGAATGATCTATGGTCACTCCCTTAAGTTCGGGTAAGACCGAGTAGACATCTCAACCCAGAGAGTAAGATGTCGGAGGTTGAGGGGCTGGGGCGAAAGTGTTAGACATTACTAATAATATCCACTTACTAGTTTCAAATTGTTACACTTACTTATCAAATATTGCAAATTTAACTGTAAGCTTTTAGAAACAAACTTAAAAATATTTTCCTTTTCTAATTTTAAAACAGTCAACAACATGTTTAAAAAAAATCAGAAAAGGGGTCCAGCATTCTCTTTACACAACATTTGTCAACATAGTTATTATCATCATCATCAGATAATTTAAAAATGATCCTATACAATGACTGTTAACTGATGGCGTAATAAAAACTGATGTCTGGATCATTACTGATAATTATGAATTTGGACATAATGTCCTAGGTTGTTTCATTGGCCACTCCCTCCCTGTAATAATTAATCATTTATAATTGCAAACACTTAATTATGCATAACAAACTAGATCCAGTTTTTTTGCTTTTGTGTGTGTGAGTATATATATATCAAAATATAAGTATATATGAGTATATATGTCAAAATTTGTTGTAAAATGCACCCCTACTCCACCTAGACTTAACCTCTTTTTCGAACCTAACTCATAATTGATACAATAATAGTTGATAAAAATGAACACGCTATCACCTCTGTCTAAATGGTTGGGTTTCTCTGTATCCTTCGAAACAAAAAATTATGAATTGTATGTGTGTTTAATTTAATTATATAATTGAATTTGAAGTTTTAGCTTCAGTTTTTCAAACATGGTAATTCCTGTGTAGCAAAGAAACCATATTTTAAATCAGTTAATTTATAATATTTATGCTCTGTAAATTTACATTGAGCACTGTTTAGTAAAAATAAAAAATAGACCATCCAGTGAGAATCAAACTCACTACAGTAGTAATGGTCTGTGAGACTAGATTGCTAACCATTGCTCTATGATGAAGTGCCCTTATTGATATTTACTAATCTCAGTTTATTATGGCACAAGGCCAGAGTAATAGGGCATCCAGTGAGAATCAAACTCACTACAGTAGTAATGGTCTGTGAGACTAGATTGCTAACCATTGCTCTAGGTGAGGTGCCCATATTGATATTTACTAAGCTCAGTTTATTATGGCACAAGGCCAGTGTAATAGGGCATCCAGTGAGAATCAAACACACTACAGTAGTAATGGTCTGTGAGACTAGATTGCTAGTCATTGCTCTATGGGGAGGTGCCCTTATTGATATTTACTAAGCTCACTTTATAATGGCACAAGGCCAGTGTAATAGGGCATCCAGTGAGGATCAAACTCACTACAGTATTAATGGTCTGTGAGACTAGATTGCTAACCATTACTCTATGGTGAGGTGCTTTATTGATATTTACTAAGCTCAGTTTATTATGGCACAAGGCCAGTGTAATAGGGCATCCAGTGAGGATCAAACTCACTACAGTAGTAATGGTCTGTGAGACTAGATTGCTAGTCATTGCTCTAGGTGAGGTGCCCATATTGATATTTACTAAGCTCAGTTTATTATGGCATAAGGCCAGAGCAATAGGTCAATGAGTGAGGATCAAACAGTCTACATCAGTAGTTGTCTATGGGACTAGGTTACTTATTTTTGACCTGGTATACTTATCTATAGTGACTAAGTAGAGCTGAAGGATATTTTACAAATCATTACAAATTACATTCAGGTATACATAGTCATAATTCAGCTAAGAAAACGGGTTCTTTTAATAGAATTTCCAACATTTTTCTAAATCTGTAGAGAATTACAACTGTAAAGAAATTTCTTAATAGTATTAG
>OZ038520.1:37897426-38134926 GCA_964036315.1 Acanthosepion esculentum
GATAGGTATGAACAGCTTAAGATAGATAGGTATGAACAGCTTAAGATAGATAGGTATGAACAGCTTAAGATAGATAGGTATGAACAGCTTAAGATAGATAGGTATGAACAGCTTAAGATAGATAGGTATGAACAGCTGAAGATAGATAGGTATGAACAGCTGAAGATAGATAGGTATGAACAGCTTAAGATAGATAGGTATGAACAGCTGAAGATAGATAGGTATGAACAGCTTAAGATAGATAGGTATGAACAGCTTAAGATAGATAGGTATGAACAGCTTAAGATAGATAGGTATGAACAGCTTAAGATAGATAGGTATGAACAGCTTAAGATAGATAGGTATGAACAGCTTAAGATAGATAGGTATGAACAGCTTAAGATAGATAGATATGAACAGCTTAAGATAGATAGGTATGAACAGCTTAAGATAGATAGGTATGAACAGCTTAAGATAGATAGATATGAACAGCTTAAGATAGATAGGTATGAACAGCTTAAGATAGATAGGTATGAACAGCTTAAGATAGATAGGTATGAACAGCTTAAGATAGATAGATATGAACAGCTTAAGATAGATAGGTATGAACAGCTTAAGATAGATAGGTATGAACAGCTTAAGATAGATAGATATGAACAGCTTAAGATAGATAGATATGAACAGCTTAAGATAGATAGATATGAACAGCTTAAGATAGATAGATATGAACAGCTTAAGATAGATAGGTATGAACAGCTTAAGATAGATAGGTATGAACAGCTTAAGATAGATAGATATGAACAGTTTAAGATAGATAGATATGAACAGCTTAAGATAGATAGGTATGAACAGCTTAAGATAGATAGGTATGAACAGCTTAAGATAGATAGGTATGAACAGCTTAAGATAGATAGATATGAACAGCTTAAGATAGATAGGTATGAACAGCTTAAGATAGATAGGTATGAACAGCTTAAGATAGATAGGTATGAACAGCTTAAGATAGATAGGTATGAACAGCTTAAGATAGATAGGTATGAACAGCTTAAGATAGATAGGTATGAACAGCTTAAGATAGATAGGTATGAACAGCTTAAGATAGATAGGTATGAACAGCTTAAGATAGATAGGTATGAACAGCTTAAGATAGATAGGTATGAACAGCTTAAGATAGATAGATATGAACAGCTTAAGATAGATAGGTATGAACAGCTTAAGATAGATAGGTATGAACAGCTTAAGATAGATAGATATGAACAGCTTAAGATAGATAGGTATGAACAGCTTAAGATAGATAGGTATGAACAGCTTAAGATAGATAGGTATGAACAGCTTAAGATAGATAGATATGAACAGCTTAAGATAGATAGGTATGAACAGCTTAAGATAGATAGATATGAACAGCTTAAGATAGATAGATATGAACAGCTTAAGATAGATAGATATGAACAGTTTAAGATAGATAGATATGAACAGCTTAAGATAGATAGTGAGATATGAACAGTTTAAGATAGATAGATATGGACAGCTTAAGATAGATTGATAGATAGATAAGAACAGTTTGACAGATAGATATGAACAGCTTAAGAGAGATAGATATGAACAGCTTCAGAGAGATAGATATGAACAACTTAAGATAGATATGAACAGCTTAAGATAGATAGATATGAACAGCTTTAGATAGATATGAACAGCTTAAGATAGATATGAACAGCTTAAGATAGATAGATATGAACAGCTTAAGACAGATATGAATAGCTTAAGATAGATATGAACAGCTTAAGATAGATAGATAGATATGAACAGCTTTAGATAGATAGATATGAACAGCCTAAGACAGATTGATAGATATGAACAGCCTAAGACAGATTGATAGATATGAACAGCCTAAGACAGATTGATAGATATGAACAGCTTAAAACAGATAGATATGAACAGCTTAAGATAGATATGAACAGCTTAAAACAGATAGATATGAACAGCTTAAGATAGATATGAACAGCTTAAGATAGATAGATATGAACAGCTTAAGATAGATATAAATAGCTTAAGATCGATACAGAGATATGAACAGCTTAAGATTGTTAGATAGATCTGAACAGATTAAGACAGGTAGATAGGAACAGCTTAAGATAGGTATGAACAGCTTAAGATAGGTATGAACAGTTTAAGATAGATATGAACAGCTTAAGATAGGTATGAACAGTTTAAGATAGATATGAACAGTTTAAGATAGGTATGAACAGTTTAAGATAGATATGAACAGCTTAAGATAGGTATGAACAGCTTAAGAGAGATAGATATGAATAGCTGAAATCAGATATGAAAAGTTTAAGACAGATATGAAAAGTTTAAGATAGATATGAACAGCTTAAGATAAATAGATATGAACAGCTTAAGATAGATAGATATGAACAGCTTAAGAGAGATAGATATAAACAGCTTTAGATAGATATGAACAGCTTAAGATAGATATGAAGAGCTTAAGATATGAACAAAGACAGATAAATAGATATGACCAGCTTAAGATTGATAGATATGAATAGCTTAAGACAGATAGATTGATATGAACAGCTTAAGATAGATTGATATGAACAGCTTAAGATAGATAGAAATGAACAGCTTAAGATAGATAGATAGATATGAACAGTTTAAGACAGATATGAACAGCTGAAGACAGACAGATATGAACAGCTGAAGACAGATAGATATGAACAGCTTTAGATATAAACAGCTTAAGATAGATAGATATGAACAGCTTAATATAGAGAGATAGATAGATGTGAACAGCTTAAGATAGATAGATATAAACAGCTTAAGATAGATAGATATGAACAGCTTAAGATAGATAGATATAAACAGCTTAAGATAGATAGATATGAACAGCCTAAGATAGATAGATTGTTAGATATAAACAGCTTAAGATAGATTGTTAGATATAAACAGCTTAAGATAGATTGTTAGATATAAACAGCTTAAGATAGATTGATAGATATGAACAGTTTAAGATAGATTGATAGATATGAACAGTTTAAGATAGATTGATAGATATGAACAGTTTAAGATAGATTGATAGATATGAACAGTTTAAGATAGATTGATAGATATGAACAGTTTAAGATAGATTGATAGATATGAACAGTTTAAGGGAGATAGATATGAACAGCTTACGATAGATATGAACAGCTTACAATAGATAGATATGAACAGCTTAAGACAGATATGAACAACTTAATGTAGATAGATATGAACAGCTTAACACAGATATGAACAACTTAATGTAGATAGATATGAACAGCTTAAGTTAGATAGATATGAACAGCTTAAGATTGATAGATAGATGGATATGAACAGCTAAAGACAGATATGAACAGCTTCAGATAGATAGATATGAACAGCTTCAGATAGATAGATATGAACAGCTTAAGATAGATAGATAGATATGAACAGCTTCAGATAGATATAAAAAGCTTAAACAGATGTGAACAGCTTAAGACAGATAGATATGAACAGCTTTAGATATGAACAGCTTAGGATAGATAGATAGATATGAACACCTTAGGATAGATAGATAGATATGAACACCTTAGGATAGATAGATAGATATGAACAGCTTAAGTTGAATAGATAGATATGAACAGCTTCAGATTGATAGGTATGAACAGTTTAAGATAGATATGAACAGCTTAAGATAGATATGAACAGCTTAAGAGAGATAGATATGAATAGCTGAAAACAGATATGAAAAGTTTAAGACAGATATGAAAAGTTTAAGACAGATATGAAAAGTTTAAGATAGATATGGACAGCTTAAGACAGATAGATATGAACAGCTTAAGAGAGATAGATATGAACAGCTTAAGATAAATAGTTATGAACAGCTTAAGATAGATAGATATATATGAACAGCTTACGACAGATAGATAGATATGAACAGCATAAGACAGATGAATATGAACAGCTTAAGATGGATATGAACAGCTTAAGATGGATATGAACAGCTTAAGATAGATATAAATAGCTTAAGATTGATACAGAGATATGAACAGCTTAAGATTGTTAGATAGATCTGAACAGATTAAGACAGGTAGATAGGAACAGCTTAAGATAGGTATGAACAGCTTAAGATAGGTATGAACAGTTTAAGATAGATATGAACAGCTTAAGATAGGTATGAACAGTTTAAGATAGATATGAACAGCTTAAGATAGGTATGAACAGCTTAAGAGAGATAGATATGAATAGCTGAAATCAGATATGAAAAGTTTAAGACAGATATGAAAAGTTTAAGATAGATATGAACAGCTTAAGATAAATAGATATGAACAGCTTAAGATAGATAGATATGAACAGCTTAAGAGAGATAGATATAAACAGCTTTAGATAGATATGAACAGCTTAAGATAGATATGAAGAGCTTAAGATATGAACAAAGACAGATAAATAGATATGACCAGCTTAAGATTGATAGATATGAATAGCTTAAGACAGATAGATTGATATGAACAGCTTAAGATAGATTGATATGAACAGCTTAAGATAGATAGAAATGAACAGCTTAAGATAGATAGATAGATATGAACAGTTTAAGACAGATATGAACAGCTGAAGACAGACAGATATGAACAGCTGAAGACAGATAGATATGAACAGCTTTAGATATAAACAGCTTAAGATAGATAGATATGAACAGCTTAATATAGAGAGATAGATAGATGTGAACAGCTTAAGATAGATAGATATAAACAGCTTAAGATAGATAGATATGAACAGCTTAAGATAGATAGATATAAACAGCTTAAGATAGATAGATATGAACAGCCTAAGATAGATAGATTGTTAGATATAAACAGCTTAAGATAGATTGTTAGATATAAACAGCTTAAGATAGATTGATAGATATGAACAGTTTAAGATAGATTGATAGATATGAACAGTTTAAGATAGATTGATAGATATGAACAGTTTAAGATAGATTGATAGATATGAACAGTTTAAGGGAGATAGATATGAACAGCTTACGATAGATATGAACAGCTTACAATAGATAGATATGAACAGCTTAAGACAGATATGAACAACTTAATGTAGATAGATATGAACAGCTTAACACAGATATGAACAACTTAATGTAGATAGATATGAACAGCTTAAGTTAGATAGATATGAACAGCTTAAGATTGATAGATAGATGGATATGAACAGCTAAAGACAGATATGAACAGCTTCAGATAGATAGATATGAACAGCTTCAGATAGATAGATATGAACAGCTTAAGATAGATAGATAGATATGAACAGCTTCAGATAGATATAAAAAGCTTAAACAGATGTGAACAGCTTAAGACAGATAGATATGAACAGCTTTAGATATGAACAGCTTAGGATAGATAGATAGATATGAACACCTTAGGATAGATAGATAGATATGAACACCTTAGGATAGATAGATAGATATGAACAGCTTAAGTTGAATAGATAGATATGAACAGCTTCAGATTGATAGGTATGAACAGTTTAAGATAGATATGAACAGCTTAAGATAGATATGAACAGCTTAAGAGAGATAGATATGAATAGCTGAAAACAGATATGAAAAGTTTAAGACAGATATGAAAAGTTTAAGACAGATATGAAAAGTTTAAGATAGATATGGACAGCTTAAGACAGATAGATATGAACAGCTTAAGAGAGATAGATATGAACAGCTTAAGATAAATAGTTATGAACAGCTTAAGATAGATAGATATATATGAACAGCTTACGACAGATAGATAGATATGAACAGCATAAGACAGATGAATATGAACAGCTTAAGATGGATATGAACAGCTTAAGATGGATATGAACAGCTTAAGATGGATATGAACAGCTTAAGATAGATATAAATAGCTTAAGATTGATACAGAGATATGAACAGCTTAAGATTGTTAGATAGATCTGAACAGATTAAGACAGGTAGATAGGAACAGCTTAAGATAGGTATGAACAGCTTAAGATAGGTATGAACAGTTTAAGATAGATATGAACAGCTTAAGATAGGTATGAACAGCTTAAGAGAGATAGATATGAATAGCTGAAATCAGATATGAAAAGTTTAAGACAGATATGAAAAGTTTAAGATAGATATGAACAGCTTAAGATAAATAGATATGAACAGCTTAAGATAGATAGATATGAACAGCTTAAGAGAGATAGATATAAACAGCTTTAGATAGATATGAACAGCTTAAGATAGATATGAAGAGCTTAAGATATGAACAAAGACAGATAAATAGATATGACCAGCCTAAGATTGATAGATATGAATAGCTTAAGACAGATAGATTGATATGAACAGCTTAAGATAGATTGATATGAACAGCTTAAGATAGATAGAAATGAACAGCTTAAGATAGATAGATAGATATGAACAGTTTAAGACAGATATGAACAGCTGAAGACAGACAGATATGAACAGCTGAAGACAGATAGATATGAACAGCTTTAGATATAAACAGCTTAAGATAGATAGATATGAACAGCTTAATATAGAGAGATAGATAGATGTGAACAGCTTAAGATAGATAGATATAAACAGCTTAAGATAGATAGATATGAACAGCTTAAGATAGATAGATATAAACAGCTTAAGATAGATAGATATGAACAGCCTAAGATAGATAGATTGTTAGATATAAACAGCTTAAGATAGATTGTTAGATATAAACAGCTTAAGATAGATTGATAGATATGAACAGTTTAAGATAGATTGATAGATATGAACAGTTTAAGATAGATTGATAGATATGAACAGTTTAAGATAGATTGATAGATATGAACAGTTTAAGGGAGATAGATATGAACAGCTTACGATAGATATGAACAGCTTACAATAGATAGATATGAACAGCTTAAGACAGATATGAACAACTTAATGTAGATAGATATGAACAGCTTAACACAGATATGAACAACTTAATGTAGATAGATATGAACAGCTTAAGTTAGATAGATATGAACAGCTTAAGATTGATAGATAGATGGATATGAACAGCTAAAGACAGATATGAACAGCTTCAGATAGATAGATATGAACAGCTTCAGATAGATAGATATGAACAGCTTAAGATAGATAGATAGATATGAACAGCTTCAGATAGATATAAAAAGCTTAAACAGATGTGAACAGCTTAAGACAGATAGATATGAACAGCTTTAGATATGAACAGCTTAGGATAGATAGATAGATATGAACACCTTAGGATAGATAGATAGATATGAACACCTTAGGATAGATAGATAGATATGAACAGCTTAAGTTGAATAGATAGATATGAACAGCTTCAGATTGATAGGTATGAACAGTTTAAGATAGATATGAACAGCTTAAGATAGATATGAACAGCTTAAGAGAGATAGATATGAATAGCTGAAAACAGATATGAAAAGTTTAAGACAGATATGAAAAGTTTAAGACAGATATGAAAAGTTTAAGATAGATATGGACAGCTTAAGACAGATAGATATGAACAGCTTAAGAGAGATAGATATGAACAGCTTAAGATAAATAGTTATGAACAGCTTAAGATAGATAGATATATATGAACAGCTTACGACAGATAGATAGATATGAACAGCATAAGACAGATGAATATGAACAGCTTAAGATGGATATGAACAGCTTAAGATGGATATGAACAGCTTAAGATGGATATGAACAGCTTAAGATAGATATGAACAGCTTAAGAATGATAGATATGAAGAGCTTAAGATAGATATGAACAGACTAAGACAGATAAATAGATATGACCAGCTTACGATTGATAGATATGAATAGCTTAAGACAGATTGATATGAACAGCTTAAGATAGATTGATATGAACAGCTTAAGATAAATAAATAGATATGAACAGCTTAATATAGAGAGATAGGTAGATATGAACAGCTTAATATAGAGAGATAGGTAGATATGAAAAGCTTAATATAGAGAGATAGGTAGATATGAACAGCTTAATATAGAGAGATAGGTAGATATGAACAGCTTAAGATAGATAGATAGATATAAACAGCTTAAGATAGATATGAACAGCCTAAGATAGATAGATTGATAGATATAAACAGTTTAAGATAGATTGATAGATATGAACAGTTTAAGATAGATTGATAGATATGAACAGTTTAAGATAGATTGATAGATATGAACAGTTTAAGATAGATTGATAGATATGAACAATTTAAGATAGATTGATAGATATGAACAGCTTAAGATAGATTGATAGATATGAACAACTTAAGATAGATAGATATGAACACCTTAACACAGATATGAACAACTTAATGTAGATACATATGAACAGCTTAAGATACATAGATATATACGAACAGCTTCAGACAGATAGATAGATATGAACAGCTTAAGACAGATAGAAATGAACAGCTTAACACAGATAGATAGGAACAGCTTAAGTTAGATAGATATGAATAGCTTAAGATTGATAGATAGATAGATATGAATAGCTTAAGATAGATAGATAGATGGATATGAACAGCTAAAGACCGATAGATATGAACAGCTTAAGATAGATAGATAGATTTGAACAGCTTCAGATAGATAGATATGAACAGATTTAGATAGATATGAAGAGCTTAAGATAGATAGATAGATAGATAGATATGAAGAGCTTAAGAGAGATAGATATGAACAGCTTAAGGTAGATAGATATGAACAGCTTAAGACATAGATAGGAAGAGCTTAAGTCAGATAGATATGAACAGCTTAAGAAAGATATGAATAGATAGATAGATATGAACAGTTTAAGAAAGATAGATAGATATGAACAGCTTAAAGCAGACAGATAGATATGAACTGCTTAAGATAAATAGTTATGAACAGCTAAGACATAGATATGAACAGCTTAAGATAGATATGAATAACTTAAGACAGATAGATATGAAAAGCTTAAGACAGATATGAAAAATGTAAGACAGATACATATGAAAAACTTAAGAGAGATAGATATGAACAGTTTAAGATAGATATGAACAGCCTAAGATAGATATGAACAGCTTAAGATAGATATGAACAGTTTAAGTTATATATAAACAGCTTAAGTTAGAAATATATATATGAACAGCTTAAGATAGATAGATAGATATGAACAGCTTAAGATAGATAGATATGAACAGCTAAAGACAGATGGATATGAACAGCTTAAGATAGATAGATAGATATGAACAGCTAAAGACAGATGGATATGAACAGCTTAAGATAGATAGATAGATATGAACAGCTAAAGACAGATATGAACAGCTTAAGAGAGATAGATATGAACAGCTTAAGATAGATACATACATATGAACAGCTTAAGACAGATGGATATGAACAACTTAAGATACATAGATATGAATAGCTGAAGTTAGATAGATATGAACAGCTTAACATTGATAGATAGATATGAACAGCTTAACATTGATAGATAGATATGAACAGCTTAAGACAGATAGATAGATATGAAGAGCTTAAGATAGATATGAAGAGCTTAAGATAGATATGAAGAGCTTAAGATAGATATGAAGAGCTTAAGATAGATAGATATGAACAGCTTAAGATAGATATGAACAGCTTAAGATAGATAGATATGAACAGCTTAAGATAGATATGAACAGCTTGAGACAGATAGATATGAACAGCTTAAGATAGATAGATAGATAGACAGATATGGACAGCTTAAGATTGATAGATAGATATAGACATCTTAAGATAGATAGATATGAACAGCTTAAGATAGATATGAACAGCTTAAGAGAGATAGATATGAATAGCTGAAAACAGATATGAAAAGTTTAAGACAGATGTGAAAAGTTTAAGATAGATATGAACAGCTTAAGAGAGATAGATATGGACAGCTTAAGATAGATAGATAGATATGAACAGCTTAAGAGAGATAGATATGGACAGCTTAAGATAGATAGATAGATATGAACAGCTTAAGACAGATATGAACAGCTTCATACAGATAGATATGGACAGCTTAAGATAGATAAATATGAATAGCTTTAGATATGAATAGCTTTAGATATGAACAGCTTAAGATAGATAGATATGAACAGATTAAGATAGACAGATATGAACAGATTAAGATAGATAGATATGAACAGATTAAGATAGATAGATATGAACAGATTAAGATAGATAGATATGAACAGCTTAAGATAGATAGATAGATATGAACAGCTTGAGACAGACAGACACGAACAGGTTAAGACAGATAGATATAAACAGCTTAAGATAGAAAGATAGATATGAATAGCTTAAGATAGAAAGATAGATATGAATAGCTTAAGATAGATAGATATGAACAGCTTAAGATTGATAGATAGATATGGACAGCTTAAGATTGATAGATAGATATGGACAGCTTAAGATAGATAGATAGATATGAACAGCTTTAGATAGATAGATATGAACAGCTTTAGATAGATATGAACAGCTTTAGATAGATATGAACAGCTTAAGATAGATAGATATGAACAGCTTAAGATAGATAGATATGAACAGCTTAAGATAGATATGAACAGCTTGAGACAGATAGATATGAACAGCATAAGATAGATACATACATATGAACAGCTTAAGACAGATGGATATGAACAACTTAAGATACATAGATATGAATAGCTGAAGTTAGATAGATATGAACAGCTTAACATTGATAGATAGATATGAACAGCTTAACATTGATAGATAGATATGAACAGCTTAAGACAGATAGATAGATATGAAGAGCTTAAGATAGATATGAAGAGCTTAAGATAGATATGAAGAGCTTAAGATAGATAGATATGAAGAGCTTAAGATAGATAGATATGAACAGCTTAAGATAGATATGAACAGCTTAAGATAGATAGATATGAACAGCTTAAGATAGATATGAACAGCTTGAGACAGATAGATATGAACAGCTTAAGATAGATAGATAGATAGAGAGATATGGACAGCTTAAGATTGATAGATAGATATAGACATCTTAAGATAGATAGATATGAACAGCTTAAGATAGATATGAACAGCTTAAGAGAGATAGATATGAATAGCTGAAAACAGATATGAAAAGTTTAAGACAGATGTGAAAAGTTTAAGATAGATATGAACAGCTTAAGAGAGATAGATATGGACAGCTTAAGATAGATAGATAGATATGAACAGCTTAAGATAGATATGAACAGCTTAAGACAGATATGAACAGCTTCATACAGATAGATATGGACAGCTTAAGATAGATAAATATGAATAGCTTTAGATATGAATAGCTTTAGATATGAACAGCTTAAGATAGATAGATATGAACAGATTAAGATAGACAGATATGAACAGATTAAGATAGATAGATATGAACAGCTTAAGATAGATAGATAGATATGAACAGCTTGAGACAGACAGACACGAACAGGTTAAGACAGATAGATATAAACAGCTTAAGATAGAAAGATAGATATGAATAGCTTAAGATAGATAGATATGAACAGCTTAAGATTGATAGATAGATATGGACAGCTTAAGATTGATAGATAGATATGGACAGCTTAAGATAGATAGATAGATATGAACAGCTTTAGATAGATAGATATGAACAGCTTTAGATAGATAGATATGAACAGCTTAAGATAGATAGATATGAACAGCTTAAGATAGATAGATATGAACAGCTTAAGATAGATAGATATGAACAGCTTGAGACAGATAGATATGAACAGCATAAGATAGATAGATAGATATGAACAGCTTAACATAGATAGATATGAACAGCTTAACATAGATAGATATGAACATATATATATATATATATATTCACAACCCAAGATAGATAAATAACCTGAGATAGATAGATAAATATAAACAACCTTAGATAGATTAAAGACAGAAAAAAATTTTTGGTTTGTAAGAATCTTTATTTGAAATAATATTGTTTTAGTGATACAAGTTTTACTAATTAACCTGTAGTTGTGGGAGTTAAGAGTTGGATTCATACGTTTCCCAAGTGTATTCACGTGTAAGTGGATATAACAAAAACCACAGAAACTGGAACTCGACACTCCAATCAACAATTCTGAGCCATTATCCATCACACCACCCTCACATCCAAGTATACATCACCTGGTTTTCCCTAGCAGTCACCCATCTAGGTTAAACATAATAGTTATCTGAAATAAATTTAAGTTCTGTAGTATTAAAGAAATATAATTTTTATAACACTTTGTTCAAAATATATTCACTCTAATATAATAAGTTACCTTACTACCAAAGAACCCATTAATAATTGTCAGTTGTGAAACTTATAATGTCATTCAGCAATAATATCTACGATGTTATGTCAAACTACTAACATGATTTAAATAAACTTTTCAAATAATATCCTTAAATGCAATGACAGTTACCTATTGAACTTCTCTCTTCTTTCTGTAACATGCAAGAGGTAATACTAGTTTACATGGTATCAGTAACAAGGAATGATCCTTGATCTGACATATTATCAAATGCCCAAGATCAGTGGTCAGCAAAAAATGGGTAAATTAAACTGAATGAAATAAAATCTAAATTTCTAGTGGGTAATGAAGAAATAACTGGATTTTGCCTAAAACATATTGATTCTAACGTATACAACTACTGGGCAACTAGTCTTTTTAATTTTTTTGGATGCACTCATACCAAATCAAGGTAATTTTTATTTATTTATTTTTTTAATTTCTCCTATTATCTTTTCATAATTGCTGTTTTGTATGATAAGCGTGTTTTTCTAGAAAATCATAATAATACACTAGGGAACTATAAGTTTCTATTATTTTCAAAGCTACATGAATTACAGTCTATTTCTGGTAATTTTTATGGTCATATAAGTATATGTTATGTTTCAGAGTAACGGCATTCCTAGAAATAGCAATGACAGAGTAATGATTAGTAGCATTTGATAAACACTGCTCAAGATAGTTTGGCTTTACATGGTAGAAGGTCTATAACTGCCATGCTATTTGCCCATAACTAGAGGTAAAAGTGGGTCCATGCCTTTCCCAAATACATTAATGTAAATCTATGAATACAAACTCTCACAGTCAATTTTCAAATTCAGTATTTAGTCAATGAGATTTTTAAGCAAAAAGGCAATTTACTTAATGTCTTAACAGAGATTAACAGAATCAAGCAAAATAAAAAAAGAAGACATTTCTAATTCATAATATATTTAGATTTGGTTTGGTTTATTTTGTTTTATGGCATCTCAACCCCAATGGGTTATTTAATGCCAAAAAGATTTTTAGGATAGGTTCGTATGAATAGAATATGTATTAATATTTTTTTCAAAAATGTATAGCTAGTAGTATTTTTAAAAAAAATGTATTGCTGATATTTTTACTATAAAAATCTATTTTTATACATTTATAGTGTTTTGACCCCAGTTTGGGGGTTAACTATTTTCTCATAGATGGGACCCTAACAAGTGATACCACCCCAGGTTAGGGTGGACCTGGGAACACCAGTAATTAAGAGGTGATTCCACATTCCTCAAAATCTCCCAATCAGATGCCTTGCTGCTGGATGTAGTTTATCATCATACCCAGGACACAACATATTTAGAAATTAAAGTTACTGAATTTATTCCTATATATATATATATATATATATATATAATATATATATATATATATATATATATATATATATATATTATGGCAGCATTCACCAACTTAAACAAGGAGACCATCCAGAAGAGTTGCAGGAAGTTCTGAAGTCATCTGGAGGCAGTGGATGTAGTCAATGGCGATTTTATTGAATAAATTTACTCTTTCTTATTTCAAGATATTTGGTAAGTATATCTGTTAATATGAGATGTCAGTGTTATTTTTATTTTTGTGTAATTTAGATGAAAATTTATCCATCGCATCCTGTACAAAAACAAAAGCTGGAAACTCTTAGAATGTCTTTATGAATAATATCTCTCAATACTATGGTCTGTTCATCTTTTTCTTTCTTTCTGTCTTTCTTTCTTTCAAAGTATATGATAAAACAATATATTTTTAAGATATGCTATATTTATGGGTTAACGTTCTCAATATGAGAGATATACCATGTATGAATATAAAAGTGGACAGCAACAGTCTGTTTCATACTTAAATGCAGTATTCAGCCCATATATATACAGTGAGGGGAATAAATATTCATATGCATACAAATTTTTAATTTATTGTATTTCCAACATATGAATAAACATACTTTATATGGATAATAGGGAGATAGATAAATGAAATAACATAAGATAAATACATATATAGATAGGAGCATACTGAGAAAGATAGATAAATAGAGATAGATGGATATTAGATAGCTCGATAGATAAATATGGCTAGCAGATAGATATATAGACAGATAGATAAATAGCTATGGATAGTAGAAAGATAGATAGATAGCTATGGATAGTAGAAAGATAGATAAATACGGATATTTGTCTGATAACTAAATAAAATGAATATAAGATAGACATGGATATTAGATTGATAAATAAAATGAATATAAGATAGATAGGAACATGCTGAAAAAGATAGATAAATATGGATATTAGATAAATGAAATGGATATAAGATAGATACATATATAGATAGGAACATGCTGACAAAGATAGATAAATAGAGAGATATGGATATTAGATAGATATGGATAGTAGAAAGACAGATAAATATAGATATTTGACAGATAAATAAAATGAATATAAGACAGATATAGATATTAGATAGATAGATACATATGGATATTAGATAAATGAAATGGATATATGATAGATAAAATGGATATAAGATAGGAACATGCTGTGAAAGATAGATAAATATGGATATTAGATAGATATGGATATTTGATAGATAAATACATAAATCAAATGGATATAGATAGACATGGATATAAGATAGATAAAATATATGTTAGATAGGAACATGCTGAGAAAGATAGGTATTAGATAGATTGATAGATATGGATATTAGACAGATAGATATATATAGATATTTGATATATAAATGGTGGTACTCGTTTGGAAAAACCTTGGATAGCTCAACTTGACGTAGAACAAATTGGTACCTGAGGAAAAATGAGGAATAAAAAAAGAAAGAACCAAGAACATTAAAACAAGATGAAAACAATCGTCCAGTGTTTAAAGCCCCACATCCAAAGAGAAAAAAAACAAAACGAGTAAAAAGACAACTACGTAAAGTGCTCAATACACGAAGTAGAGCAAAACCTAAGATAATCCTAAGGAGCCAGGCAAACCTACCTAGGTTTCACCTAAATGGATCTTCAGGGTAATGCCGGCTTTACTCTGAAGATCCATTTAGGTGAAACCTAGGTAGGTTTGCCTGACTCCTTAGGATTATCTTATAGATATTTGATAGATAGATATGGACATTTTATATATAAATAAAATGAATATAAGTTACAAGTTAGATATGGATGATAGATAGGTATGGACATTTTATATATAAATAAAATGAATATAAGTTACAAGTTAGATATGGATATTAGATAGATATGAATATTAGATAAATAAATGAGTATAAGATAGATATGGATATTAGATAGATAGATATAAAACCATACAGATCGAGTTCAACATTATTTACATTTAGAAAGGATAGAAATATTTCCAAAAAATTTCACAATCAAGAGTTTATGATTTATGCATTTATTTCTGTCATACTAACATAATCTATATATACAAGGGATTCTTATTTATTTCCATTGAAACCACAGATACAGGGAGCATAATAACACTGTTGGATAGAGCAAGTTTTCAGACACAAATAAAAACTATATTTCTACATAATAAGACACTAATATTAGCTAGGCATTTTAACCAGTAATGAGCAAGAGCCTACATACTGCACCCATAAAAATCTGTACCAGCAGGGGTGACATACTTTTTCACACTAGTGATGATGACATCATTGTTAGGAAAATGTCTTCTGTGTAGTTCATCTTTCAGTAGCTTAAAAGTTGGAAGGTGTAAAATCTCAACAATGTGTATGGTAGGGCAGTCCAGCTAAAATTTTCAATGTGCTCCATGTTCTTCAATCATGGAGCACATTTCAAATTTGTGTGGAGTCTTCAGTGTATTGATGGTTTGTTTGTGTTCCAAGAAATCTAAGAAGTGTATGCCTGTCATATCCCAAAAGACAATGTACTTCACTTTGCTAGCTAATCACTTTTTTTTGAGGGAGAATTTGCATATTGTCAATTCATGGAGTGTCATTTTCATTGAGGTGATGCCACCTCTGGTCATTGGTGACAATGTGGTTCCCAAAAATCTTATCATCATAATAGTTCAAAGTTTCTGACATGCATTTGGTGATCTTTTTATTCTTGTGTAAGCATCTGTGGGGATCGTCTAGCACTTGTGGTATCTGAACACTGAAAAACATTGTTTCCAATACATTGAAACTAACAAACAGTACAATAGTCATTTTCCTTGTCACAATCGGTATTATTAGTATAATTGTGATTATTAGTATAGCTAAGCTGATCAAGGTGCACTACATTTCATGAGTGGGGGCAATTTTCTGTGAGGTGGAATTCAATAATACAGTTCTGCTTCATATGCAGTTTCATGTCAGACTTCATTTAGGCAGACTGCTGTCCATAACAAGGCAAAAAAAATGATGGGTTATGAGCAGGAAGGTTCACCTTCTACTTCCATATTATTGCTGTTCTCTTTCTACATAATGTGATAATAAAATAAGAGGCATTAATTTCTGAAAAATTCTCACAAAAAAGATTCAAGTAGTTCTGAAGACAATACTTTCATCTGATCAATATTTGATTAAATATACGTCATACCCCAGTTTATGCCAGAATAGACTTTGCCCTCAGTGCCAACACCAGAGAAACCAGGTGCAAGGTTGACTTGACAGATGACCTCCTGGTTGCTGAGTGGAGATCTGCATAATTGGAACAGCTACATCTGGAATGCACAATTGAAACCATATCACAAATATATAAAAACAGGGCAGTCTCTCACATACTGCCATTGAAAATATACAATCCAAGTTTTGTATAAGGTTCTTTGGCTAAAATACACACATATTGACTGGTTTTCATTGATTCTTGAATAAAATATAATTTAAAATATAGACATTTAGGTCTCATGTGATCATTATATGTATGGTACAATGACTTCATCATAAGAACTTGATTTTGTTAATATTTCTTTTTTTATTGCCATTATCCTCATAATATTATCTACAAGGTGTGATGGGTAAATTGTCAGCAATTTATATTTTCAATTTTGCATATGCATATTGTTCTCTTTCGATTTTGTCGACTGCACAGTATAGTAGGGTCAGTTGGGCATCATCTGTGAGAAAAAAAAGACCATGACACAATTTACTCCACCAGAAATTTGGAAACAGCATGCTGTACTGCTTGGCATTTGTGCCAGAAGCTCCAATATGAACATTTCAATGCAGCTGATTTGGAAAGAGTTGGATGAGTCTAATGGTGATTACGAATGTATTTGAAGTGATCACTAGTGATGGCAACATTATGCCTCTTTCGTGTTACAAAAATGAACTGAAGGCAAGGATTATGGCAGCATTCACCAACTTAAACAAGGAGACCATCCAGAAGAGTTGCAGGAAGTTCTGAAGTCATCTGGAGGCAGTGGATGTAGTCAATGGCGATTTTATTGAATAAATTTACTCTTTCTTATTTCAAGATATTTGGTAAGTATATCTGTTAATATGAGATGTCAGTGTTATTTTTATTTTTGTGTAATTTAGATGAAAATTTATCCATCGCATCCTGTACAAAAACAAAAGCTGGAAACTCTTAGAATGTCTTTATGAATAATATCTCTCAATACTATGGTCTGTTCATCTTTTTCTTTCTTTCTGTCTTTCTTTCTTTCAAAGTATATGATAAAACAATATATTTTTAAGATATGCTATATTTATGGGTTAACGTTCTCAATATGAGAGATATACCATGTATGAATATAAAAGTGGACAGCAACAGTCTGTTTCATACTTAAATGCAGTATTCAGCCCATATATATACAGTGGGGGGGAATAAATATTCATATGCATACAAATTTTTAATTTATTGTATTTCCAACATATGAATAAACATACTTTTCATATAATTAACTGTACACTGTGTGTGTGTGTGTGTGTGTGTGTGTAACAGCAAAATTGTCCAAATCATTTAACAGCAAAATTGTCCATTTCTTAGATTAAGTTTGAACAATTGTATCTTAGGTTTTTATAACACTATTGGACTGTACTTTGAGCAATGAGAATGTATAATTACTTTCCAAGCTTATATATATATATATTATTTCAGGATCATTTTCCAACTTATTCAAAAGTAACTTAAAAGTCACCCTGTCAGACGGCATTTAAGCTAGATCATTGTCCCAACAATGGCACTTCATGCATTGAGTACATATTAAATTTTTATTAAACTTGAACAATATTTTTCAAACAACAGTTTTCATCAAAACAGTGACATAATTTGTCTATTTGGAACTTATTACAAAGCTGCATGATAAACATTTTTTAATTTTCCAATTTGAGGTCAGTACAAACAGCTTGTTTTCATTCCCAACCCTTGAACAACCAAGATAGAGCTGGCCATTAGGAAAGGAGGGTCCCATCAGATGAAGTCACTTCCACTGAATGTCCTTGGGGATTATTGATTGATATTCCATAGCTCACTCTCACTGGAAACTGAAGTCTTTTGAACTCAAAAGGAAGATCTGGAGGAATTAAGGGGATTCTTGGAATTAAAACTTTTTACTGCTTTCCTGGGCCAGTAAGGATCTCTACTTCCAAGAGATGAGGAAGCATCTTCTTAACAATTAACCTTGTTCCAGCTTTGGAGGATCCAGATTTCTCAATAGCATAACTGGCACATTTTCTTTTAGTTCCAACTTGTGCAATGGCATTCCAGGAGGATTCACTAAGTCCAGGAACTCTATTGGATAAGACACTGCCTCTTATTCAACCATGGTGTCAATGAAAAAGTACTTCATGCTTTTTTTTAGAATTTCTTGGAAAAGCTTCCAGTTGATGCTATCCACAATTTGATTCTTGGGAACTAATATGGCGATCTCACAAAGCCAGTTTAAATCAATGAAATGTTGTTTAGCATTTGAATAAATATGGTTAATCAAATCTTGGATACTTGAGACTGAAACTCCACAAACATTTGGAAATATCTCCATTTTGGCCTATTTTGATGGTTCCATTTCCAAGCTGCAACAGCAAAGCAGCAAATCTTCCTGCTTCAAGATCACCAGTGATTCTAACTCTCATGTTTGTTTTCAGGCTGAGTCTTTGAACATGATTTATCTAGATGTAAGAATTTTTCAATGGCAGTATGTAAGAGACTGCCCTGTTTTTATATATTTGTGATATGGTTTCAATTGTGCATTCCAGATGTAGCTGTTCCAATTATGCAGTCTTAATTGAAAAAAATGTGACACACACATTTTCACATTTATTATATAAGATAGATAAAGAAGGTGAGATAATTGAAAGAGAGTTGTGTCCCTTTAATTGAAAAAGTGTGACACACACACAGACATTTTTGCATTTATTATAAAGATGATCTTTGCCCTCTCTAACCTTCTAACTTTCTGTCTTGGAGTAACAAGGTGCCTCACAGGTTTCATGTACAATTTCATTTTCAAGTCTATTTTTGTTGCTTTTTGGACAGCCATGGGTAAAAATCCTCTCTCATGTGTCAAACATCTTATGGATTTAATTGGATCTTTTCTAATTGATCTCTTTAGCCCTAAGTTGAAATGATGATCGCTCTTGCTGTTGTGACCTCTTAATTCAGTTTTCCTCTATACTATTCCCTCTTTTTTAAACTTATTCACTGTTCTCTTAAGGGTTCTTGAATGGACTTTGGAGATGGAAGCCAGAGTAAGAATTTTGATACCATTACTGAAGACTTGAATGATCTTTTTCTTCTCACCATTACTCATTTGGGAAAACAGTGGGGCTGACACAAAATGATTTTAACCTGTTATCTTTTTAGCTGAATAACTCAAAAGGTTTTTCAGATTCTTACAACAAATGGTATCAAGATGGCAGTCATCTGAAAACCTGGAAAAAGAAACTCAATTACTTTAGTGTTTTTTAGATATTAAAAATTTTTGTAATTGAAAATTATGCTGTAATACAATATGGACAATTTTACTGTTACACCCAGTATATACATATGTGTATGTATATGTATATGTATTATTTTCAGATGGTGTGTATCTGTAGAAGGTACAAAATTAATAAAAAGACAAGAGGAAAAACTATTCTTAGCTGACGTATTTTGTCCTCTGATAGGCAAATGTAGGATTTATTTTGTTGCACATGTTTATATACAAAGGCAGCAATGACATTGGTATATCAAGGCTTTTAAATTTGAGTATGTTCATGAATATTCATCAGGTGGTTGAAAGGTCAGTCAAAACATATATAAAAACCTTGATATCTTTTTATTCATACATATATTTATCCATCTATAATAACTACAGATACACACATGCACATAATATTTGTGAAGAGGCACAATAACTCAAATGACACTGGTTTCTGGTATAAATACCTTTGGTATAAATGTACTTGATTTTGGGCAGTTTTGTTGCCCTAAACATGCAAATCATCAAATACTAGGTGATGAGAAATGATTTCTACAAGTAGATATTACTACTAAAGTGTAACTATTTATTTATGATGTAGTTGAAACCATCAACCAAGCAACCAAGACCAACTGCAGTTGGAATCATAGAGTCATTGTCAACTTCATGTTCTTTTCATTAGCTGTATATATTATTATGTTCTTCACCAGGGCTACATACTCCTAGACTGGTCACCAAACAATGATATTTAAGCTATAATTGGGGAAATAGATTCATAACTTTCCCAAGAAGGTAACAAAGTTGACTGGGATTTGAACTTAGCTCTCCGATTTGTCATTCACAGCCACTAGCCATTACACCACCTGCACATTTATTGCACTTAAAATCTGAACTAGTATTTTTCTCAATGAAAATTATTGTAGCAGCATTTTCAAAGTTTTAAATAAAGCCAATAAGACACAGAGTATGAGAGAATATAAAAAAAAACACTATTAAGGAGAGAGAACAATAAAAGAATAATTAAGATAGAAGATAACAATTGATGTTGCATTTAAATTTGTGAAGATCAAAATTGACTGGAACATTTTTATAGTCATGTACATTGGCTTTGGATAGGAATAATTCTTTTAGGAATGGAGATATTGGAAAAAATCCAGAGTGCAGACTTTATATTTTTGTAACAAGTATTTATATACAAGAGCAAAAATATTGGTTTTTTGAAATTTTAAAATTGAAGAACACTCATAAATATCCATCAGATTAGCTAAAAAGTCTAGGCAAACTATGGAGGATGACAAATGACAATTCAATGGTGAATAAATGAAAGTCAGTAAATGATATTCTTGAATTATTTTTTAGTATTTAAATTATTATTTGTTTGGGATTAATTTATGTGTTATTTATTTGAAATAACAGGAGATTATGAATTTATCCATTTTCTTTTGAAGTTTTGACATTTTACAGTCATATATGTTGGTTTTGGATAGGAATAATTCTTTTAGGAATGAAGATATTGGAAAAAACCTGAATATTTCTATCTATCTATCTATCTATCTATCTATCTATCTATCTATCTATCTATCTATCATAAGAATGAAAATATGCCAACAAAGTATAAAAATGTGTTACATGCCTTTTTTCCCCCCCAAAGAAACAAGAGGATGTTGCAAAGTGTTGTGTCTACTCACAAGTCAGGAGAACATCAGGTTGCAAAAGGCTGCCTCTATTTATATATAAGGAATAAATCTTTCCTCTATGAAGTCTGTAAAAATTCTGTCCCTCTTTAAAAGCAGGGCATTGCTGATTGGCTATTAAATGACATGTGACTGGTCAATCAGAGTGCATAATAATTGGGGAAAAACAGGTAAGTTGTATCAAGTTATATCTTAGCTTAAGTAATAGAACATACAAACTTACAAATAAACAAAGATTGCAAACTTGATGAAGTTTTAATTTTCAATTAACTAATGATGTAATTGGATAGTACTTATGTATTTTTACTGCATTTCACAGTTTATAGCTATTGTATAATATAGAAATTGACAAATAAACAAAGATTGTAAACTTGAAAAATCTTTATTTTTCAATTTTCTAATGATGTATTTGGATAGTACTTATGTATTTGAAATGCATTTAACAATTTATAGCTATTGTATAATGGAAATTGACAAATAAACAAAGATTGATACTTAAAAAATCTTTATTTTTCAATTCGCTAATGATGTAATTGGATAATACTTATGTATTTTTACTGCATTTCACAGTTTATAGCTATTGTATAATATAGAAATTGACAAATAAACAAAGATTGTAAACTTGAAAAGTCTTTATTTTTCAATTTGCTAATGATGTAATTGGATAGTACTTATGTATTTTTAATGCGTTTAACAGTTTATAGCTATAGTATAACATACAAACTTATAAATAAACAAAGATTGCAAACTTCAAGTTTTATTTTTCACTTTATGATAGTATTACTATCATCATCATCATCATTTTTCAACTACCCTATGCTTGGTAGGAACTATACTTCTTTATTTTATAGTTCAAAATCTGGGATCCTACTTCCTGGTGTTTTTATTGAGACACCCATGACTGAAGACTTCTTTGATACCATGAAGTGAATTATCCTGTGCCAGACACCAAATTGGAATTTGAATTGCTGTGGACTGTCTTAGAGACTTCAGCTCTGTATTTGTCATCAGGCTTTACTCCCAAAGCCTTTCTCATGATTTGTTATGACCACAAGGCAGTAGACGTTTAAAATCAGAGTTTTCCATTCTAAACTCATATACAATTTTAGATATTTTGTGTTGGTAGTGACATCATTTTAAAAATAAGCTGAATTAAACCCTTCTTTTTTTTTAACAAATGTTCATGGAAATATGATACAAGAAATCAATTATTTTACAAAAATTCATAAACTTCATATGCATATGTTTAAACATAATTTAAAATTTAAAATTTTATTTATATACATGAGTATACTATGTTTTAATTTTTTACATTAACAAAATTGTTCACTACATAAAGATGCAAAAATTGCTCTTCTCTGTGTTATGTAATTTTCTGATCACATAGAAAAGTGACAGGCAGACATGCACACACACATTTATTCATGTGTTTTCTAGTTCAATACCTCTTGAATATTAAACTAAGTTCAAAGCAAAAGGATAATGGTCAGTGACTCTGAAAATAAAGATTGTTATGTTCACTTTTACAAACCCAGCTCTGGGTAAAATAGTAAGATAGATTGGTATATCTAGCCTTGGTGACTTGATAAAAACACTCATCTCCCAACAGCCTGGGTCACACATGGGAGTGTTTTTACCTGTAAAAACACACATTGACTGAAATTATTAATTATTAAATTATTTTTGCAATCTGCCATAGGGGGAGATAGTAACTTTTTAAAAATAAAATAAAATTACAATGACAAAAATGATCCTATGCAATGTCATAAATCAAAACAAATGAAATAAATGAACTAATTTTAAAACATATCTTTAAAAGTTTATCTATAGAACCAATGACAAATTTGAATTCTTTTAACACAATATTTCTAGCATAAATATGCTGCTAACAACACCCCAAAAATCTTAGCATTCAGTCTCTTCAATTTTAATATTGATAAAAAACATTTTAAATTAAAATAACAAAAACGTGTATTTCTTCTACAGCACCTAATATAAGAGACGAGTGAATTGCTTATCAAGTTTAACATAATTTAAAATCCTATTGGTATACCACCAAAAAGGTAGTTACATAGACATCAGTAATTTGCCCATCTACATCTACTGGACGGTTAAATTGGGTTTGCTTTTTTTTTTAGTAACTAAGAGCTCGTTTATCCTTTACTTCTTTGTCCTTTATGCATACAGAAACCGTCTGTACTAGAAATAAGAAATTAGATGTAGAGTCATTTAATACTTTAACTCTTTTATTTTCTAAGTCTTTAGGTGTTGAATTGCCAGAATCAATAGGATTGCATATGATGTGCTTTCAGTAATTAGCAACTAGGCCATATTTCTTAAATGTACTTTATTTATCTTGGGGACCCAAGAATTTACCTATGAAAAATACTAGAATGGAATGTGGGACAATCCATAAATACACATTTTCTAATTTATTACCAAAGAATTGGCACTATGAGTTCCAAACAAATTACGTTAAGCCCCAGTAACTATTACTTCTGTTTACAGGGGGGGGGGAGGTTGGTTAGATTTAATATACATAGTCTGGCCCACTTTCAAATGACAATCTGAATATACTCGGCTGATGATAAAAAAAAAATCTGATGAAAGATGAGGTAAATTATAGATTAGGTGTCCTGCAATCACGGATCCATCTATATTGGCAAACATATGCAGATTGCCTTACTGCTCTTTATGGATCATAGCTGGTATGTGCTGGTAGATTTCCACTGCTGGCATCTGATTAGTTCTATCTATATATTCAGCACCACACTGATATTTAAAGCTATAAATCACTGAACTAACATGATAGGCGGAGGAGGACAATTCTATTCATAACGATGTCAATTTAAGTCATTTAATATTTCTTTTAAAATAAATAAAAAATAGATCAGTGTATATATATTATTCACTATAAAATATTTAAAACATCTAATGTAACTATTATCAATAATTCAGGACTTCAGAATCCACCTCATGTAAAAATATTGTACAGTGTAACCCGGATATAAGAGAGTTGTCGGGACCGGAGAAGAAGTCTCTTATATCCGGGTTTGGTCTATTATATATACATTAACACAGGCTCTAATTTGGGACCAGAGACAATCTCTCTTATATCCGGGTTTCTCTTATATCCGGGTTACACTGTATATTACTTCATGTGTTCATTAGGAATTCTGCAATAATAATACGATAATCAAAAAACAATATTAAATTGTTATATTGACTGCACATGTAATACACACTCTTGTCAATTATTGAAAATTAGTAGTTTGTTCACATATTAATTATCAGATCATTTCTTCTTCTTCTATGTGCCATGTCCCTTCAGGACATTGGTGGTCACAGCTGATCTCTACAATTTACTGTCCTTTGTAGCTCTAAATAAATTTTGTCTTTTTCTTATCTCTTTTAAATCTTTTTTTGACCATCCATTTACTCAAGTTCACTAAGTAGGTTATGCATTGTTTTCCTCTATCCCTGTTGCCTTCAAACTGTCCTGTGAGTATCAAATTTTCCAAGTCCTCTTTCTTCATTATATGCCCTAGAAATTCCAACTATTTCTTCATGTATCGCATGCGGCCGGAAGTTACTGCCGGCTACTCAAACGTCTGAAAGCGTCACATCAGAAAGCAGAACGAATGAGGTTAATTTCCGGTGACTCAGTGTTTTCAGACATTGAAACACAAAAAAATAAAAACAAATGAAACATAACATACACAACTAAAAATAATGACCAGAAACTAATTTATATACACATGGTGTCCAAATGAAACCCATGTGTACATTCAAAAGTGGAAGGTAATTTTTAGCCGACAACCAAAAGACATTGTTAACTAGGCAACGATGCTAACTGTGGCTGACATAAACACAGCCGATTTCTTCCACTAGATAACTTGGCCCCAGGGTAGATCCCCCTCTCACCTTCACCTGACCGACCCTCGTCGCTGACCACAAGAAGCAGCCAAGCCTAGCAACAGCAGCAGCAGCAGAAGCAGCCAACACTGAAGCCAGCTGTTCCCTGTCTTGTTGCCGAACTTAGCAGCAGCAGCAGCTGACCAAGCCAAACCCAGCAGCAGCAGCAGCAGCCACCAGTGAAACTAGCCACACCCAGTCCGGTTGCCAAACTCAGCAGCAGCAGCAGCTGAACAGGCCAAACCCAGCAGCAGCAGCCCAGGCTGATTCTTATGCGATAGTCCTTCTAAGGACTACCAAACGACATTCATATGCGATAGTCCTTCTAAGGACTGCCAACATACAGTCTTATGCGATAGCCCTTCTAAGGACTACCAGACTACATTCTTATGCGATAGTCCTTCTAAGGACTACCAGACCACATTCTTATGTGATAGTCCTTCTAAGGACTACCTAGCTACATACTTATGCGATAGTCCTTCTAAGGACAACCAAGCTGCATCCCTTGTGACCATCACCCTAAGGACGAACAGGCTACCTCAGCACTGCCTTGCCTGCCTCTGGTCTGCCACCCTGAAACAAGACAATCTTTCGATTGGCACTTCCCGACTTCATATCGGATTACTCAAAACGATACCTGTATATACTTTTGCCAGATTGATGAATAAAATTTGGCTTAGATTTTAAAACCCACGCCTTTGTTATCTTTGCTTTGATCGTATTATCCTACATAATTTTTCTGTTTGCGGAGTTAACAGCGCCTGCTTGACGTCCCACAACACATGTATCCTTTTTGTTCCAATTTTCTCTAAAACTTTGTCATTGCTCATATGTTCAGTCTATGACATTCTCAGCATCCTTCTGTAGAACTACATCTCTTTGAGAAGACAATCAACCAGAACACAGCTATTAACATATAAAAAATATTACTAAACAACAAAATATAGCATTCACTATAAAGAAAGATGCAAAATATTCAAGGGCATTATTATACAAAAGAATTGGTTCATATTAAATATCTTTAACCACAGAAGATGTACATCATTGTTAGTTGCTGTTTCTACCTGAAAAAGATTGCAAATTAACATAATTTATTTCCCACCATTTATTACAATCTTCAGCAAAATTATTCAATGTCTGCCACTCACTAGTTGGTGACTACCGAATTATGTTAATTCTCTGTTTTGGTTGTCTTCTACTTCTTTCTCCAGGCACCACACCCTTAACACACAATGTGTATGAAATATTTTATATATATAAAGATTACTTCAAATAAAAAATACAGGTAGAATTCATGATTTAATTGAAATAATCACTATGTTCTGATATCCAACTGTAAATTTTATATTTTATCTATCTGTTACAGTTTGTTCATATCTATCTATCTATTTATCTATCACAATCTGGTCATATCTATCTATATTATCTATCTATCTATCTATCTATATCTATCTACCACAATCTGATCATATCTATCTATCTATCTATCTATCTATCTATCTATCTATCTATCTATCCAGTCTTGCTTGTAGAACTCTATTCTACCATCATTTCCTGTCAACTATGATCTGCAAAAATTTAAATGCCACATCAGTTGTCATCTTCTGTCTTTTTGAATCGTTTTCTTTTATTGTTTTCTACTCAGTAACATTTTCTTAATCTTTCACTCTCAGTAACCCTTTATGCCTTAGTGACATTATCACCTTACTTGGGGTGAAATGATTTTAAAAAAACGTTTGTTCATGTCTATTGCTCTCTCTCTCTCTCTTTCTCTCTCTCTCTCTCTCTCTCTCTCTCTCTCATATACATGCCCATACACATACACATACACACATATATATATATATGTATACCAGTTTGTTTATATCAATCTGTTTATGTAAGCTATCAATCTAAGTATGCAAGTTTGTGTATGTGTGTGTGTGTGTCTGTGTGTCTACATGCATTTGTGTAAGAGAGATCTCACCATATCATAAATGTAATTTAATATTCTTGACTTCCTAATATAAGCTTTTGTATTATATAATTAAGCAATTGCCAAAAAGAAAAGGCAAACCTGTTATTAGACTGTAGCAGAAATGGCATATATTGAGTTTCTATAAGTAGTTGAATTTAATTTTCCTCTTTCATCTCTTCAAGTTGCAGAATTTGGGGGCTTTTTCTTGAGTTCTACATTAAAGATAATATGTGAATTTAGGATAGGAATGCTTGGAGTCCAGGACATTTAACACAGAATTATAATTTAATTACAGTCAGTAAAAAAATTGGCAATTTTGGTTATTAAATGAATTAAAATATTGAATTTTAAATAACAAGTTGTAAACACAGGAAGGAAAAAGTAGAAAAAATGTGAGTGCATGTCTCTCTGTGTGTAAAAGCTTAAGATAGAGAGATGAAGTATAAAATACCAACTGATTTATGATTTTAATTTGGAAAAGAGAACTTTTGAATACCTCTTACAACAGTCTTTTCATGATTATATTTTTATACCAGGATCTGAAAACAAGGAAAAATAAATTAATATTTTAAAAAGATTTTCTTTAAAAAATCAGTATAGACAAAAAGTATTTTTGTTTTTTTATGTTTTTACAACATGATCCCGTTATTAAATATGATCACTTTAATATTGTTTATTATAGGTTGTATAAACAGGAAAATATCTCTCTCCAGGCTATTTTTGTTTTGTCTGACATTTTCATAGTAAAAATATTTCTTGAAGAAAGACAAATGTTTTGTATGAACTTGAGAAAGAATAAATAAATAGGCAGCCTCTTCTTGTCTGAAATTTGTTAGACAAGCTGTTTTAATCATTGTGCATATGGTTGTTTTAGTAGACTAATTTCTTTGTTTTCATTATCTGTTTTTTGTCTTTTAACTTTATTTCAGCCATGTACCCATTAGCCTTCTTCAGTGTCTGTAGAAATAAGCAGTCTATTTTTTTTACAATAATACTTCCTATAGTATAAAATAAAAAACTATAACTGCTTAATTAAAAGAAAATATTTAAAAATAAAAATAAAAATTAAAAAAATTAAAACATACAAAAAGGAAAAAAAATTAAAATTAAAAAAGAAAACAAAAGTGAAGAATAAAGATAAAAAATGGAAAAGTACAAAATTAAGAACGTTAAAATAATAAAAAAATAAAAATAAAAATAGAAAAATAGAAATAAATATTTAAAAAAAGGAAAGATACAAAAAGAAAAATGAAAATACAATATTCCTTGAAGCAGACTTCTTTTTTGCAAACAAACTGACCATAATATGAAATAGGATAAATAAATTTAAAAAAAAAGAAAAAATAAATAAATAAAGTACGGAATTTAAAAGAAAGAGAAAGGTGGGAGGGGAGATTGACTTTAAGGTACTTTCCATCATCGTCCTGATCACGTAGTAGATAAGAACAAAAATAACACTACCTGTATTTTATTGCTAGTGCAGGCTGGGATAGGTTGGTAAAGAATAAGGTAAAGGTGGAGGTATTTCAGTGCCGGTGGTAAGAGCTGAAGATGGTGAAGGGGAGAGAAAAAGGGGTGCAGGAAAAAAAGAGAATGCCTATCAGAGTGGTTAGGGGAGCAAAGGTGTAGGGTGAGAACCATTGTGGAGGAAGGAGGTTGGGGTAGAGAAAGTTACATGTGAAAAAGAGTATAAAAAAAGAAAAAGATGTTAAACACAAAAAATTCTCTGCTTCAGTCAGAAAGATAACTCATAAAAAACGTGTCTACACATATATTGTTGTATACATGTTTGTATGACTACACACACAGACACACCCACTCACATGGGCTTGATCTCTGTCTAAATACACACACACACACACACACACACACACACACACACACACACACACACACACACACACACACACACACACACATATCATTTTGCTCATATCTATCTCAATCTGTTTATATCTGTTACCCCCTCTCTCAAAATCTCTTTCAGTTTCTCTCTCTATATATATATATGTGTGTGTGTGTGTATGTTGATGGGATTCAAGAAGTTTGGAACAGTTCACGTGCACCATTTACTAAAATTACACAACTTTACAGAATGAGTTCTTAAATTTCATTGATTTTTATATCTATTGACAATAATTTAGAGAAGTAAATAGTAGAGAGAACTGGTTCCTAATTTTATAGATAAAGAATTTTGTATCTAAAAAAGAAAGAACCTAAAAATTTAAATCCCACCACTGTGTGTGTGTGTGTGTGTGTGTGTGTGTGTGTGTGTGTGTGTGTGTGTGTGTGTGTGTGTACACACACACACACACACATATGTGTGAATATGTATAACTTAATGGTTGGATTCTTCTAGTTGTTTTTTAATTGCCAATCATACTATGAAAATTTTGTGCAGTTTTTGTATTTGATATTGCTCAGTGTCATTTTATGGTGGTAAAAACACAATTTCCAACTGTTTTCATTGGATCCAAATTAATATTTAACATCATCATCTGAATTGGTCCTAGCTTGGTACATTATGCCTTCAATCATTCACTGTCCATTTAATGGGCAAGTTACATTTTTATGGCAGTTGCATTGACTCTGTTATATAACATTGAGCACTGTATTTATAACACCTAAAAAAGAAATATATATATATGTACATGTAAATATATGTGTGTGTATATGTATATTTTTTATCATACCAATATCTATCTATCTCTCTCTCTATCTATATATATATATATATATATATATATATATATATATATACATACACAACAGTTCAAAAGTTTGAAGCCACTCTAAGAATTAGTATGGGATAAACTTGACAGAAAAGTGAAACCATTCCATCCAAAAAATGAAAAAGTGATCTTAGAGTCATTGAAAAAGAATGGAATCAATTATCAAATTTATACGTTGAGAAACTTCTGCAACAAATGCCAAAACTTTTTGCTGCAGTAATCAAGTCTAAAGAAGGATGTTTTGGTGAGAGTCAAATTTAATTTTCTTTTTAACATAATAAAATTTCTAATCAAAAATTAGTCTCACTTTTTTTTAACCATATATAATGATTTTCTCTTATTTAAAGTGAAAAACAACTACTTTTTGGGCCAATTTAAAAAATTATCAGGGGCTGCCTCAAACTTTTGAACTGTAGTGTAGAAAAAGAAAATATAGAATAACCATAAATATGAAACAGAATTTAACAAAGATAGGAAAATAGAAGTAAACTGATGGATTAAATTATACACTTATACTTAACATCAGAAAGAGACAGGTGAAATTTCTAGGGCATATAATGAGGAAAGAGGACGGAAAATTTGATACTCTCAAGGCAGATCAAAGACAAGAGAAAATAAAATAAATTTGATTGAGTGTATGGCAGAGCAGGTTTTGAGGGACATGGTAAAAAGACAAAATTTATTGAGGACAGAGTACAGGAAGTCCATGAGCGTGCCATAATTGCTAATGTTTTAAAGGAACACAGTACATAGAAGAAGAAGAAGAAGAAGAAGAAGAAGAAGAAGAAGAAGAAGAAGAAGAAGAAGAAGAAGAAGAAGAAGAAGAAGAAGAAGAAGAAGAAGAAGAAGAAGAAGAAGAAGAAGAAGAAGAAGAAGAAGAAGAAGAAGAAGAAGAAGAAGAAGAAGAAGAAGAAGAAGAAGAAGAAGAAGAAGAAGAAGAAGAAGAAGAAGAAGAAGAAGAAGAAGAAGAAGAAGAAGAAGAAGAAGAAGAAGAAGAAGAAGAAGAAGAAGAAGAAGAAGAAGAAGAAGAAGAAGAAGAAGAAGAAGAAGAAGAAGAAGAAGAAGAAGAAGAAGAAGAAGAAGAAGAAGAAGAAGAAGAAGAAGAAGAAGAAGAAGAAGAAGAAGAAGAAGAAGAATTAATTTATGGAGGAATATTGATGTATATTGATGAATGAATATAGAAGTAAATTGACGAAATATAAAAGTGAACCAATGAATTATGTGAATTCATGGAGGAATATAGAATTTAATTCATGGAGGAATATAGAAATGTACTGACGAATTAAATTATGGATGTGAATGGATGGCAGAATATAGAAGTGAATCAATAACGATATAGAAGTGAAACAATAAGGAATATAGAATTGAATCAATAAGGAATATAGAAGTGTATCAATAAGAATATAGAAGTGAAAAAAATAAGAATATAGGAGTGAATCAATAAGAATATAGAATTGAATCAATAAGATTATAGGATTGAATCAATAAGATTATACAAGTGAAACAATAAGATTATAGAAGTGAAACAATACGAATATATAATTGAATCAATAGGATTATAGAAGTGAAACAATAAGAATATAGAATTGAATTAATAAGATTATAGAAGTGAGACAATAAGAATATAGAAGTGAATCAATAAGAATATAGAATTGAATTAATAAGAATATAGAAGTGAATCAATAAGAAATATAGAAGTGAATCAATAAGGATGTAGAAGTGAACTAATAAGGAATATAGAAATGAATCAATAAGGATGTAGAAATGAATTAATATGGAATATAAAATTGAATCAATAAGATATATAGAAGTGAATCAAAATAGACATAGAAGTGAATTAATAAAGAATATAGAAGTGAATAAATAAGGAATATAGAAGTGAACTGATGAATTAAATTGTAAGTGAATTGATGGTAGAATACAGGAAATGTTTTGAGGAATAGTGGGAGATAATGTAGATCAGTGCAAAAATTAGATCTCTTGAAAAGGGGTTCGAATTTCAACTCAAGCTACTCATTCTTATTATGCCATAATACTTTGAGAAAGATATGAATCGTTGTATATTGTCTTTTTGTCAGGGATCTCAGTGTTTCTCGGATAGTTCTTTCGAACAAGATTGCAGCGTCTGGACCCAAGAATTACTTTCTATCCCACTAGACACATCAAAACAAAAAAGCTGGGATAAAATAAAATGCGAGGCCAATTTTACTAATTTGAGGCTCTCTCTGGTCAGCATCGCCTCGCCTGTCTACTATCTGCTTCACAACCGAGTAGTGGCGCCTGACTCAACGCAGTGCCCTCTTCATCTACCAGTACCCTTTTAGATGATGAGTGCACTCAGGTCGGAGTCGCAATCCGTCTTGGACTCAAATTATGTGAGCGTCACAGATGCAGATGTGGAGCTTCCATCGATGAGTTTGGTTTGCATCCTTTCTCCTGTCGTCGTAGTGCCGGCCGCTTTCCACTGCATGCAGCAATTAACAACATCATCAAAAGAGGTTTGGATGCATCTGGGTTCCCTTCCCAAATCGAACCCGTAGGCCTCGACTGTGGTGATGGAAAGCAGCTGGATAGCATTACCATCTTCCCTTTTAAAATGGATAAGTCGTTGATTTGGGATGCGACCTATGCAGATACATTTTTGGTCGGTAATTTGATCAGGTCTGCGGTTGAGCTGGGGTTCGTCGCCCGAGATGCAGAGATAAAAAAAATAGCTAAATATTCTTCTCTTGCTGATAGATCTTTTTTTACTCCTGTGGCAGTGGAGACTTCAAGGGTTATTGGCCATCGTTCGATGGTGTTCCTTTGGAGGATTGGCGTGATTGCATCTCAATTAAGGAACGAGCCTCGCGAAACGGAGTGGCTCTTGCAGCGTGTCTCACTGGCGACGGTTCGAGGTAATGCTTTCTCCATCATAGCGGCTGGCAGAAGATAGAAAAAACTGTTTATAGTTACATTGTCCTGGAATTGTCATCATTGGTCACCTGAACTTGCTTTGTTTCATTGATGGAAATGTTTTCTCTTTCGTGTTTTAAAATGGTTGACAGAAAAGAGAGGTAGTGAATGAACACTAATGTAAACAACTTTCTTATGAACATTTTACTTAACCAGTAACAATGAAGACAATAGCTGTTATACCTATTGTTAGTTTTGACAGAAATCAGCCCGGTAAGCAATCAGTGCAGGATCACATATGTTTGACTCATAAGGGGTAAAATTATTTTCCTTTCAATGTGTATATGTCAAGGCAGGATGACAGTATATACATCATTCTATCTTCTATCAATCTTTATCTCATATTGTGTTTGTTGTGATTAAATATTTTCACTATTTCAGATGATTGTTCTTCTATTTGTTGTTTTAAATCAGCAGGAAAACCTGGAGCTGGAAGGGAGTCCCAGAAGAAACGCAGGAATGCCACTAAAACACAAGGGTTTTAGAGGATGTAGAAGTATTAAGAAAAGAAACAAAAATGGTGAGCAGAATGAGCAGAGAGTAATCAGGAGGACAGTAGATAGCGATGAACATTACATTTAAAGTTTGAAGATTAAAGTCAGCTGGAAAACATGGAGCTGGAAGGGAGTCCCAGAAGAAACGCAGGAATGCCACTAAAACACAAGGGTTTTAGAGGATGTAAAAGTATTAAGAAAAGAAACAAAAATGATGAGCAGAATGAGCAGAGAGTAATCAGGAGGACAGTAGATAGCGATGAACATTACATTTAAAGTTTGAAGATTAAAGTCAGCTGGAAAACATGGAGCTGGAAGGGAGTCCCAGAAGAAAGGCAGGAATGCCACTAAAACACAAGGGTTTTAGAGGATGTAGAAGTATTAAGAAAAGAAACAAAAATGGTGAGCACAATGAGCAGTGAGTAATCAGGAGGACAGTAGATAGCGATGAACATTACATTTAAAGTTTGAAGATTAAAGTCAGCTGGAAAACATGGAGCTGGAAGGGAGTCCCAGAAGAAAGGCAGGAATGCCACTAAAACACAAGGGTTTTAGAGGATGTAGAAGTATTAAGAAAAGAAACAAAAATGGTGAGCACAATGAGCAGTGAGTAATCAGGAGGACAGTAGATAGCGATGAACATTACATTTAAAGTTTGAAGATTAAAGTCAGCTGGAAAACATGGAGCTGGAAGGGAGTCCCAGAAGAAAGGCAGGAATGCCACTAAAACACAAGGGTTTTAGAGGATGTAGAAGTATTAAGAAAAGAAACAAAAATGGTGAGCACAATGAGCAGTGAGTAATCAGGAGGACAGTAGATAGCGATGAACATTACATTTAAAGTTTGAAGATTAAAGTCAGCTGGAAAACATGGAGCTGGAAGGGAGTCCCAGAAGAAAGGCAGGAATGCCACTAAAACACAAGGGTTTTAGAGGATGTAGAAGTATTAAGAAAAGAAACAAAAATGGTGAGCACAATGAGCAGTGAGTAATCAGGAGGACAGTAGATAGCGATGAACATTACATTTAAAGTTTGAAGATTAAAGTCAGCTGGAAAACATGGAGCTGGAAGGGAGTTCCACAAGAAAGGCAGGAATGCCACTAAAACACAAGGTCTTCCAGGGTGTGGAAGAAGTAGGAACAGAAACATTAATGATGAGCAGAATGAAAAGTGAGTAATCTGGGTACAGTAGATAGCAATTGACATTACATTTAAGTTCTTGCGGTTTAAAGTTAGCTGGAAAGCATCGAGCCAGAATAGAGTTCCACAAGTGAGAAGTATGAGAAAAGAAACATCATATAATTTATGTTTGCTAGCTCAACTGTAAACTTGTAAGATCTTGACACCAGTCTAGTGCTGTTCATATTAAAAAATTCTAGGTATCATAGTGAAGAGCTCATTCAAACAATTATGATGAAAATATTTATAGAGAAGCCATAGAGTGGCAACTATATGGTAATTGGAAAGTAACTGGAGCTGTGCCACCAGATCATGACCAATAATATTGCTGATTTTTCTTTGGATCGCATCAAGGATCTCAAGGAAAATAGGAGCACCAGATCATATATGGTAGTAATATTCTAAGCATGGATTTATGCTATTAAGAGTATTCTTTGATTATTAAGTTATATTTTTTAAAATCTTTTTTAGAACATTCAAATTTATGGTTAAATAATTGGTATTTGTTTGTGTCAGTAGGGGGACTAAAATTTTAGTGTTTTTTTTTTTTTTGGTGGAAAACTTTCATTTGGAAATTCTTACAAAAATCAAATAATGATCAGATTTTAATGAAATTTTCAATACAAATGAATTAAATTATCTTGAAATTTGTTTTTAAAGAAAATCTTGGTAAAAATATTTTTTTACATGTTCCCCACCACCAAGTATATAACTGAAAGAAATTTCAAGAAATTAAATTTTGTGTCACTTAATGTTTAGTTTAGTTAAAAGCAAAGTTATCAAAAATAAACTCTGAATCATAAAATAAAAAATGCAATAAAGCTAAGACATTATTATTTAATTAGAAAAGATTTTAATTTCTTTTATGAATAAGATATATTATGGACACTATTGTCTTCAGAAAGAATTTTTTGATGAATAATGAATTTTTACAAGATTTATTTTCATTTTCTTAAAATCTTAATTAGTATAATTTATAAAATTTTAAATCTTTTACGTGTATTACTATTTGCCTATTAGGTAATATTGTTATTAAGTAAAACCTGTATATACTAATCATGTTTGGAAAAGCTTAGTACATTTCATTGGACACCAATATTTTTTTAAATTTAAATGTTTTTGTATATGTATAAACATGCTGAATATTGTAGATACAGATGTTCAAACACAACATTATCAGAAAATAAGAGTGATAGCTATAGTAAATTTAAAGCCAAATTATCTAAAATTCAATAAATATTAGTTTACAGAGAATATTTGCCTAAATTTTTAAGATAACTGAGTACTTAAAAATTTTATAAAAATGAGGATTACATTATATTTCTCAATTATTTTTTACATATATATCCACCATAGAAAAACATTGAATAAACTTTCACCTCTCACTCAAGCTGTCAACAACTCAAATAAGCAGCTATCACCGTGTTAAGAAAATGCATTTCTGCAATATTTTAAGATTAAAGTAGAAAAAATTTGTTTCAAATCAGATGAATTATACTTTAGGTCAGATTCAGAAAAGTATATTTTATTCTTGGATGATTTTTAATAAAGAGAATTACATTCTGACATTAGATGGCTAAAAATGGCACTAAAATCAGCAAATTTCAAAATGAAATCTCCTTCCAGTTAATTTAAATTAGTTTTGAAATACAGTAAGGTATCTTACTTATTGGAAATATTAAATTTCATCCTTTAGCTTGAAATTAAAACTAAAATAAATGCTTCAAGAAAGACTTTTCATTTTTAAAAATTCATTTTAAACTTCAAGTATCGCATTTCTTTGACAGTACCTAGTTAAAATTCATTAAGGAAAGGCAATTACATAATTAACTGCCTCTAATTGAATGCATACACTTGAATCACATGTGCTTTTAGTTTAACTATACACTTTTAATATATCTGCCTAAACTCCGAAATTTTGATTACTAATATTTTTTTTTTAATATAAGCAAATAGGTTCACCTATCACTCAGTTGACACTCATTCTCCAGGAATAGGAATAGGGGTTTATCCTTTGTTTCTTATTTAGGGTTTCAAGTTCATTCCCTTTCACTCCCAGTAACCTTTTGAATCTTAGTGGTATTATTGCCTTGCTTGAGATGGAATAATTACCAAAAAAAATATAAGACATCAGATCGTGCTCTTGGTCTTACCTGTCATGTTGAAATGAGCCTATGAATGTATCTTTGTTAATTGTGGTCTGCATATATTTACATATATACTAAAACCAGAAAGAATTTATTTAGACATGCTTTATTAAATTCAAAGCAACTGTCTACTCAATTTTCCATATATTTTCCGAGTCTATGTATTCACCAACATGCCAAAAGTAAAGCTAATGTTAGGTCGTGTCACCATACATTGTATATTATTGTTATGGGAACTTACCCATAATAGTAATGGACTATCCCATACACCATAAATACTGCGTCTCAGGAGGAAGCAGCAGTGAGACACAGAGTCAGAGTGTGAGTCAGTCAGAGACAGAGTCGCGTCAGACGATTACTGTAAGACATTGGAATAGTGATACTGGTCGAGACAACATAGTTCTCTCTAACCTAACCTGATTGTTATTACTAACACTTCTACTTCTTTTGTACATATTTCTGTTTGTAATATATCTGTATTATTCCATACCTGTGTTCGAGTTATTCTTCATTGGTTCTACCTTGGACCATCACCGTGGTACAAGGAATCTGGACCATAACAGTGGCGACGAGGAAACCCCCAAGGAAATACGAACTCTATTCGCAGAGGACATACTATTTTGCTATATGTCGCACATAACAAGTGGCGACCTGGAAAACCCCAAAAGAAAAACGAGCTCTCTACACGGAGGACATACCTTTTTTGCTATCCGTCGCACATAACAGTGGTCGACGAGTAAACTCTAAAAAAAAACAAGTTCTACGCGAGATTCTAAAAAGAAAACTAGTTCTGCGCGAACACATAAAAAGAAAAAAGAATTTTCTTTTTGGATATCAAATTTCACTGGCAACAAAGGATTTTTTTTACGTACACAGGTTACAGAATATCAGGTTACACAAAAATACGTCAACATGGAAGATTTCAAGTCAATCAAAATGGAGCTTATCAAAATCCAATTTGATCAGCAGCAAAAGTACGAACAGAAATATCTGGAATTGCAAGAATTATTACTACGTGTAATGTCAAATAAGGAGCAAAAACCCGAGAACGAAACAGTTCTCTCACAAGACGCTATTTGGAGAACTATCGAAGATTTCAAGCATGCACCCGACGTAGATAAAACCTTTGCAAACTACTTCCGAAGGTACGAAGACCTATATGAATTTGACTGCAAAGATTGGTCAGACGCACGTAAAGTACGTCTATTACTAAGAAAATTAGGCACATGCGAATATACCAAATTCGTATATTATATCCTTCCCAGAAAAACAAGTGAGCTAACATTCAAAGAAGCCATTAAACTCCTAACGGAACTTTTCAGCCATAATACTTCACTATTCCACAAAAGATGGAAATGCATGAACCTTACAAAAAAGGACAACGAAGATTACATAACTTTCGCATCTACTGTCAACAAATATTGTGACGACTTCAAATTATCATAACTCAGCGCGGACGATTTCAAATGCTTAATTTACGTCCAAGGCCTGGTTTCAACCAAAGATGTGGAAATGAGACGCAGAATCCTTACTAAATTAGAGAGTGAAACTGATTTGATACTTCAAAAGCTAGCCGAAGACTGCCAGAGATGCATCAGTGTGAAGAAAGACTCAAAAGACATAGAAGAAGCTGGCATAGCACACATACATAAAGTACGAAGACAAACCAACTTACCCTCCTCACAAACAAACCAAACCGACCCCCCCAAGGACAGGTAAAACAAAATTTTCTAACTCTAAAAATCAATATAAAAAAAATTACCACCCAGTCCATGCTATCGCTGTGGGATAAAGACTGTACTTATCGTTTTAAAACCTGTCTATCATGTAAAAAAATAGGCCACAAAAGTTCTCACTGTTGGAATAGAAGAGAAAACAAAAGCAGAATAAGAATTACAAGGACTGACCAAGCAGATGAGACTAGCATAAGAAAATACGTACAAGTTGCAAAACAGAAAAGTCAGGATACAGCTGGATTCTGCCTCAGACTTAACTATTATAAACCTACAAACATGAAGAAAACTGAACAAACCTGCCATGTTAAAAACGGATAAAATTGCTAGATCAGTTTCGGGGAGAAAGATAAAATTCGAGGGTGAAGTAATTACAAACGTAACATTTCATGGAATGACGAAAAAACTAAAAATGTACGTCTTAAGAAATACCGAAAACCTATTTGGAACGGACTGGATGCAAAAGTTCGAATTGTGGGATCTACCTATAAGTACGTACTGCCAAAATGTAAAAAGCTTACCAACCGAGGCAGACAAATTAAAAGAAAAACTAAAAACGAGTTTCCCCGAAGTATTTTCAGCAGGCCTAGGAAGATGTAAGAAAATGGCAGCTAATATCAAAATAAAGGAAAACGTTCAGCCTATTTTCAAGAAAAAAGGGAGCGTACCGTTTGCGTCAATTGAAAAAATTGATCAAGAATTAACCAGACTCGAAAACACTGGCATATTGACAAAAGTAGAATACAGTAAATGGGCCGCTCCGACGGTCTACGTCAAAAAGAAATCAGGCGAAATTCGAGTTGGCGCTGATTTTTCTACAGGTTTGAACACAGCAATAAAGGACTACCATTATCCTCTACCCAGTCCAGAAGAAGTATTCACTAAATTAAATGGCGGAAAATATTTTTCAAAAATTGATTTAAGTGAGGTGTACCTGCAAATTCCAGTCGATGAAGAAAGTTCAAAACTACTATGCATAAACACACACAAAGGACTGTACAGATACCAAAGATTACCTTTTGGAATTAAGGTCGCGCCGGCTATATTCCAACAGACAATGGATACGATGCTTGCCGGACTAGAGTACACAATTGCATACCTGGATGACATTTTGATTAATAGCGAAAGCGTTGAACAACACAGGGAACATGTACAGGAAATATTTAAAAGAATACAAAGCTATTGATTCAAAGTAAAAGAAAATAAGTGCGATTTTTTCATGAAGGAAATCAAATACCTTGGCCATATAATAGATCAAGAAGGTAGACGACCAGACCCTGAAAGGTCAACAGTAATTAAAAAATGCCAGTTCCTAAAAACATATCAGAACTACAAAGTTTTCTAGGATTAGTAAGTTACTACCAGGAATTCATACCTCAAATGCATAAACTTCGCGCACCACTGAACGAGCTGCTAAAGAAAGAAAAGGTTTGGCAGTGGACAGATCAATGCCAAAAAGCATTTGACGAAATAATCAAAATGTTAACTTCAGATTTATTTTTGGCACACTACGATCCCAAACTAGAAATTATTGTAGCAAGTGACGCTAGCGCCTACGGAGTCGGAGCGTGTATATTACATAAAATGCCAGATGGGACAATAAAACCCATCGCACATGCTTCTCGAACCCAACTACCAGCGGAGAAAAATTATTCACAAATAGAGAAAGAAGCTCTAGGAATTATCTTCGCAGTCACGAGGTTTCATAGGTACATCTATGGTAGACATTTTACTCTGCAGACGGATCACAAACCGTTACTAACAATTTTTGGTTCGAAAAAAGGTCTACCGGTTTACACTGCAAATAGATTACTTAGATGGGGAACGATTCTTCTGAACTATAATTTCAGATTGTAATATTTACCAACGAAAAAGATCGGGCATGCGGATGGTCTGTCGAGACTTATACCAACAAAGACAGAGCCATTGGAAGATACGGTAATCGCAGCCTTAAGAAACGAAGAAGACATCAGGACAGTACTATGTTTTACAATTAGAAACCTCCCAGTCACATTGCAAGACATAAAAAATGAAGCCATAAACGACGAATTTATTAACGAAACAAAAGCAAAAATAGCAGAAAAAAATGAGCAAATATCGGACAGCTTTTCTCGATGCGACAATGTGTTACTTTACAACGAAAGGGTTGTAATTCCCAAAACATTACAAAAGCGGATCTTAAAGGATTTCCACAGGGGCCATCCTGGTAAAAATAGAATGAAGTCGCTAATGCAAAGCTATGTATATTGGAAGAATATGGACCAGGATATTACTCAGATGGTGGAAATGTGCAAGGGTTCTAATTTAGCAGCCAAAGCACCGCCAATCGTACATAAGCCATGGCCAGAGACTGATCGCCCGTGGTCAAGAATACATACAGATTATGCAGGTCCAATTGACGGCTTCTACTATTTAATCATAGTGGATAGCTATAGCAAATGGCCGGAGGTGTTTCGTTGCAAAAATCCTAATTCAGAAACGACCATAAATTGCCTCTACGAGCTATTCGCTCGGTTTGGTGTAGTGGATTGCCTAGTCACAGATAATGGAACGCAATTCACGTCAGCAGATTTCCAAGAGTTTTGCTAAATTTATCAAATAAAACATATAAAATCCCCGCCTTATCACCCAAGATTAAATGGGCAGGCGGAGAGATTCGTTGATACACTCAAAAGAGCGCTACGAAAAGCCTACGATGTACCTACGGAGAAAGCACTACAACAATTTCTTCAGGTATATCGAATTATGACAAATAATGCTACACCATCAACACTATCACCAGCAGAAGTGATGTTTGCTAGAAAAATCAGATCAGCATTTGGTAAATTGCTACCAAGTAAAACAAAACTAGCAACACGGTCCTACACACCAAAAATAAAATTCCTCCCAGGAGAAAAAGTTTTTTTTTAAAGCCTATAAAAATAACACATCTTACTGGGAGCAAGGCACAATTGAGAAAAGAATTGGCAAGATGGTTTACATAGTTCAGGGACAAAGATTCTCAAACAGGAGACACGTGAACCAAATAAGGAAAAGACTGTTACAGGACGCTAACGGTCCACCTCAAGAAGAGGTAATTGATACGATTTTCGATACGTTTGATATAAAAAGACTGCAAACAATGCCAGAACCAAGAAAATCGTCTCAAAAAAGAAAATTTACAGAACCTTTGGAAATAGATCCAAAGAAAAAAAGATATTAAAAACCCCTGCTATGCAAAAGCTTCGGAAGGTGGGGTGTTATGGGAACTTACCCATAATAGTAATGGACCATCCCATACACCATAAATACTGTGCCTCAAGAGGAAGCAGTAGTGTGAGTCAGTCAGAGACAGAGTCGCGTCAGACGATTACTGTAAGACATTGGAATAGTGATACTGGTCGAGACAACATAGTTCTCTCTAACCTAACCTGATTGTTATTACTAACACTTCTACTTCTTTTGTACATATTCTGTTTGTAATATATCTGTGTTATTCCACACCTGTGTTCGAGTTATTCTTCATTGGTTCTACCTTGGACCATCACCGTGGTACAAGGAACCTGGACCATAACAACTATCATCATCATGACTGGTTGTGGTCATACCTGATTGCCGGACCACTTCCCTCCACATATGTCACTATTCATATAAAGGTATTCATTCATTTATAGTGTTTTTTGACTAGGAGACTTGGTGCAGCCAATTCCTCTCTAAGGCAAACCACAGCTAATGTCTTTTAGCTCACATCAATAACAGACATGTAGCTGTTGTGTCCATCATGGAAGTATTCCACACTGGTGACTGACCAGTTTAGGAAGTGTCCTCCACCCCAACTCAGTGATGCTATGTCATCAACGCACTGACTGCATACATAACTATAGAACACATTATCCATATAAGAAGTTTCATAAACCCTTTCACAAGTCTTGTTTTTAATCCTACTGGATGACTAGCCACACCCTAATCAGAAAAGCCTAGTGGGGGAATTGTTTTAGTCACCGAGACCTGACCATACAGCAGGTGGTACTGAGTTATATGGTATCAGTAGCACTCACAACCTGACAAAACATTGTTTAAACTAATCATAAATCTAGACTTTGTTCATCAGCAGTTAAAAATATTTTGCAACTTTTTTAAAACTTAAATTTTATATATTTTCTCTTTGACAGAAAATAATTTTTACAGTTGACTTTCTTTAATTCTTCATTTTAAAAAGGTAAATTTTATGAGCATTGATTAAACCTTTACACTGAATTTACTTTATCAACGAGTGCTAATATTGTGAAAGGTGTGTTAATATCTACATAGAACTTTGACCCTTAGATGTGAAAATGTAATGATCATGAGACCCACAAAATTTGTTGCTTAGTCTGGCATAGAGTATGTGTCCTATCCAGATATAATAACTACATCAACAACATATAAAAAAATTTAATCACCTAATAGACCCCTTCATGCCTCCCATCAACATGGCTATGTCTAACTTCCAAGAGAGTGACTTGTACCTTCTTGGTCTAACACTCTCAGCTGAGATGAAGTGCAAAAACTATATTGAATCCATTACTAGGTCTGCTGCAGTTTGTTCACTGTGTCATGTTAGTTTTTCTCTCCAGAATCTATCTCATATATTTATGTCTACAATTCATTCATGCTTTGAATCTTGCTGCCACATCAAATCCAGTGTTCCTATTATAATTTGAAGATTCTTGATAAAGTCCAAAGAAGAATCTGCAATATTATTGGTCCTGACCTAGCATATCAGCTTCAGTCACTTTCTCACCACCATAATATAGCTTCCCTCTGTCTTTTCTATAAATACTTTTATGGTAATTATTTGGATGAACTCTTCACTATGATACCGAGATTTATGAATTTAAGTGCAGCAAAGGTCTCATCAATTCACAGTTGAATTGGTTAGATGTAACTGTAAGTTCTATACTAACGGTTTCTTTTCCCGCACTTCTTGTTTGTGAAACTTTCTTCATGCTTAAAAATTTAAATCCAATTTCAATCATTATCTAGTGTTTTGATTACTCTTCTATTCTTCTTGCTCTCTAACATTTCTGTTTTTCTTATTCTACCACACTCAATAACACCTTGTGTCTTAGGGGTTTTACTACCTTGTATGAGTGATATGATTAAAAGAATATTCAAACTTTTAACTCCAGTTTTGAATCAGAAGATATAATAAAGCTATGCTTTGGTGTATAACTTTAAATTAATTTTATTCTTTGTTAACTATGCATATTATTTAAGTGTTCAAATTTAAGGAATGGCTTGTTTAAAACATACCTTAATTTCATGGAAATTCACAGACTTCTATCAGTTGTGCTCTGCTGAGTCATTGAGAAAAGTAGCTAGTCTGCTCATAGTAAGGCAATTTCAATTATTGGACTTTGGAATGAAACATGATAGTGGGGCTAAATAGGCAGACACACCATTTTGAAAACTGTCGGATATTTGACATCCCTCAATCTACAGTGTCAATTGTGAACTTGGAATACCTGAAATTGTAACCAGTCATCTAGCAAGATCTGTTTGTGGTAACAAACAAGCGACACCTATTCAAATCACATACAATTCTGAAGGTATTAGATGCATATCCATCAGATCAGTTCCACGTTATTTAGCTTCCATAGGATACGGAAGCAAAAGATCCATCAGGGTGTTCCTGTTAACTCCACAATACTGGAAAACAGCTGCACCTATAATGTTACTAATTGAACACACCATGGAGCATTGGCAACATTAAGTGTGGTTGCATGAAATACAAATCCAGTTATTTTTGGCTGATGGTAGGGTTTGGGTGTTGCATGGAACCTAGGAAGAGATATCAAACACTTTTTTAACAAGGCACCATGCAGGCTGATGAGGGTTATATAATAGTGTCAGGTGTGTTCTGAGGTCATGGGTTTGGTTTATTGTCTCACTTAAAGCTGTCATTTACTAGAAACCACTGTATTGTACTGCATTAGGACCATTCATAGACTCCATATACCACAACAAAAATATGGGTTATTCCAGAAAGATAAGATACAATTGCATTAGGCTCAAGTTGCCAGATATGATTTCAGGGACAGCCTAGTGACGTCTGATGAACGGTGTGCTCATCACATCCAGTGGACACAAACCCAACCTAGCATTTATAAGATGTAATGGAGATGACTTGTCAAGTACAAGGACTGCAACATTCAAGTATAAAAGAGTTATGGATAGCTATCAAACTCATTGCTAAAAGTGTCTAGCAAAATAAATGACATTTCAAATTATACCATTATATCTTATTACATTTGGCACAACAGTGTAAGATGTTCAAACTATCATTAATTATTTTGATTAGTCACATGTTTATGCATTTCATTATATATATATATATATATATATATATATATATATATATATATATATATATATATATATATATATAAGAGACAGATTATATGTGTATTGAATATTTACTTAGCTTAGTCTGATTAGAAGACCATAAATGTGGATCAAACTCACTACAGTAGTAATTGCCTGGGAGACTAGATTGCTAACCATTGTTCTATAGTGAGGTGCCGTCATTGATATTTACTAAGCTCAGTTTATTATGGCACAAGGCCAGAATAATAGGGTGCCCAGTGAGGATCAAACTTACTACAGTGGTAATGGGCTGTTTGATTAGATTTCTAATCACTAATCCTATGTCATCTGGCATCTCAGTGTGTTTTTATATGTGTTCCTGAGTAGAAATATAAATTATGAAATGCTTTGTAGGTGATGAATTATTTTCCACACTACAACCACTTTCCCACAAGTGAAACATTGTTAATGTCTCATTACATATAGAGTTAACATTCTCATCCCCTTTCTGCTTCATTGATAAGAACTCACAGCTTCTGTTACATTGTGGAACAGACTCCTGAGAGGATGTTTCCATGATCACTACAATGTTAACCTCTTCAAGCCTAGGGTCAACCAATAACCAGTACTGCATATTGTTACTTCCTCCCTTTTATGCCCTTACAGTAAATTTATTCAGTAATGCCTTTACCTTGAGTGGCTCTCGAGCCTTGTATTGGTTTAACAATAGAAAAAAATAAGTGCATAGACAATTGAAACAATAAATATTTGTTATGTAAAGTTGATGTTTTTTCATCATTAGGGTATAGGATAATTGATTTGCCTACATGTGTGCAAAGTTGAATTTGTAGTCATGTAGGAGTGTCATTTATATGTGCATTTGCACTAGTGAGGAGCTAACATAAAGTTGATATAGCACATGTGTATGTGTGCTTCTGATTGCGTGCGTGTGTGTGTGTGTTCATATGTGTGTGTGTGTTCCCTTAACAAATAATGAAAGAGTTACATATATAGAGAAAGAAGCACAATTAAATTAAGACAAATTAATTAAACAAATAGAATTATCCTCAACAATCAACATGATTAAGATTAAATGAAATGTCTAAAAGGACAGATGAGGTTGTTCTTTTTTTCTTCTTCTTTGTCATTTTTTTCTTTCACAGACAATAAAAGAACCATATCAGTGTGTATATAAAGTAAAACTTGTATATACCAATGATTTATAAGAAGATGAGTGCAGAAACGTTCTTGGGCCAATCAAGAAGCCCTTCCAAAATGAAAATTCTGATCTCTGATCATTTGGTCAGATTTTGAGAAGTGGGTCAGGCTGAGAACTTTTCGCACCCCTTCGTATAACTTGGCAGTTAAGTTGCTGGTTATTTTTTTTCCGCCAAAAGTCTATACCTTTTCCACCCACGTACTTATAACTAAGCTAATATTGCGTGTGTGTGCGCACGCGCGTCTGTGTGTGATAGTAGGTTAGCCAAGTTACTGAAGGTATGGAAACGTAGTGAGATAAACAAAAATGTAGCGGCGTTCATATTACTTCTAATACTTACACAAACTAATGATATTCGATATACAAGTAGTTACTACTTAGTAGTACAAAAAATACACACACATAGACACATGATAGGAAAAGAAAAAATCACCTAAAAGTTTGTAAAGAAAACCTCGTTTAAAAAAAGGGCATATACAAGTTTATGAAACAAAGGTAACACGTACATATTGAAATTGATTGATAAGTTGATGTGTATGTTGTATTTTTAAAATTCTTGTTTTTGTTCACCTAAGGGAAAAGATGTGCTAAAAACGAAGATATGTACGTGCGTCATAAATGCCGAGAAGAACAAACTAAATAACTAACATGCTGATGAGCGTAAATGCGCATTTTAAGAGTACTAATTAGAAGCTAGTAATCAAATCAAAGAATTAGGTGTTGTTTTCATATTGGAAATAAACAATAAATAAATTAATTACTTATTGTTGGTAAAAAATGGTTTCTGTAATAAACAATAACTATATCCTATTCATACAACAATGTATGTAAAAATTCAAAGTGAGATTATAAAAAGATGTCCGGCAGTGTGTGTGTGTGTGTGTGTGTGTGTGTGTGTGTGTGTGTGTGTGTGTGTGTGTGTGTGTGTGTGTGTGTGTGTGTGCGCGAGAGAGAGAGAGAGAGAGAGAGAAAGAAAGCGAGTGCGAAAGAGAGAAAGAGTGTATTGTATGTGAATGTTCAGTTCAGGATAAAAAAGTGTGAGCATGTGTGTGCGAGAGAAAGTTTGTGTGTATGCAGGTGTACGTATATGAAAGAGAAAGTGTACGCATGCGCGTGCGTACGTGACAGGTTACGTGCGTGTGTGTGAGAGAGAGAGAGAGAAAGAGGGAGTGAGAGTTGGAGGTGCGTTCGTGCGTATATGTGCACGTGTGTGAGGATAAATTATGCGTGCGTGTGTGTGTGAGAGAGAAAGTGTGTCAGAAAGAGTGTGTGCGTGCGTGTATTGAAGAGTGCGTACTGTATGTTCAAAAGAGAGTATGTGTGCATGTTAATATAAGTGGGAGAGAGAGAGAGAGTGTGTGTGTGGATGCGTGTGTGTGTGTGTGAGAGAGAGAGAGAGTGGGTGCGTATGTAAAACGAAATTCATGATGCAAATTGTCTATTTCAGCGTTTAGTGTTACATCTAAAATTTCATGAAAACTGATTCCTAATGAAAAATGGTGATAAAAAGTAGCCAACCAGTATTTAGGATTATTTATGCACTTTCGAATACATATATACAGAGTACACCGCTTGTATGTCTATGAATGAATTACACCGAATGACTGTTACGGCGCACGCGCGTGCACGCAAGCGCATGTATGTGTGTGTATTCCGATTCGCATGCGTGCTTGTAAGAGGAACAGAAAACTTCTGACTAGAATCAATAACAATAAACAATTTTCTTTCTTGTTGCTTTCACTTGTATTCATCAGATGTTCAATCCAGGTTTGTTTATGAGGTGAAGTCGTCCACACCAAAGACGACAAAAAATGACTTATTTCTTTGATGTTTTTGTTCTAATCATGGCAATCGTCATTATGACGAAACCAAAATTAAAAGACCGACATACGCACGTGTTTAAATACAAAACTGGACTCTAGTTTCGGTAGCAGCCGGTCAAAGTGAACGAAGAGCGATTTCTAAACTGTGCAGAAGCTAAGACGTGGAAACCACTCCGGTATCTTTTCCATGAATGCATAACAATTCACAAAGAATCAATAAAGGAAACGATGGAGGAGAAGGATCGACCACGTCCTAAAGGGACATGCCACGTTGTCACACATCATTTAAAAAAGAGGGTGTAAAAATATTGAGAGCCATGTCGAAATGCTAAAAAAGATAAGGATAATACACATACGCGCGCACACACACACACACACACACGCACGCACATACATACACACACGCACATACACACACACGCATATACACACATGCATATATGTGTGCGTGAGCGTGCGCGTGTATGTACTTATACATATATATATATATATATATATATATATATATATATATATATATATGTGTGTGTGTGTGTGTGTGTGTGCAAGGAGATAAACAGTTGACATAGGAATCAACACTGTATAGTGACTGTCAGTTTCATGCTTCACTTGGTCTGAAGATCACAGTGAAGCATGAAACTGACAGTCACCATGTAGTGTATCCACTAATCTGCCTAAATCTATAAACGCTCTACTTCCGATACTGAACGCTCTTCCTCTATAAATACAGTGTAACCCGGATATAAGAGAGTTGTCGGGACCGGAGACGAAGTCTCTTATATCCGGATTTCTCTTATATCCGGGTTTGGTCTATTATATATACATTAACACAGGCTCTAATTTGGGACCAGAGAAAATCTCTCTTATATCCGAGTTTCTCTTATATCCGGGTCTCTTATATCCGGGTTACACTGTATAGCAAATTTTAAACAATGCACGCGCACGCACGCGCACGCACGCACACACACACACACACACACACACACACACACACATATATATATAATAGTGTAAGGTATGTTAATACAATGTCCAGACATATTTTAAAATGTTCTCAATACAGAGTAGAGCTTAATAATAATAATAATAATAATAATAATAATAATAATAATAAATTAATTATAACAAAAACATGTTATAAACCGCTACATAAATGCAATCATGTTTTTGCGCTGTATGTGCTTCTTCAGGCAATGGTCGATACTCAAGTATAGGATTGGTATGGACGGAATAAAATTCCAATAACCAAAACCACTATTCTTAAAAGAGTGATCAATAATGAGTAGAGTAAATTATTTATTCAAAAATTATAACATAAACATGTTATAATTTTTGAATAAATTATATATATATATATGTATATATATATGTGTGTGTGTGTGTGTGTGTGTGTGTGTGTGTGTTTAATATTACCGAATGCTGTGCTGGCTTTGGCTATTCTGGATTGTATTTCTCTGTCCATTTTTCTATCAGAGGAGACTGTTGATCCAAGATATATGAACGCCTCAACAGTTTTCTTCGGATAGAAGTCATTTGTGTGTGTCTTTGTACATTGCTTAAAATTTGCTATATTTTTCAAAAATTGATATATCAAAAGGGCAGACGAGAAATGCTACCAAAATAGAATATAAAAAAAACTTACAAACGTACTAGAAACAAATCATGAGGTATAAAATTTTTATCTAACCAAAAGTGATTGATTGAAAAATCTGTTTTTATAATAAAAAGAGATTTTTCAATCAATCACTTTTGGTTAGATAAATTAGCAAATGTCCGAGTTGACATCCACCCGAAAACAAACTTTGCAACATGTCTTGGTCAGTCAAAACAAAAATGCCAGCTCGTCTGCACAAATTAAATCCACGCGATTCCGTTTCGTCGAAAAGATAAGTGAAGCGGCTAGAGATCAAAAGACTCACCGATAACTGAAACATACCAGCTTCAATACACTTGGGTGTCATGTTAAATACTAAAATATATGAACACTCTCTATATCAGAAATGTTCATTTCTATGAACAATTTAAATAATAAAAAAATATTACGAAAAGATCAACAGAAAATCAGCTGATACACGCCTTTGGATACAAAAAAACCATTGTTATTGTAAAAATGTAAATAAATTGCAGTTTTAAATTTTACTACAATTATTAGAAATTTATTTATGAAACGAGTTGTAACTGACTAATTATCAATACCATTATGCCCGCACGTTCATTCAAGTGTACGTACACACACACACACATACTGACGTACGCACACACACAAATACCAAAAAAAGGAAAGGAAGACTTATCATGACCTGTTATTCACTCGAGACGTTCGTACCATTTCTGATGATAAAACGCAGAAGGAAGTTCTGTATTGAAGAAATAGCAAAACAGTTGGCAGCAACTAACTGTTCTCTTTCAACTTTCATTCTTTCTTTTTCGCTTTTTTATCTATTCTTCAATTACATTCCAATTCTTTTCGTTTTTTCTTCCTTTCATCCATTTTATTTTTCTTTCATTATTTTTTCTTTCACAATCTAAAGTGCTAACTCTCATTTTAAAATTCCTTAAACTTATTTCACGTAGCTTAAATTTCACCTAAAACACACACATAATACATTTTTACAGTTTACACTACAGGTTAAAGGACATGTCCGAAGATAGATAGATAGATAGATAGATAGATAGATAGATAGATAGATAGATAGATAGATAGATAGATAGATAGATAGAGCTAGCTGGTTTTGCTCTTTTTTTTTCTACCGCCACCTCTGAATTTTTTGCATCTCTAGTAACTTTTCCTTTTCTTTAATCTTTTCCACATCTCAGCACCATCCTCCCACGTACGTACTTCCACCCCTACGAGAACTGTTTCATAACCACCCACATCCAGACCTGCCGTGCTGTTCACTTGAATGAAATGATGCTCACAGCTTGTACATGAATGAAAATCCCGTATTCATTAGGATGATCTTACAAAAGTGAATGGTGACTTCATAAACAACAACTTCTCATACTAGCGCGACCATCACAGCACCCCACCACTAACTTTCTGGTTAATACAACTACTACTTAATGTAACTACCTGTGACAAATCTTTTTATTCCTAAACCATTCCTAATATAACTAATTGCGACACATATTTTCACTTCTAAATTATTCCTAATATGACTACTACTTGCGACACATCTTTTCATTCCTAAACTGTTCCGAGTATGACTACTTGCAACACATTCCTAAACTATTCCTATGACAAATTACGACACATCTTTTAATTCCTAAACTATCCATAATTGCTTGCGACACAACTAATATGAGTAATTACGAAATATCATTTCATTCCTAAAGAATTCCTTATGTGTAATTACGATACATCTTTTCAAACTATTCCTAATATTATTAATTGCGACAAATCTCTTCGTTTGAGTATCAGTAATTTAATTACGACATATCTTTTCATTTCTGAACTATTCGTATGATTAATAATGATGACACATCTTTATGACTATTCCTATTTTTAGTTCTAACTATTCTTATGATTACTTGCGACATATCTCTTCATTCCAACACTATTCCATTATATTAATGGTAATTAATTTAAATTGACTGAGGGAGTTTTCATAATGAAATTACTGAAATTAGTCCCTATAGCCATCCGTCATCACGATGTAATTCTCTTTATTAAAATAAAATAAAATAAAATATACTTTCTCTACCTTTATTTAAGAAAAATTATCTGATTTTTCATTGATCATTTTTTTAATTTTTTAAACCTGATTACTTTAAGTTAAAATATCGCAGAAATGCATTTTTTAACAGGACGGTAACTGTATTTTTAAGGTGTTGACAGGCCCACAGCTTGACTGACAGACGGAAGTTCATCTCTTTTTTTTTTTTTTTTTTTGGTAAGTATATCTGTAAAAATTACTTGAGGAATATAACGTGACAGCCTTTTTAAAATAAATATTTTTAACTAGCCAGTAATCTAAAAAATAGGAAAATATTCTTCGTAATCTAATATTTTATTGAATTTTGGCTTTAAATTTACTATAGTTATTATTATCGCTCTTATTTTCTGATAATGCCGTGTACGGACGTCCATATTTACAAAAAATCGGCATGCTTATAATACGCATACAAAAATATTCAAAATTCTTTTTAAAAATATTGGGTGTCAATAAATTGTAATAAGCTTTTCCACTTATAATTAGTTAATATATTTTTTACTTAAATAACAAGATCGCTTAAACTCTGCAAAGTAATACAAAATTTTAAAAGATTTAAAACTTTATAAATGTTATTATTACAATTAAAACTTGAAAAAAATTAAACAATTCTTGTAAAAATTTATAATTCATCGATTTTTTTCCTCAAGTGTGTAATTGAAAGATTTTCTTAATGTCTTAGTTTTATTGCAGTTTTCATTTTTATTCAAAGCAGATCTGTAACTGAGGGGTCCTGTTTTAGTTTTACAAAAAGAAATTGATTATTTAAAAATTCTCAAAGGAGTTCTACTATTAACTAATATAAACATTTTAATAAGCTCTACAAAATTTAATTTCTCGAAATTTCATAAGTTAAATAAGTGTGTGGGGAGGAGACATGTAAATTATAATATTTTTACCAAGATTTTCTAAAACAAAATTTATAAAAAAATTTAATTCATTTGTGAATAATTACTGAAAATTTAATTTAAAATCCAACAATTATTTGATTTTTGCAAGAATTTCCAAATCAATGTTTTTCATTGCAAAAAAATAACACTAAAAATTTCCAACTAGTTTTTTGCACACTCCACCTCGCTGACGGAAAAAAAGAAAAGATTTTTAAGCAAAATTTCGAACGTTCTAAAAAGGATAAAAACTAAAAAGTATAATTTAATAATGAAAAAATCTTTTAGTCTTTCTTCTTAAGAAATTTGGCCGATAAAACTTTGTTTTTATTAAGTTTTTTGGCGTATTTTTTTTTATCATGGTATGCTAATTTTTTATTGAATCATAAAGGTACCTACTTTTATTTTTACTTATTGGAAATATTACATTAAAAAAAAACTATTAGCATGAAATTAAAGCTAATAAAAGCCTCAAGAAAGATTTTCATTTTTTTAATTTATTTATTTTTTAACGCTTATAGCGAATCTGTGGAGTTTTACCCAGTTTGTTTTTTTTTTAATTTTACGTTTCAGAGCAGATTTTAACTGGGGTTCTTGTTTTACAAAAAGAAACTGGTTTATTCTCCAAGGAGTTCTGCTTTTAAACAATAATCGGTACAAAAATAAAAGTGGGGGTAACAGATGTAAAAATATTTTTATCAAGATTTTCTAATAAAAAAAGAACACGTTTCTAAAATAATTTAATTAATTAATTCATTTAAGTCCGGAAAGTTTCATTAAAAGCCGACAATATGATTTTTGTAAGAAATTCAAAAATCAAAATCAATGTGTTTTTTATTGCAATAAAACAAAAAACCAAATACGCTGAAATTTCCTATACTAATCAATCATCTTTTTTGGTCCCTCGATGTGACGTATGAAAAACAAAAATTTTAATCCAAATTTCGAACGTTCTAAAAACGATCAAAAATATATTATAATTTTATAATAAAAATAATCCTTTGCACTTTCCTCTTCTTAATAATAAAAAAATCTTACGGTGATAAAACTATGTTTTTATTAACTTTGGGACATTTTGCCATCACTAGTGTAGGGGAAGGGTCATTTTTTAGTGAATCAGTGCAGGTGCCTACATTTTAAGATTTTATTATAAACTAGAGTAGACTACAACAATCAATCCAAAAATTGGACGAAAAAATAGCTTTGATTACCTTCCCAGACCAAAACAAACTACTAAAACAATCTAAAATAATCTCAAAAAATTTTTTTACTACATTACTAAAACATCGAAAACTGAAAAGAATAAATAAATATATAAAATAAAAAAAACAAAAAAACAAGTAAAATAAATTAATCCAAATAAATAAACAAACCATTCTTGCCAAAAATAACCATTAGAATGGACTACTCACAATGCACCACTGACCTGTATATATAAATAGTCAACAAAAACCCAACACATGCGCCCTGATGATTGTGTCTAGCATGAAACAGTCTGTTGCCTCTGAGATTTGACTTCAAGGTTCACTTTTATATTTACACATGCTCTATCTCTGATAGTGAGCACTTTATCCTATAAATATAGCACACCTTAAAACTATATTTATTCATATATATATATATATATATATATATATATATATATATATATATATATATATATATGGTGTGTAAGATATTTGAGGACATGTGATTGTGCACCTGCAGTTATATGATAATCAGTTAATGTGCTTTTATCTTTTCAGAGTATCAATGACGAACTATCAACTAACACATGAGAAGAAATGACATGCTGTAATTGTTGCAACACATGCAATGCCCAGCAATGTTGAGAATGCATATTTTTTGAATGTCACCAGATTGTTTGTGTACAAAGTTCAGAAAGAGTTGGAAGCCTCCAGAAGGGATGTGTCACCTGTCAGGATACCAAATTCATACAACATTATTAATCCAAAATCCTGGAACATCCATGTTCTCCAAGTAACCAAAGGATTGGCAATGTGGGACATGAAGATATTCAGTACAAAAGTCATATGTGGCGAGGAAAGGGAAGTTCATGCCTCTAGACATGCACAAGAACAATGGTTGACCTGAGCAAACTGATTACTGATCAAGTTGAAACATCCATAAGAATCTGACATGTTTTTTCAGATGAAAATAATTTCAACCATGATCAAAAGATGAACCAGAGAAATGACAAGAGGATATTTATGACTAAATGGTAGCCAATTTGCATGACAACATTACACCAATCATTCGGTCACCTAACTTGCCTGATCTAAATCCCCTTGACTATTATATGTGGGGTGTTACTGAACAAAAGATTAATCAACATTCCTAAAATACAACTGATTCTTTGAAGGCCACCATTATCCAAGTAATGTCCAATCTCAATACAGACCATGTGATGTGTGCATTTCAATGATTCTGGTCCCACATTGAAGCCATCATTGTAGCTGAAGGCAATTATATCAAATAAACATGTAATCCAACCATTAGTATGCAGTAGTGTTTGGATTACATGTTTACTTAATGTAATAATATATGCCTGATGTAGAACATATTCATAGATTTTAGTAAATGTTATTGTTCAGAGTTTATATGATAAAAAGAAGTTGATGTGTGTTTTCAATGTTTATGAATACACATATATGTATTCAGAGTGCTCAAGGCATTTGAAGACACAGTGAAGACCTTAAGAAAAACAACCACATCTTACAAACAACAAAATTTATTGATGCAAAATATGGTACACAGATGAATCTGTGTATGAATATATAAACTGCATCAGGCATATGTTCATTTCTATGAAAATTTCAAATCTATAAGAAAATAATCTTTTGCACACTTGTATATATGAAAACTTTGTTGCAAAAATTTGAAACAAACTAGTTTTTAATTTTAGCACAATTATTTAATGTTTACTTACTTTATGAATTTAGATTTGATAATGCTATTATAAAATGGTGACCCATAAAAACACTTTAAAAGCATCATTTCTGTTTAAAAGAAATTTGTTTAAAAAAGTTGGTAGATAAACTACTCAGAAACATTTTTAATAACAAGTGCTTTGAATAATGAAATCCTGAATTTTTTCAATAAAAATTTGATAATTTGATAAAAATGAATGACTATACATCAGCTCATGTTCCAGTGCAACAGGCTACAATTAACACACACCAGAGGGTTTATGGAGACACAGCAATTAATGGTTGGTTTTCAATACTAGTTGGCACAATTTCACCACATAGTAATTGTTGCTTCAACAACAACCTTTTTCTTCGTTATTGCAGCCTTACCTGCTAAAGTTGCTGAAAATATTATTTCTAGATTTTCAAAAGTATAAGTGGCTCTTTCATCAGTTTATGAAAAACTAAAATGTTGGACAAGCTTATAAACACAACTGGCATTGTAGGGTGCACATCAGTTTATATAAAAGTAATGCTATAGCAAACTGTATGGATGTCAACATTTGATAAAAAAAATCTTGAATCTTATGCAATTAGGTAAACTAACAGATAAATTAGTGCTTTTATTAATTAGAAAATCTTCAACTTTTGCTGTAAAGAAATTACAAATAGAATCACATTCACAAAAATATTAGTAAAATACACAGAATCAGCATCAAGAACAATTCAAATCATATTGTAAAGAAGAAAGACCTTAATTCAGTGTTGTCATGTGAGATCGACAAGACAAAGTCATGTATATATTGGTGTAGATGGTCCAAGAAGCAAAGTAACTGATAAATTGTTATGGTCCATGTTAGGACCAAGGGAGAACAACATGAACACAAGAGTAGAAATAACGAAGATATATTACATGGAATAATAATACAAGATTTGGAAGGTGTTAGTATGACTGTCAGTCTGATTTGGAGTGAACTACTATCGGCTCAACTCGATTCGGCTCTCTCTCTTGAGAGGTGTAGTGTACATAGTGTTAGGAAGAGTTCATTCTGTAGTTATAGGTAAGTTCCCTAAACACCCCACTCCCAAGCTTTTACCTTGCAGGGGTCTTTAATATTTTTTCCTCTTCTGATTAATCATCAAAGGCTCTGTAAATTTTCTTTTTCTGCTTGATTTCCGCGGTTCTGAAATTGCTTGAGGCCTTTGCATATGGAATGTTTCAAATATTGTGTCCATCACGTCTTCCTCTTCCTGGGGTGGACCGTTAGAATCCTCTAACAGCCTCTTTCTGATCTGATTTAAGTGCCTTTTATGCGAGAACTTCCTACCCTGAATTATGTAAATCACATTCCCGATTCGTTTCTCTATTGTACCTGGCTCCCAATAGGATGTGTTGTTTTTGAACATTTAAAAAAAACTTTCTCCCCTGGGTTAAATTTTCTTTTTGGTACAAATGACGTTGGTGATTGCTTTGTCAGTTTTGGCAGTAATCTGTCGAATACCGATCTAATTTTTCGGGCGAACAGTACTTCCGCCGGCAATAATACTGATGGTGTAGTACTGTTCGTTGTAATTCTATACACTTGCAAGAATTGTTGTAAAGCTTTTCTGTTGGTATGTGATAAGCTTTCCTTAGTGCTCTTTTTAATGTATCTACAAACCTCTCCGCTTGCCCGTTTGATCTTGGGTGATATGGCGGAGATTTGATGTGTTTCACCTGAAAAGTTTCACAAAATTCTTGAAAATCCACAGATGTAAATTGTGTCCCATTATCGGTGACTAAACAATCAATCACTCCAAAACGAGCAAACAGCTCGTGAAGGCAATTTATTGTAGTCTCAGAAGTAGGTTTTCTACAACGAAATACTTCCGGCCATTTTCTGTAAGTGTCTACTACAATCAAGTAGTAGAAATCCTCTAATGGATCTGCGAAATCTACATGGATTCTCGACCACGGTCGATCTGTCTCCGGCCATGGCTTATGAGTGATCGAAGGTGCCTTGGCTGCTAAGGAACAGCCCTTGCATTTGTCCACCATATGTATAATATCTTGATCCATGTTTGGCCAGTACACATAACTTCGCATTAAGGATTTCATCCTGTTCTTTCCTGGGTGGCCCATGTGAAAATCCTTGAGGATTCGCCTTTGTAGCATTTTCGGGGTTACTATTCTTTCATTATATAGCAGAACATTATCACATAACGAAAAACTGTCTGATATATGCTTATCTTTTCCTACTATTTTTGTTTTCGTTTCCTTTATAAATTCGTCATTCACTGCTTCGTTTCTTATTTCCTGTAATGTGACGGGAAGGTCTCGAATTGTACTACATAATGATGTTCTATCTTCCTCATATCGTAGAGCTGCAATTACGGAATCTTCTAATGGCTCCGTTTTCTTTGGTATTAGTCTCGAAAGACCATCTGCATGCCCAATTTTGTTTGATGGAAGATACTCCAATTTAAAGTTATAGTTTAATAAGATAGTCCCCCATCTTTGCAATCTATTCGCAGTGTAGACAGGTATACCTTTCTTTGATCCAAATATTGTCAATAACGGCTTGTGGTCCCTCTGTAAGTTGAAAAATCTACCGTAAATATATCTGTGGAATCTCGTAACCGCAAAAATAATCCCCAGCCCTTCTTTTTCGATTTGCGAGTAATTTTGTTCGGCTGGTAGTAACATTCTTGACGCATGCACGATGGGTTTTAGTGTCCCATCCAGCATTTTATGAAGTATACATGCCCCAACACCATAGGCACTCGCGACTATTATTTCCAATTTTGGATCATAATGCGCTAAAAATAAATCTGCTGTTAGAGTCTTAATGATTTTGTCGAAAGTTTTCTGACATTCATATGACCATTCACAAACTTTTTCCTTCTTCAGCAGTTCGTTTAGGGGTGCGCGTAATTTGTGCATGTTAGGAATAAATTCTTGATAATAATTTACTAAGCCCAAGAAGCTTTGTAACTTGGCTAAATTTTTTGGGGCCAGCATTTTTTTTATTGCCGTGGCTCTTTCTGGGTCTGGTCTTCTTCGTCAATAATATGGCCCAGATATTTTATCTCCTTCATAAAGAAGTCACATTTATTTTCCTTTACCTTAAAACCGTAATTTTGTATCTGCCTGAAAACCTCTTGAACGTGTTCCCAGTGTTGTTCAATATTTTTGTTATTTATCAGAATGTCATCAAGGTATGCGATCGTGAAATCCAGTCTACCTAGCATAGTGTCCATTATTTACTGAAATATTGCTGGCGCGACCTTGATCCCAAATGGTAATCTCTGGAACTTATATAACCCTTTATGTGTGTTTATGCACAACAACCACGAGTTTTCCTCATCTACTGGTACTTGTAGGTATGCTTCGCTCAAGTCTATCTTTGAGAAAAATTTTCCTCCGTTCAATTTTGTGAAAACTTCCTCTGGACTAGGGAGAGGATAGTGATAATCCTTAATCGCCGCATTCAATCCTGTCGAGAAATCAGCGCATACTCGTATCTCACCCGATTTCTTTTTCACGTAAACCGTAGGTGCGGCATATTGACTATATTCTACCTTTGTCAATATACCGGTTTTCACGAGTCTATCCAACTCTTCGTCTATTTTTTCTAATGATGCGAAAGGTACATTTCTTTTCTTCTTAGTTCGATTTATTGCATGACAGACAAGTCTTATAGCGGTATGGACAATCTTTGTACCAATGCAAAGTCCCACAGCGATAGCATGGACTGGGTGGTGGTTTCTTCTGAGGTTTCATTTGACTTTTTGTAGTAAAATAATTTGTTTGGTTTGTTTTTGAGGAGGGAGAAAAACGTGTTTGTCGTTGTACTTTTCGTATGTGAGCGACGCCAGACTCTTCGATATCTTTCGAGTCCTTTTTTACGCTTATACATCTCTGACAGTCCTCAGCCAATTTTTGTAGCATCAATTCTGGTTCACTCTCAAGTTTTTTCTTCGTCTAATCTCCGCATCTTTAGTCGAAACCGGGCCTTGGACGAATATCAAACATTAAAATTGTCAGGGCTGAGTTCAGATAAGTCATCACAGTGTTTGTTTACTATGGAAGCGAATGTTATATAGTCTTCGCTATCCTTTTTTGTTAAATTTAAACATTTCCACCTTTTGTGTAATAGTGAAGTGTTCGGACTAAATAATTCCGTTAAAAGTTTCACGGCTTCCTTGAAAGTCAACTCATTCGTTTTCCTCGGTAGGATGTAGTCTACGAATTTAGTGTATTCGCTTGACCCTAGTTTCCTCAGTAGTAGACGTACTTTTTTCGCGTCTGACCAATTCTCGCAATCAAACTCATATGAATCTACATATCTTCTGAAGTAAGCTGTGAAGGTTTTGTCTTCGTCCGGAGCATAAGTGAAGTCTTTGATAGAGCTCCATATAGCATTTTGCGAGAATGCCACTTCATTTCCAGAATTTTGTCCTTTATTTGTTACTGCCCGTAGTAGTAATTCTTGTAGTTCGAGTTGCTTCTCTTCGTTTTTCTGTTGAATTTCCAATTGTTTTTCTTCGAGCCTAGTCTGTCTTTCCTCATTTTTTGTTGCTGCTCGAATTGCATTTTCATTAGTTCCAATATGGTTGCCTTAAAGTCTTCCATGTTTACACAGTAATTTTGTGTAACGATTTTTCCTTTTTTTTCTCAGTGTAGACTTCAGTTCTTTGTCGCCTGTTGTTCTGGAACCTTAGTACGAAAAAATTTCCTGCGTAGAATTCGATTCTGTTCTGGCTGACAGGTAAAATTCGTGTCTTTGCTACCACTGTTAAGGTTGGTGTCCCAAAAATTTTTTTCTTTTTTTTCATCTTCGCATAGAGCTTGTTTTTTTTTTCTCAATACCTCTGTCGTCTCTGTTATGAATAACAGATAGCAAAAAGTTTTTTTTTTTTTGCAGCATCAGCATCAAGAACAATTCAAATCATATTGTAAAGAAGAAAGACCTTAATTCAGTGTTGTCATGTGAGATCGACAAGACAAAGTCATGTATATATTGGTGTAGATGGTCCAAGAAGCAAAGTAACTGATAAATTGTTATGGTCCATGTTAGGACCAAGGGAGAACAACATGAACACAAGAGTAGAAATAACGAAGATATATTATAAGGAATAATAATACAAGATGTGGAAGGTGTTAGTATGACTGTCAGTCTGGTTTGGAGTGAACTACTATCGGCTCAACTCGATTCAACTCTCTCTCTTGAGAGGCATAGTATACATAGTGTTAGGAAGAGTTCATTCTGTAGTTATAGGTAAGGACCTATAACATAAATATTAACTAGTACTCAACCACCAACCTCTGTTTCTATTGATGCAAAAGAACGAATTTGGTAGACTGTATTAGCTATAACATGTCTCTCCACAGCTTCCTGCATTTTGATGCTAGAATTAATTCTTGTTTCATTATGACCCTATTTTGTTTTCTTTTGTTATTTTTTCTTATACTCATTTACTATAAATTGCCAATTTGGTTATTCTGTTTTCCCATTTCTCTTGTCTTCATTATATTCTGTGAGTGTTAAATTCTATAAGCCTTCTCTCTTCACTATGTACCCCAATATGCATTCATCTGTCTGAATTTAATTTTAGTAAGAGTTTATTTATCTGTAATGAAATTGTCCAGTATTCACTAATAATAAGAGATTATTTATGATGTAATAGGAGATTATTTATGATGTAAAAGTTCAGAAATCATTTGTTTGCTTTAAAAGGATATTTCCTGATTCTTTGATATTTTGCTCAATTTCTTAAAGACTTCTGGCATTTTTCTGAATACAACTTTGGATATTTCTCTATTCTTTAGAATTATAATTATTTCTATAGTTATATAGCTCATCAACTTTATTATTTGGTGAAGTTTGTAATCATTAACATCTGGTTTCTTTGACAGCACTATGAAGATTGACTAAATTCCTTCACCACTGTTATATTTTGTTTATCATTTCAGTAATTTTATCAATTCCAATACTTCCAGGATTTTCAGTATTCTTGTTACAATCTCATCTAATCCAGTTCATTTATTCCTCTTCCTCTTACTCAATACTGACACAACCTCAGATTTGGGAATTTTTTTCCACATTTAGTATTGTTATATTTCTTCCTTTATATATTGTAGGTTTCTTTCCTCTATTATTTGACTATGCATTTGGGTATTTAAAAATAACCTTCTACTTAGTGATGATGGAAAAACAAATACAAATGATTTAGGTAGGGTGTTTGTCAGAAAATACATTAATGTTTCAAATTTAAACTTTTGTAGTTATAATCTGAAGGCAGAAAATTTTTTACCCTCTGATTAAAAAATGGTAATGGATTTAAATTACTTGCATATACAAAAGATTCTACTAATTTACATACATTTGGGGTATGATAACATTTTATCACTGTAAAGAAAACAAACATTTAACATTGTAATGTTAGTGTATCCTAGCTCACCCACAATCTGAAGTTACTAACTATGAATTGGTCCTTGATAATAATAGTTAATTTGGTGCAGCATTACATCATGTAATGGCATACACATTCCTAGTGATTTCTTTTTCAAATAAACTTAATTCAGGTATCCCACTTTTAATAGAAAGTATCCCACTTTTAATAGAAAGATGCTAACAGCTTATTTAATATTGATTCATTTTGACCCCTCAGTCCTTGATAATAATTGCCAGTTTGGTGCAGCATTACCTCAAGTAATGACATAGGCATTCATATTGGTTTCTTTTTCAAATAAGCTTCACTCAAGCAAAGTATTGCACTTTTGATAGAAAGATGCTAACAGCTTATTTAATATTGATTCATTTTTGTCTCCTCCCTGAAGGTCATCATTTGATTTTATTGACACACCATAAACCACTATGGGGTGTTTTTCTCAATTTGAATGCATCAAAATCAGATCATCAACAATGACACATTTCAATACTGACTGAACACATTTCTGATAAATGACCTATTAAATACAGTCAGAATACAGTAAGTGATTGTATGTATACAAATACAGTGCTGTTTGATAAAAGTGACTCACCTTATCCTTTGAATTTAGCTCAACTTTCATTTCATTGGAGAAGAGAACATTCTTCCAGTCTTCTACGGTGAAATGTTTGTAATAGTGAGCCCACTCAAGTCTCTTGGCTTTGTTGGCTTTGCTTATTAGTGCCTTAAACCTTTGTGTACAAGATTTGTAGCCTTGTTCTAACAGCCACCGATGGACTGTTGAAGAGGCAAGACTAACACCTTGCTCTTCGCTTAGATTGGCTGCAATTTCTTGGCTAGTTATAGTCCTATTCTTCGCAACTTCTCTCTTGATTACCCTGCCAGTTCTATCATCAATCTTTTTCTTTCGTCCCCTTGTTTCCTTCCTTGGAGCAGGAGTGGCATCATTATGTGCCCTAAGCACTTGAGAGACAGCTGATTGCGAGGTTATAGCAATTTCTGCAATTTCTCTCGTAAACTTGCCTGCTTTTGAGAGGGCAATAATAGATGCCTTAAGTGGTTTGTACCCTTTCATCTGGTTAGTGACTTGAGTGGCTATTTCAAGCTGTTTTTATACTGTATGAGGCATTCTGGAATACTCTAAATTTAATTTAAGCTGTTCTAGAATTCTCCAGAATATTGTTCTGAGTGTATTGTAAAATAGTTTTCAATATTTTCTCAAAAGCTCTTTAAATTTACCAGTTTAATCATTAGAATGCGATATCTGAGTCACTTTTTTTTGCAGTTTTTTCCTGAATCACATTTATATCCAAATTTATAATTATCAATAGAATACCATAGGGTGAATAAACTTTTTTCCTAGGTGGTCGGGAAGGGGTCTTTATATTAGTAAGATTAAACATTATTTTAACCCCCAAAACAATAGACAAAAAATATTTTTAATAAAAAAAATCCGGTGAGTCACTTTTATGAAACAGCACTGTATATGTATGAGACTTTCTTGAAATCATTGAGTTACAAGCTAATAATGAAGAAATTATAAACTTTTAATAATTATAAAGATATTTCAGTATCAGGAAATAATTCAAAGATATCATATGAATGTGAATTGTAATTGCTGTACAAGGAACTAGCTGAAGATTTTTGTAAATAAATGGTTTACAAGATTTAAAGTTCCATTTCATATCATACAGTTATGGAAGGCAATTTGAAAGAGTTGTTTTTGGAAGTATCAAAAAAATTGTTGGTTTTCATAAATCTAGGACATTTGTGTATAGGTTTAATTGAGAAAACATATAGAGCAATTAAAACAACAATTACAATGTTCGTTCAGGGTTGCCCTGTACCTTGAATGTTTATTGGGACTTAAAATCAACCAAGACTTCAAGTGGAACTCATACATACAATCCATTACTAAAGATGCTGGGAAAATGGTCAGTTCCCTGTTTTGCTCCAGCAAGTACCTGACTCCTCCTGTTATCCTTTATCATTACAAGAGCCAGTTCAGGCTGAAAATGGAGTACCGCTGCCATATATTGGCAGGAGATGCCTAATCTTCACTTTCCACTCTTGAGTCTAAAAGCATTCTTGTAGCTGACAAATTATTTCCCACCCTACAACCCTTTTCTCATAGACAAAATGTTGCAAGCCTCTTGTTGCTCTATTGCTATTTCCATGGAAAGTGTTCAGAAGAACTACACTCCTTAGTCCCACTAGTCCTGACCTTCATGGCACACACATTGTAGCGAACCCCCTTCATATTCCATTGGTGAGATGTAAATTCCACTTGAGCAGCTTCTTCTCATGAATTGCTGCCTTGTGAGATCAACTCCCAAGAGGATTCTTTTCCAATAACTACAATCTTAACCTATTCAGGTCTAGGGTTAATCATTATCTTCCACACTCTTACTTTGCGACATGCTACCTTGAGTAGCCCTTGGGCCTTGTACAGGACAAGCATAATTGTAAAAAAAAAAAACAGTTTGCATATACCAATAAGAGATTGCATGAAACTTCAGACATTACCATGGCTCACCTTTCACAGTATTTTTAAATAGTTATTTTTCTAACTTATAATGAGAGCATCAGCTTCTTTACCCTTATTCTCCTTTATAGCAGCAACTGTCCTGCCACTGTAGGGTCTGTCACTAAGGTCAGTTTCTGCTTTCTCTCAAGGGTTGCCATTAACTGTACTGACCAATCTCCTTACTTTACTTACATCAAGTGCAGTCTTCCTATAAATATTCTCATGAATGTTTTTAACAATTTCTTCTCAAAACAGAAACTCTATGATAGCTCTGTCTTTTCTACATGAACCTGGAGAGTCAAACATTTTAAAAAAGGATTATGGGTTAAAAAGGAAACGCATATATTTTTTGTACTGGACTATTTTTATGGTTTATTGAATATTATTATTTATCTTATTCTTAGGCTTATAGTAGATTTGTAGTGAATATTTACTTCCAAAATGTAAAAACCAAACAGCTTTGTTCATGAAAAAAATAATCACTGTCATTTAATTAAAAAAAGTAAATATTATCATTTAATTAAAAAAACAAAAAAAACATTATCATTTAATTATTACTATTACAACACAACATTATGCATCAATACAATCTTCATTATTACTATAATTCTATTACTAATTTAACTCCCCTTTATTACGTCTCTTTTTTAACTGAACACTCTTGCCAGATAACTCCTCTTCATTATTTCCTTAATGTAGCTTTTTCTCCTAACTCTTTTGGTGAATATACTCTTCCTTACTATTCTTATTTTATTGTCATTTTAATATATTTTTATCATTTTTGCTTTTTATATAAAAAAAAAGGCTGTGGAAATTTCTTTTATAATATGTTGGAGCTAATATCTCATCCTTTTGTGTTCTATTTCATGTAAACTATTTTTTTAAAACATTATATATACATAAATGTATTTGGAATTCAAGCATAGGTTATTTCTAATGTTACTTAGAAACACAAAAACTGTTCATTTCAGGTTTCAACCATAGGTATCACTTTCACACTGACACTCGTGACACAGTTTGTTATATATCAAGACATAAATGATACAGTTCTAATTAAAAAAATAAGTTACTAATTACTAATGTTCTTCCAAAAACTTAATTAAACAAATCTATTATTATTTTGATTAGACATTCAAAATAAGTTCTTCAAGAGAAAAAGCAAATAGCAAATTAGATCACTAAATGCAATTTATTTATCTTTCCTCTGGTGGAGATGGTACACACACTTTATATAAGTGAGTCTGGGGTATAGGTTTTGGTATGAAAGGAATGCCTGTGTCCTGCTTCAGGGGTCAAATAGTTAAGTATTTTCCACCTGTACTCTAAGTCAGTCTTTGAATTCAGATAAAAAACCAAAATTTGAATGTAAGCTTTCACTAATGAGAGTTGGAAGACCATGCTACACCGGTCTTCCAAGTTGGTGGATATAGAAGTTTCTGTTTTTCTGAAATTCAATATTCAAAATCCTGACTTTTGCCTAGATTTCAACATTGACTTCTGGTTCTGATAAAAAACAAACGACTCTTAGCCAAAAAGTAAGATCATCTTTTAGAACTTCATTGAACTAAAATGATGTTTCTGTTGAAGTAACTACTCATGCACAAAAAGGAAAGAGGATACTGAGAATTTTAAATTAAAATTTTGTTTTTGTTCTTAAATATATGTTTTGAGTATATAGTCTAGTCCAGAGGTGGACAAGCCACAACTCATGAGCCACATGCAGCTCTTTGACCTTTAATATGCAGCTAATGGAAATATGTTTGGCTGACCTCCTCTTTTCATCACAGTAAATATAAAAGGTAAATAATAAAAATTTCAAGCTTTATAATTATTTACTGAGTATGAATTGAGACTCCATTGGATTGAAATGTAAGTTTAATGTTAATGTGTATGTAACAGAAATTAAATATAAATTAAATAAAAATGCAAATTTTATTCATGTCTTGCGACTGTCAAACATCTGAACTTTATCATATGTGGCTCTTACATTAAGCAAGTTTGACTTCCCCTGGTTTTGGCAATTTTATTTAGTTTCTTTTTCCTTATAAAAATCTGGACACAAATTTACTGTGGATGGTCTTGTGATATTTGTGCCAAAATTTTTACAACATTTCACCTTTCTTGGTCGATCTTCTATTATCAAAATGTGAGATACTTAATAACAAAAATAATAGAAACATAAACAAAAGAAAAAGAAACTGAATGAAATTGGCTAGGTTATAAACCCAAACGCATATATTTAAAAAAAAGAAAAGAAATTTAAAACTTAATCATCTCCTCTTCTTTGTTCCCATGTGTAGTTGATTCGATGGTAAACATCATTTTAGTCCAATGAAGTCCTAAAAGACAAAACACCTCACAAAAACATTTTTCAATTTTGATATATTTTTTTTTACCTAAAATTGTTCTTGATATATAAAAATTGACAAACATGGACCTTTCTGCCCACAAAAATGCAGTGTCAAAAGGACAGTTTTTCCATTGACAATGCTTTTATTTTAACTACCTTCACTCCTCAGCAATGCTTATTGATTTAAAAAGCAATGATTAGAATTGGAATAAAACCTAAACATATGATGAAAGTGAATTTATACATTTTCTTTGTTCTTGAAAATTAATAACAAAAATAATAAACACTGTTTATTTATAAGATTGTTTATTGGAATGGTTAGTAAAACATTAATTGATTCAAATTTTATAAAATGGTAATTAATAATGATTTCCTTACAGTTGACACACAATTTTAATAATTTAATAAACCTTTATAAATTTATGAATAAAATATTGTTTCCATATTGATTTCTTTATAAATTGGTAAATGATAAATATTAATTTTCATCATATTAGGTTTTATTACAATTCTAATCATCACTTTTTAAAACAATAAACATTGTCAAAAAGTGAAAGTATTTAAAATAAAAGCAGTGTCACAGGAAAAAAAAACATCCTTTTGACACTCAGTTTTTTTGCAGGCACAAAGGTCCATTTTTGCCATAAGTTGGTACTTTGTCTCCCCATATTACAGTATTTAGACTGAACTTTAAGAGTTCAGGTTAATATATAAATACCAAAGTCCAAGTTATTTGGATAAATGCTAGCTAACCAAAGATTTCAACTATGCATATGCTGTATGTGTCTCACCCCAGACCATGTAGAATTTTCACTCAGTGTGATATCAGAGAAGCCAGGTGTATTGATAGGTTGACCCGAAGGATGAATTCATGATCACTAAGTGCATATCCGTATCTTATAGAAATGTCATTGGGTGTGGGAATCATATGCCATCAGATATAGGGGGTGCTGTAAAGAAGGGGTTGAAAAAAATTCTGATGTTTGCACAGATTTTGAGAAGTAGGTTGGGCAGAGATCTGATTATTTCTGATTTGATTATCATTATAATTTCCAATTTTATTAAAGGGAATTATTTAAATATTTGCTTAAGTTTTGTTATGTCATTAGTGGTGGAGATACATTAGATGTGGAAAATTACATTTCCATTACATTAAATTTCATTAAATTATATTACATTAAATCGCAAAGCATTAAATTAGATTTCATTAAGTGACATTAAATTAGATTACAGTAAATTTCATTAAATTAAATTACACTAAATTATATTACATTAAATGTAATGTAATTTATTATAATTTAATATAATGGTATTTAATGTAATGCAATGTAATTAAATTAAATGTAATGAAATGTAATGAAATTTAATGTACTTATTTACATTAAATTATATTATATTAAAATACATGAAATTCAATTAAATTACATTAAATTAAATTTAATTACATTAAATTTCATTAAATTACACTAAATTACATTACATTAAATTACATTAAAATACATCAAATTCAATTAAATTACATTAAATTAAATTACATTAGATTTCCTTAAATTGCACTACATTACATTAAATTGCATTTCCATTACATTAAATTTCATTAAATTATGTTGCATTTAATCACATTAAATTATATTAAATTACAATACATTACATTAAATTACATTAAATCAAATTTCATTACATTAAATTATATAATATTAAATTATATTAAATTCATTAAACTGCAATAAATTATATTAAATAACATTACATTAAATTACATTACATTAAATTAATTACATTAAATTAGATTACATCAAATTAAATTACATTAAGTTTCATTAAATATCATTAAATTAAATTACATTAAATTACAATAACATCAGAAAGAGAGAGTTGAAATTTCTGATATATGTAATGAGGAAAGATGAACCAGAAAATTTGATACTTACAAGGCAAATGAAGTGGGGGAAACCTATTAAAGTCTGTGTAATAAGATGGCAAAAATAAGAACAGAAGGATGGTACTAAGACAAAAGCTACTGTGAGCTACAAGGTACAGAGAGTTATTGAGTCATAATCACCCATGTTTTGAAAGTACGTAACACATAAAAACATGAAGAATGGAATACAGTATGAGGTCAAAGTACAAAGAATGGAGAAGTTGAAGGTTTATGTGTAATATCTCAACTATCAAACAGTAACTAATACATATTAACTAAAATTAGCTTAGTCTAGTATATTAGTATTTGAGGAGCAGAGAGAATTGTGTTGCACCATTCTTTCAAATGAGGAGAGAGACTAATCAGTATTTGAAATCCCGATTTTTGATCTGGTTTCAAACACTGACTATTGAATATTGATGTTTGTTGAAATTCTTTTCATTCTTCTTGTAATAAATATTCATATTTAATAAGCTTATCTTTGGACATCCCAATACCAAGTAGGGTAGAGATGATGCTTAGAAAGATTGTGTTGTACTAATCTTATAATGTGGAATGTGTGCCTGCCTTAAAAATGAATACACTGCCAGTTTTTACTTGGGTTGGAACTCAAGCCCATTATGCCAATGGGAAATATAGAACTGTCTCACATGTGTAACAAAGTATTAGTGCTCAGTTTTAATGTCACCACATTTATCATTTCTCAATATTTTCCATTTTCTGATTTGTTCTTTCTTTCTTGTATTTTTGTATTTATACCTTTTTTTATTTTTCTTTCTTCACACTTTTTCCTTCTGTTATTTTTATTCTCTCTCTCCTTTCTTTTTCTTGCCTCCATTCTCCTTTCTCTTTTATTTTTTCTTTCTTTATCCTTTCTTTTTTCTGTTTCCTCTCTTCCTTCTCATTATTATTATTATCTCTCATTCATCCAACCACTTTCCAGAGCACAGGAAGCACAAGGATGATGGACTGATCATTTTTTCCGGTCATACCCTAATAAATTCCAGTAATATTGGTCATTGTAGAAACCAAGCCAGAGATTTATATATTCTCTGATTGTAGCTTACATAATTTAGTTATTTTCCTTTTGATATCAAATTGAAGTTATTGAAAAGGGAACAAACTAGCCAAGCTCATGGATTCCAGGACTTATATTTAAGGTTCTACATTTAGGGTTGCAGTTTTATTGTTCCCTATAATTCCTACTCTCCTATATAACAGAGAAAACTGGACAATTTCCTCACAGATAAAGAAAAGAATTGCAATGAACAAGATGGTGATAATGCCATGGCTTATGCATGTGAGAAATGAGAAAAAAGAATATGAACTACAAAGAAAATAATAACAATCACAAAGAGGCATCTAAAAGCTTTGGGACACATAGCAGAAAAAGAAGTCATAGAATATTTAATACCCACATAGCATATCTAAGGCAAAAGAAACTGAAGAAAGCAGGAAACAGTTTCATTTGAAAAGACTGAATTTGTAAAGATTGGGTGACTGGATAGGTCACAAATACAATGAGGAATTCTGAAGAAACAAACATTGTTGAGTACAGCAAAAGACAGTAAAATTTAGAAAACCATGATCACCATGTCCTGAAAGAATATTATAAACATGTGTTATTACTATACTGTTTCAAACAGGTGGAACGCCATTCTCAATAAAAAGCAGGTTTTGTTTTAATCTCTTTTTTTACAAAAAGGTGGAATGCTCACCTCAGTAAAAATGCAGGGTTTCTTTTAAACTCTCTTTTTTTATCCTGGTGGTATGCTCATCTCAGTTAAAAGGCATATTTCATTTAAACTCTTTTTTTTATCCTGGTAGTATGCTCATCTCAGATAAAAGGCATATTTCATTTAAACTCTTTTTTTAGCCTGGTGGTATGCTCATCTCAGTTGAAAGGCATATTTCATTTAAACACTTTTTTTGTTATCCTGGTGGTATGCTCATCTCAGTTGAAAGGCATATTTCATTTAAACTCTTTTTTTTATCCTGGTAGTATGCTCATCTCAGATAAAAGGCATATTTCATTTAAACTCTTTTTTTAGCCTGGTGGTATGCTCATCTCAGTTGAAAGGCATATTTCATTTAAACACTTTTTTTGTTATCCTGGTGGTATGCTCATCTCAGTTGAAAGGCATATTTCATTTAAACTCTTTTTTTAGCCTGGTGGTATGCTCATCTCAGTTAAAAGGCATATTTCATTTAAACTCTTTTTTTTATCCTGGTGGTATGCTCATCTCAGTTGAAAGGCATATTTCATTTAAACTCTTTTTTTTATCCTGGTAGTATGCTCATCTCAGATAAAAGGCATATTTCATTTAAACTCTTTTTTTAGCCTGGTGGTATGCTCATCTCAGTTGAAAGGCATATTTCATTTAAACTCTTTTTTTTATCCTGGTGGCATGCTCATCTCAGTTGAAAGGCATATTTCATTTAAACTCTTTTTTTAATCCAGGTGGCATGCTCACCTCAGTTAAAAGGCATATTTCATTTAAAACTATTTTTTTATCCAGGTGGCATGCTCATCTAACTTAAAAAGCATATTTCATTTAAACTCTTTTTTTTTGTATCCAGCTGGCCTGCTCATTTCAGTTAAAATGCATATTTCATTTAAACTCTTTTTTTATCCAGGTGGCATGCTCATCTCAGTTATAAGGCATATTTCATTTAAACTTTTTTTTATGCAGGTGGCATGATCATCTCAGTTAAAATGCATATTTCATTTAAACATTTTTTTTATCCAGGTGGCATGCTCATCTCAGTTAAAAGGCATATTTCATTTAAAAGTATTTTTTTATCCATGTGACATGCTCATCTCAGTTAAAAGGCATATTTCATTTAAACTCATTTTTTATCAAGGTGGCATGCTCATCTCAGTTAAAAGGAATATGTCATTTAAAACTATTTTTTTATCCAGGTGGCATGCTCATCTCAGTTAAAAGGCATATTTCATTTAAACTCTTTTTTTTATCCAGGTGGCATGCTCATCTCAATAAAAATGCATGTTTTTTTTTAAACTCTTTTTTTAAAAGCAGATGGAATGCTCATCTCAATAAAAATGCTGAGTTTCTTTGAAAGACTTTTTTCAACGAGATGTAATTCTTAGCTTAGACTGTGTTTCTTGTGCTTTTCATTATTTTTATCTTCTCCTATCCTCTTTGCAAAATTTTCATGGCACTCTTACATTTTCCACCTCAGTTACTTGTTCTGGATGATGTTCATAGTAATAATAATAATAATACATCAATACAGTCATGGTTTAGCCAATGTCAATATTATAGAATCATTGATCCTGTTAATCTGTATAGTATGTGCTCTGCCAGGGTTATATGCAGTTTTGAATCCAGAGGTGTCCTTCTCTGAGTGTGATTGTCAGCCACAACTAGAGAGCCAAAGTGTCACTGCTATTTATTCCATAGCTGGGGAATAAGAGATGGAATGATACATTTTTTTAGGGCATTGGACAAAATTCAAACCACCTGCACATCTATGTAATGTTTATGCTATTTATTTACTGTATTTTGTAGTTTTTTACATTTCACAATATAGATACTGACATTGGTTTACCTTCTATTGTAATTAAAACAGACCAGAAACAAGATGAGCTTTTGTTTCTATATGTAAATTGCAAAACTCACATTTTGAATTAGCAACTTTTTTCAGAAAATTTCCTTGGTAATTATGGGTGAATAAGTTTTGATTCAATGTGCAGCCAATATAAATCTCTCTGTTTCTACTTTGAGTTACAAAGCCACTGATGTGTGTGCTTTTGACTTATAAAAGTGTCTTTGTTTCCAAGAAGTTTCTGTTCCAAATTTTCTGTAAGTTGTTTAAAACTTTGTATCATTGCAAGCTACTTAACTTTTTCATATCTTTTCTCATCACCTTCCAAGCTTATATTCAGTTCTTTTAAAATGTTTTACTTTCTAAACTAATTTTAACAAGCCAGTAATCTTAATCTTTAGTTGTTTTGCATTTCCTTTCAAGTTGTATCATTTCCCTGTTATCACTGTTTTTAGATAAATAATAGTTGCTAAACTTCTGCTTTTAAGTGAGGCATTCTGGGACAAGTTATTATTTTCATAATTCTTATGTGCCCTTTTCTGACTTCATTCAAATTCCAGTTAATTATATTAAAGTTATAAGTGAAAAGATTTTTTTAATTCATTTCCCTTTCAATTTTACTGCATACAATCTTCTAAAATAGTCTTTCTTTAATTTTTCCTTCATACTTTCATGCTTGATGTTATTCCCTTCATTGCCTTTGAAATATCTGTTTTTTGTTCATTCTTTTATCCTGGTTCCTATATTTAGCTCTATAGCCTTAGTTCTCAACAACTCACATACTTAATGTAACTTTCACATACTTATCCAAACCAAACTCAACCCCTATTTCATCAATAAAGCTTTTAACAGTTCTTAAAAAACCTGGTTTGTCATCATTATCCTTACCATTTAAAGTCATCCATAGCTGATGATATTACTTCCTAATTTGTGTTCATATTCAGTTTGGTCCAATTCAGTTTTTAATGGAATCAATGATGTCCTTGGAATAGCCACAAGTTATGTTCATACCATTCTATGTAATCATTTAAATAAGAGTGTGGTTTACATGGCTTTGCCAATTTCACTGAGACATCAATAGATATTATGGACATATTGGTAAAAATAAATTTTTCCCAATCTAGAGGGAGTCATGTGGATTATGCTAAGATGGCAATACCAATTTTTTCAAGACACTGTTAGAGTTTTTACACATAAAAACTCAACATTTTCTGTCTTTTTTCTCTTTTCTCTACTTTTCTCTTGGTATGCTCTAGTGACAACACCACTGGGACTTTGTCCTGGGCAAAAAGATTTATATTTGCTCTTACTGAATGAAATTTACACACACACGCATGCACACACACATGCACGCATATATGCATGCCATGCACACACACACACACACAAACACACACATTTACATGGATATTAATGTATTTTCTTTCTTTGTTACTCTGTTATATAAAAACATATGAAAATATAAGCCATGTTGAAATTTACTAAATTTTTTTATACCTGTCATTTACATGAGTAAATTTTGTTTGCCCTTGCTTTAAGTCAATCTAGTAGCAGTAGTGTAACAAGAGCAAAATGACTGAGTTCCAAAATGACAGGTTAGGTCTCCGGAAATTGATTAATATTTGGATGATCTTTAAAATGTTCAAGCATTTTTTTTTCTTATTTGCAAATAGGGCACACTGTTACATATCTTTTTGTAGTCTATCCATACACAGTGGAGATAAGCCTCTTATGTTTGTTATTTCAAGTTTTCATAATCATGTAATTTATTGGGAGTTGAGAATTGTATCTGTAGAATCCCCAACAATAACCTTTTTGCTCTATTAGGAAGAAATTTCCATATAAATATATGTTCTTTCTGACAGTATTGATGATAGTATTTTAGAAGTATTTGTAAGATATATGATAGGCATAGTGCTTTTAGGCTAGTTGTATATTCTGTAATAGGCAGGATGTATGTTACTCCTTTTGTAAGACAATCAGGTGTTTACTCAGCTGAGAACATTATATCATTAAACAAATTCACTAGCATATTAAAAAAGAAGATGGTCAAAAATTGGGTACCTTATCAACACCAGGAGTTTTCTACTTGTATGATTTTTTTTCAGAATATTTTTCCATTTGGAAATATTCATATCTTTCCACTGTTGTCATTGCAAATCTTTATTCTGTTCTAATTTTTCAAATTACTGAGTATTATTTTTGTAAACCTTCATATCATTGTAGATTTTTACCCATAATGTCTTCAATTTATCTTCAACTTTAATTTTCTGTTTTACTGTTCCTTACTGAATTTTTTTCTTTGCATCTGATTGAAACATAGGGTGTTCCAATAACTTGGACTGATTTTAAATGTGAATTAAGTTTAAGTGTCTAATGATTTTTTTCTTTTTCTTTCAGATTTAACAACTTAAAAAAAATAGGTTCAATGGTGCTTAGCAAACAACCAAATAATAACAAACATCTGTTTTCAAGAACACCCAAAATGCTTATGGACATGGAGAAGTTCAGGAAGACGTACAAAAGACCATATGGACATAATAATAAAAGGTTCAGAAATGTATATTTTGCAAAACTTATCCAAGTACCAACTATGGGAATGATCATCTAGGTATATAAAAAAAATGAATAAAATTATGAAAATTAAAGAAAAAATAAGCAATTGCTAAACTATAATATGACTGACTCTTGAATGACTCAACTTGCAAAGATATGCATGGTAACAAAGGAATAGTAAAGAATAGTGAACATTAAACACAAACATTACAAACAAATGCAGGCAGCCAAAAGAGGAATGGTTCAATGAATATTTTGCAGAGATAGAAAGAATGAGCATCACAGATATGACAGGTGTCGATAAAATAATAAAAGAAATAACAGGACAAAAGACTTGCTCGTCAACAGGCTGCATAAAATTAAAAGAGGAAATAAAGAAAAATTATTTCAAAGATGAAATGAATACATCAGAGAACTCATCCATGATGAAAGTGGGAAACTTACAGTACCCCAAATCACAGAAACACCTGAAATATTAAATTCTAAGGTATGATTACCACTGACCAAGATGAACATGAAAAAAATCAACAGGATGAGATGGGATTGGAATATAGATGCTATCTGCTTTAGATTATTTTTTTAATCATTTCACCCCAAGCAAGGTACTAATATACAAGGGGTTAGTGTGTGTGAAAGAATATGAGATAAAAGGAAACATTATTAAGGACAGAGAACAGTAAATGGACAGGAATTAAGAAGACAAAAGATAACAGTTGACATTGCATTTAAAATTTTGAATATCAAAGTTGAGTGGAAAGCAAGAAGCTGGAAGAGAATTCTACAAATGAAGGCTGAAAAAGAAAAACCTGTTTTAGCATTAATAAGTTTATAGATATAATAAATGAAATATACAACAGAAGACCTTAGTAGATCCATCTTTATAGTGTTGCCTAAAGTGCAAATGTGAGCTCCATCGAACAATGATTTTAATGAACCACATAACATTGGAATTCTGATGAATAGAACATGTGACAGAATTAGACTGGAAATAGGGTAAAAATTGTTGTTTTGTTAAAGAAACTGGAACAAAAAAAAATATTTATGGCCAGAATATGCTGAAATATATATATTTATTTTTCTTAGACTATATAAAAGTATTTGATAAGGTACAACAGAAAAATCCATATGAATTGCTAGGAAACTTGACTAATCTGGTAAAGATAGAATAATCCTTAAAATTGACTGAGAGAAAATTACCTGTATATGGATAGAAAATGAATTGAGTATGTACATGAAAATAGAAAGGGGTGTAAAAGAAAAGCAAGGAATTTATTTAACTTTTACAGTGAGGCAATCCTAAGAGAACTAGAAGTCCTACCAGGATTTATTATTGGTGGACACAATCTTAATAGCATAAGATGCAAATGATACAGAGTTCATGACAGATACAGAAAGAAAACTGCAGGAACTCCTAGACAAGGTAGTAAAGGAAAGCAAGAAAAAGACTAAGCATCAATTATAAGAAGATAAAATTCATGGTCATTAGCAAGAGAAGCAATCCAAGATGTGAGCTACAAATTGGAAATATTAAAATTAAGCAAGTAAAGAAGTTTAAATATCTGGGAAGTATTTTAACAGATGATGTAAAATGTGATACAGAAATCAGAAGGCATAGCAAAATATGTCTTCCAAAAGCTAATGTGGAAAAATGAAATAAAATCAATCAATAAAATAATCACCAAATACCCATTAGGCAGCACTGTTTAAGTTATATAAAAAGACAAACATTTCCTTCCTCTTCTGTTCTTTCTTCACCTTGCTCCAGGATGTTAGCAGCACATGGTTGAAAACATCCCTGCTGGGAAACAGTCTCTTTTCTTCAGTCAACTGATGACTGAATGCTCTTTTCTTCTTCTTACTCCAAGATATATCAGCATGTAGATGAATAGAAATGTCTCCTTTCCCAATTCACAGATGAAGTAAGTATAACCTGTACTTTGGTCGTTCCATCTTGGTGCAAGGCTGACTGGAGCTCAACCAATATAAACATCCTTATCATGTCTTACTCTAACTTACTTCTGGACCAAAAAGAAAACACCATTTCCAAAAAGGTCTATAAAATGAAATTCCCTTCCACTTTCCAATGCATAGGATTTGGACATGTTTTGCCAACTTTCCAGTGATGAAGTAAGTACAAACTTACTTCTGGAACCAAGTGGAATGCTCTTCTCAGTTAAAAGGCATATCTCATTTAAACTCTTTTAAACTTACTTCTGGAACACAAAAAGAAAACGGGCATATCCAAGAGACGTTAAGAACTTTGTTTCTCTACAGTCACCATAAAAAAGAATGAATGGTCCATAGTAAAAACCCAAGGTCTTTTTGCTTTTACATTAATTGTTTATATGTGAATATGCACACACCTACAATACACCAACATTTAAATTCTAAACAAAGTATTAAGAAACAAGAAATTTTCATTAGAAAATGGCAGTGAGTGTTAGACAATATTCTTATAGAGAAAAAGAGATTTGAAGCAACAGAGATGTGGTTAGAAGGATGCTGAGAATTCTATAGATAGAGCATGTGAGCAAAAAGGAAATTTTAAGGAAAATGGAAATAAAAAGGGTACTTCTATTTAGAATCAGAAAGAGAGGGTTACATTTCTAGGACACATAATGAGGAGAGGGGGTTTGGAGAATTTGACACTCACAGGAGATACTGAAGGCAAATAGGATAGAAAAAAACAGTAACTAAACTAGTTAATGAATTTTTGTGAATGGATGGTAGAACTAGGAGGGTTAATAAGGAGACAAACATTGCTTAGAGCTATAAAGGATAGGAAATTGTGGAGATCCATTATCAGCCACTTCCTAAAGAGACACAGCACATGAGTATGAAGAAAATATATAATAAAATAGAGGTGTGATGTATCCTAATGGTTATTACTATGGAAAACAGAAATTAAATTAAAATTTTAACCTAGGTTATTTGTAATCAATAAGCATTAATATAATTGGGAAAGGCATGAATCGACCTCCCTCTGTATTCAGTTATATATATGTACTAAATATATGTTCTAAAAATAGGTATGAAATTGCATTATGGAAAGCAGAATTTGCAAATTGAATTCAAATTTTAGCTGAGGATGTTTGTAATAACTTAGCATTAAAATAATTGGGAAAGGCATGCACCCTTATCACTGTATAAGAAAATTAAAAAATTTTCTGAGTTTATTCGTATTAACTTAGCATTTTTGAAACTCCCAATGAAAAAAAAAGAAATATATACCAAGAGAAAAAAAATAATTTTAAGTCAACTTATAAAAAAAGCAGAAACAAAATAGATACTTCCAAATTTGGTGAAAAAATCAGTTTTTGCAGAAGACAATCAGTTATGACAAAAAATTTAGAAACAAGTACTAAATAACATCATCTATGAGAAGAAAATGATGCAATTGTGTATATTATTAATAGTATCAAATATGTTTTTCATTTTTTAGTTTAGACAAAACAGGTAATTTTTACTGATGTTTGTTATAGTTTTGCAATAAAAATGATAAACAACAACAGTTAATACAAGTGTTGATAGTATAAAGAAAGAGTTTTTAAAATGGTTACAAAAAAGCCAATAAAAAACTAATATTTTGTGTAATTAAGTCCTTGTTTGCATTTTCTGCTTTCATTCATTTTTATCAATTGATAGTTTAGGGATTTGTACTATGAAAAGGGCAGAATAAATTATTTTATTGTATGTTAAATAATGACTTCATAATCTTTGAATATTTTAGCCTTAAATCCAGATTTATATTTTTGTTTTTTGAAATTTAACAAAATTTGTGTTTGTTTATTCATGTGCTATTTTGTAATTTGTCCTGATTTTTAGCGTTTTTGTTTACCTAAAATTTTATTTAAAAAACTTTAATGTTTTTCAGCTTATAAAATACATAATGTATATAATATATATAAGTACATTATATATATTTCAAAGTTTGTCATAGCCAGGGGGTGATAATGGAAACAAGCTCACACTGTCTATAAAATATTTCCATAGCATGCATCTCAAATAGCCATTGACAACTAAGTCCAGTTCCAACCAACCTGGAGAAAAGGTGAAAGCAGAAAACTGGCGCCTCATAATCATCTGCTTCAGGTAGATGGCGCTCAACAGCTTAAGAAGGCAGTTCCATCTAAGGGAACGAAAACCCTGATTTTAAGCCTCTGCTACCTTGCAGTTATATCTAAACATAGAAAAAAAGATGTGGAAGTAAATCTAGACTGAAAAACCAGAGTGGAGCCCTGATAATAGTTGGCTGTCAACACTGACAACTTTCTGGGAACTCCTACAGCTAAGCCATCCTCAAATGTAATACTCTGTATTCCTTTGAATTTTGTCGGTATGGCCAAGAGTGAGGCCATGTAGTCCTGACAATGCATGGCCTTTGTATACCATCACTCAGGTCTGTGCTCCAGAGAGGTCACTCCAGGTTCACCACCAAAAGACTGAATTTTGACCAAACAGGGTGCTACCTTTATCTTGTGAGTTAAACAGGGGGTCACTACTAGGTAAATCCTTGTTCTTTAATGAAAATAAATATTAGGGATAGAATAAGCAACAACTTAATACTCTGTATTTCTTTGTAGCGAGTCAGTATGGCCAAGTGTGGGGCCATGTATTTTGGGCAGCACATGGTCTACATATAATATGACCCAGGTCTGTGCACCAGATAGGTTACTTCATTCTCATCACCAAAGGACTGTATTTTGACCAGACAGGCACTACTTTTATCTCGTGTAATAAACGGAGGGCCACTACCAGATAAATCCTTCTTCTCTAATGAAAATAAATATAAGGTATAGAACTTCTGGTGTCTTATCAAGTGATTGTGTTGAATGTAGGTTTTATTCTACATTCAATAGCATCACTTGATACAACACCAGAAGTGTTGAAACAAAGTGGCTATTTCTGTAGTCATTTTGTAACATTTGTATTATAATTTTCAAATAAATTATATTTGCTCTACTCTGTATTGAGCACTCTTTTAAGAATAGTATTTTTTGGTTACTGGAATTTATTCTGTATACATCAATCTTATACTTGTGTACATATATATATATATATATATATATATATATATATATATATATATATATATATATATATATATATATACTAGTTGAGCCAGAATTTCCTGACAATCTGCTTAGGTGAAACCATGGTAGGTTAGTCTGTCTCTTTAGGTTTAATTTATATATATATATATATATATATATATATATATATATATATATATATATATATATATGAATTGAGATCAAATATAGATCAAATATATAGATCAAAATCCAATGGAATTATGGGATAAGGAACAAATAGGAAACTTTATTAGTGCATGCAGAAAAAGAAAGGAAGAGAAATGATTCTGGTATTTTTAATTTTTGTTTTGTTTGTTTTTCATTCCATTGAAGTATTTCCTGCATAAAAATTATATTATAATTATTAATAATTATATAATTATAATTATTATTATAATTATAATATAATTCTTTATGCAGGAAATACTTTGAGGGAATTCTGATAAATATTTTACCATCTATAAACACATGTCAAATACATTATATTATGTCACCAGCTTTTATAAAATCCATACTTAAAGAATCTGAGATATGTCTACCTACTACTACAACCAGTGTTTCGTAAATTTTTTTACCCTTACACAAAATGTCCCCAAATCAACATGTGGACAACCACCAAACATAAATAAAAATACCTATTAGACACACACACACACACACACACACACACACACACACACACACACACACACACACACACACACATACATTAACATCTGAATCCTGTATAGACAAACTACAATTATAATACACTTACACTCCTTGATAAGACAGATGCCCATGAAGTTTGCTTAACCAATGAAAAACAAACACAAAATTAAAAATGCCTGAATTTTTTTCTTTCTTTTTCTCCATATTGCATTCTCTGATGAAATTTTAATAAAGGTGAAATATGTTAGATTGATAAAAAATTCCCATTTGTTCTTTATCCTATCATTTATGTTTAAATAAAATTATTCATTCTTGGAAAGCAGCTACTTAAAAAAAAAATCAACACATGAACAATCCCTCTGTTCTTTTTTTTTCTTTTTTCTTTTTTTTTTTTTTACTTGACCTCCCACAGGGCCAGGTTGTGACACAAGGTCGGTCTGTTCTTGGAGGGCATTTCCACCAAATATATTGTTATGGAACTTCTCATCAGTGAATTTTGATTGCATAGCAAAGTAAACATTTGTAACTGGGTTTATATCCAGTAATTTTAAAGCCCTTTTCAGGAATTGTCAAATCAAGCAGAATGACAAGAAACATTTTCCTGCCAAAAGATATTTCCATCAGGTTAGAGTCTGCAGGCAGTAGAAAGCAATCTAGAAGCTCAATAATTTGTTATTTTGCTGTTTTTAGGACTTTTTCCCAACCTAATTATTTTGGAAATTTCCATGATTGAGAAAAGAAAACTATCCTAAAATACTTCCCAAATTATTTTGATATTTGAAGATAAACAATCAGAACAAGAAGTTTATTGAGCCTATTTCAAATACTTTAAAAAGTATCACTAACCAACTCAGACTCAAAGATAACTCTTAAGATAGTCTTTGTCTTTGTAACAATGGATAAAGTGACACATGGCCTTGACATTTTGGGGCTCAAGAAGATGTTTTTAGCATATCTGAACTAAAAACCCTGAAAAGACAATCTCCTTGTTAAAACTTCTTTCAAATATTTTTAGTTTGTTTGTTTTGTTGTTTTCTTCAAATACTTTTATGCATTTCAGTCATTGTCAAAAATCATGTGCTGTCCATGTGATAGGCAAGATTCAATTGGCTACATAAGTTCATCAGAAAGCTGAAAGTTAAAAATAGTCTACAATGACATCATGTATAATGGTATATATAATATAATGGTAATTATATATTTCTTAAAAGACAATACTTAATTTTCCCTAAAAATATTAAAAATGTCTGATAGATGTTGATTTTGAGTAGCCATTCTATGAATAATGTTTTTGAACAGATTTTAAGTAGGTGGTAGTATCTTAAGTCTGTATAACAATATCATTCAAATCAGTAGCTGTTATATTTATAAAAAAAAGAATCTGAACCAATACAAAGTATATAACAGTGTCTGATAGATGTTGATTTAAGAAGCTACTCAATGAATAATGTCTCTGAACTGATACTAAGTAGATGCCAGAATTGTAGGTCTGTATACCAATAACTTTCAATTCTTTAGGGGTAATATTAAAAAAAGCATCTGAACTAATGCAAAGAATATCTCTGTTTCATAGATATATATAATGGCTTTGAGCAGCCATTCTATAAATAATGCATCTGAGCCAACACTAACTAGAACACAATATCTTAAGTCTCTTTAATAAATTTCATCTTAGTAGTAGTTATATGAAAGACAGCACTTAAACCAACACAAAGAATTTTCCACTCTCATAAATTCATATAACACTATCTGATCTATATTGATTTAAGAAGACATTCTATCAGATCATTGTAAAAGTTCTTGCCCTATTTTTATTGTTTTCAATTTTTTAATTGGGCACAAATTTTGCCATGATCTAATATGAATAATACCTCTGAACTTGCATGAACTAAATTACAAAATCTTAGGGTTGTATAACAATAACTGTTACCTCAGTAAAAGGTATAGGAAAAAAAATCCAACACAAAGAATATGTGTTATGTCAATAAAAGTTATATAAAAATATATCTGAACCAATATCAATATTCTAATTACATGTATGTTACTTTGATTGTTAATCAAATATTGATTAGCCACAGGATATTTTGAAATTATTCTTATTACTTTCTACAAGGGGCAATGGGTAAATTGTTACTATTTTACATTTTTAATTTCATGCATGTGCATTGTTTGTTTTTGATTTTGCCAACTACACACTATTGTAGGTTCAGCTAGGCACTATATGTGAAAAAAAGAGCACCATGATGCAATTCACTCAGCCATAAATTTGGAAATGGAATACTGTACTCCTTGGCATTCATGCCAGAAGCTCCAATATGAACATTTCATAGAAGATCCTATATCTGGCAAAAGGACTCTGCACCATGCCACACAAGCAGGAGAAACAAGTCATGGATTTTAGACAATTTCTGCAACCACATCAGCCTTTACATTTGGTCACCTAACTCACCAGACTGTAGCTCTCTTGATTATTATGTGTGTGCTGAAGTTGAGTGAGAGACGAACAAAACTCCTTGTAACACCATAGATGAACTGAAGGGAAGGATTATGGCAGCATTCACCAACTTAAACAAAGAGACTGTCCAGAAGAGTTGTAGGAGATTCCAAAGTTGTCTGGAAGCTGTGGTTGAAGCCAATGCTGATTTTTATTGAATAAATATACCATTTAGTATTTCAAAATATTTTTGTCAAAAGTCATCCAGTTTTTGATTTGTGCTATTAATATATGAATTTTGTACTATTAATATATGAGTTTTGTACTATTAATATATGAGTTTTGTACTATTAATATATGAGTTTTGTATTATTAATATATGAGTTTTGTACTATTAATATATGAGTTTTGTACTATTAATATATGAATTTTGTACTATTAATATATGAATTTTGTACTATTAATATATGAATTTTGTTGATAAATTAACATTTTTTATAAGGTATGTAGAATTAATAGCAAATATTAAATTTGAAAAATTTGAAAGAATTAAAAAAAAATACTTTTGCTTAAAGACAGATATTTCTGTCACAGTAAAGTTTTGATGGAAAGAAAATGAGGAGGATAAAAAAGTAAGTAAAATAAGAAAATAGTGAGGGGCAAGATAAAAGATTGCATTCATAGGAAGTAAAAACAAATTTCATAATTTTTAATACAAGGAAGTCAAAAATTAGAGTAAATGTCAAAAAACCTACATTGTACAAGAGTCAATTTTAAGGGAAGAGGTGACAAGTTGTGTGATTAATAATAATTTAAAATGGCAAGTTACCATTGTATCATAACTAGCAACAGATATAGCAGCCATGTGGAGTTATTACATGGTGAGTAATTATTCTGAAAATTGTATAGAAGATATAGAAATAATAACAATGGTTGAAGAGCCACAATAGCAAGGGAGGTTATTCAGAAAAAAATTGTTGAAATTGATAATTGAAATATATTTTTATACAAAAGAGAAATAAAAACATTGATCAAGTGGGATACATTGAAGCAATGATAGGAAATTTCCCAGTTAAAGAAAGTGTTTAAAAGGAGAAAGAGCATTCAGCTATTTGTTTGGTTAAAGAAAAAATGTTTGAAGATAAAAGTAAATTATAGGGAAATATCTAAAATAGATAAGAAAAAAAGAAAAGTTTGATTTCATATATTTTTGATAATACATAGATATGTTAAAAAAAACAGGATAAAGCATAGATAGATAGATAGATAGATAGATAGATAGATAGATAGAAACCAAGCAAGGTAGAGTGGAACAGAATGAGATAGATAGATAGATAGATAGATAGATAGATAGATAGATAGATAGATAGATAGAAACCAACCAAGGTAGAGTGGAACAGAATGAGATGGATAGATAGATAGATAGATAGATAGATAGATAGATAGATAGATAGAAACCAACCAAGGTAGAGTGGAACAGAATGAGATAGATAGATAGATAGATAGATAGATAGAAACCAACCAAGGTAGAGTGGAACAGAATGAGATGGATAGATAGATAGATAGATAGATAGATAGTCATTAAAATGAGAGAGCAAGTAAAAAGTAAAGACATTGATGAAAATAAAAATAAGACCAGAATAAAAAGAAGAGCTTATTTGAGGTAAGTAAACAAAAAATGATTAATGAAAGAGAAACTTGTTCAAGAAAAAAGTGAAGAAAAAAACTGTTGAAAGCAGTTTTAAAAATTGCAAACCTAAATAGATAATCTTTGAAAAATATACACGGAAGCGAACTTATGAACATATGAGAGAATAAATATGGAATTACAAGAAAGATGAGTTAATGAAAGAAAGAGTGTGTGTGTGTGTGGGGGGGGGTGAAAGAAACAAAAAGAATGAAATATGGATGGAGTGGAGGGCAGACTATAAAGAATGAAGTAAAAAGGAATGCTTGAGAGAGAAGGCAAGAAAGAAACAGATCAAGTTAAAGGAAAGTTAAGGAAGATGGATGATGTATGAAAAGAAAGTAAGAAAGAAACTAAAAGGAGAAATGAAGAAAAGAAAGAAATAGAAAAAAGTCGGAAAAGAAGCAAAGAGAGGAAATAAAAAGAGAAAATGGCAAAATGATGATGATGTCAAAAGAAGAATAAAAACAAAGAAGAGAGGAAGAGAGAAAATAGGAAATGTAATGAAGTGATGTAAGGAGAGAAAAGAATTGAATGGGCAAACAGGAGGAAAAGAAAAAGAACAATTTTGGTTCCTCCAGGCTTCCGTAATTGTTTTAGCCTATTTTGGTATGATGGATGGGTCAGTGCTGGCACAATTTATCCAAGCGAGTTTCCTGTTGATTAGAAGCACACTGAGTTGGGTTGGGTAGGTAGATTGGAGGAGATGATGGGTGGGATGGTAGGCAATGGTTCAGCTGGAGGGGTGGGGAGTAGTACCAGATGATGGTGGTGACGGCCGGCGTTAAGGTAAGTTTGTAGCGAGTGAGAAGGAGGGAGCGTGAGACGAGGGAGTGTTAAGATTGGTAGGGTTGGGTAAAAGTAACTGTTGAGGGGGATGGTAGTGGTACAATGTCTGCTGGGGCGGGGGGAGGAGATACTGGATTAGGTGAACAAGTATGTATGTATGTATGTAATTATGTATGTGTGTGTACACAAGCTTTGTAAATGTGTATGGGGAAAACACAAACAGTATGAGTTGTGTCCCAGATACTCAATGTGTTTGAATGATTGCATTATTGTGTAGTATGTATGTATGAATATATATATATATATATATATATATATATATATATATATATATATATATATATATATGTATGTATGTGTGTCTATATATATATATGTATATATATATGTATATATATATATATATATATATAGAGAGAGAGAGAGAGAGATAAATCAAATATTTTTATTTACTAATTTCGTATATGCATGTAAAAAGATGTACACGCACGCATGTGTGTGTGTGTGTGTGAGAGAGAGAGAGAGAGAGAGAGAGAGAGAGATTGTGTGTGTGTGCATGTGTGGACATATAGTAATGATATGTGTATATGTGACCAGGGAATAATAATGCAATGGTGCCTTTCTCGTTCACCCTATTTTAATTTTGATCAAACCAATCTATTTATCTATCTATCTATCTCAGGTTGTTTGAATATACAGGCCGGTAGACAAAAATAAATAAAAATACTGTTTTTTAAAAATAAATAGACAGTGTGTCTACTCAAACATGAGTATCCACTAAAAAAGCTATCTATCTTATTCTGTTCATACCCCTCTTTCTTTCTATGTATCTATCTCAGCAAATTCATATCTATCTATCTATCTATCTATCTATATATATATATATATATATATTTATATATATATATATATATATGTGTGTGTGTGTGTGTGTGTATCAGCCTGTTTCTATAATCTCTTTATCTATCTTATTCTGTTCATACCCATTTTTTTCTTTCTTCCTATTTCAGCAACTTCATATCTATGTCAGTCTATTTTGATCTATCTATCTATCTATCTATCTATCTATCTATCTATGTCAGTCTGTTTCCATCTATCTATATCACAATGAAAATCTATTGAAGTAAAATATGGTGTTGATTAAAATTGCCTGTTTGTGTCATGTGATAATAAAAAAGCTTATATGAGTGCACCTATGTGCAAATAATGTGTGTACATTCTAGTGATGATTGCTAGCAAAAGTGCCTGTTGGGGATATTGGGTGTGCATATGAGCACAACAGTGTAGAGATGAATCTGTCTTTGAAGATATCAATAAAAATATTATTTGAGGAAAAGACAGGAAAATTACAGATATTTTATAGTAGTTTGTAATTATTATTTTTGTAATACTTTTTAAGTTGGTTTTGAAATGAAGAATTTGTAACCAAATACGAGTAAACAAACTTAAAAAAATGAAATATGATAACAATGATAAAGAAGTTGAAAACTCCAAAATAGCAAAAAGTCAGAGAATGGAAAGAAAAGTAATTTCATGAACACTTCAAGAAAGAAACAAATAGATCTGCAGATAAGCTGCTATAGATATGGTTATGAGGAGGACACTTGAAGAGAGAAATTGAATGCTTAGTACCAGTTTAAATCTATTCTACAAATAAACTGCATTAAGACTAAAAGGATACAGTAAAATAAATATAAGTAGACTATACACAAATAGAGATGATATCATATAATAAGTAAAAGTAACAAGTTAGATTAGAATAGAAAAGTAGACATGGCATTGTCAGAAAGATGATCCACTGGAAATTGTAGAAATGACTGTTACTTGATGACCTTTTAATGTTACTATCTTAGTGAAAGCTAATAGACAACTATAGAGGATTCTTTTAGGGCAAACATTGGTGATTAGCAAGCTTTAATCTGGCAAGACCTGGTTATTGAGCACAGTTTGCACATACCATAAGCTATGCACACCTTGTGTCAAATACACATATGAACTCTCCCAATGATTTTGATAAATAACGGTCTAACAATTTAATACTGAATCGACAGATTACCCAAACAAATGAGGAGTGAAGGATTATACAAAACCAACCACATTTTTTGGAAGAACTGATAACAGAGAAATGGTACAAAGTGTTCCATGAAGTCTTCAAACAGTTCTCCTCATGTCTGAATTCAGAGTTTCCCTTCTCTTAAACTACCACCTAAGGCAAGAAAGCCCAGTCCACACTACTATTTAAGCCATAGCTAGAGAAAGATGAGTTCTTCAATCAGCATGGCTGATGCTAACCTCCAGGAGAGAAACACATTGTGCTTTTTTAGTCTCATGTTTTCCGCTGACATGGAGTGGAGTGATTATATTAAATCAGTTGCTAGGTCTGCTGCTAGGAAAGTTGGTTCACTGTGTTGTGACAAACAATTTTTCTCATCAGAATCCATTTTGCACATTTATAAGTCTACCATTCGTCCATGCATTGAATATTACTCCCATATCTAGTCTTTATCTTTTTATTTCTCTTTTCCTTAAAACTTTGTCATTGAAAACATGTTAAGTATCCTCGGTATCCTCCTGTAGAACTACATTTCTGTTGCTTCAAGTCTCATCTTCATCTGTGAGGAAATTGCCAGTATTCACTACCATAGATGAGAACTGATATTATATAATAGTTTAGTACCCTTTTCTTTGTTTCTAATGAAATTCTCCTGTTTCTTAATACTTTGTTTAGCTTTTGGAAGGCATCTTTTTTATTCCAATGCATTTTCTGTCCTCTGTTAGAACATTTCCCGAATATTTAAATTTTTGTATTTGCTTGATTTCAACATCTCCAGCTTTCAGTTTACATCTTAGGCTGTTTCTTCTTGCTGACAACTATACATTCTTTCTTCTTGCAATTGATAGTTAGTCCTTTCTTCCGTCTTGGGTATGACGGTAAACTGCATCCGCGTCCATGGGTATGATGGTAAACTGCATCTACGTCCATGGGTATGACGGTAAACAGCATATGTATACTGGGTACAGGGATAAACTATGTCCAACAGAAAGGGCGTTTTTGGAAAAAATAAGGTTGTCGGCTATACGTTTTTGGAAAAATAGTACTACCAGCTATACATTTTTGGAGCAATAATGTTGCCAGCAGTGAGTTTTTGAAAAACGATATTACCAGCCATACGTCTTTGAAAAAATAATATTACCAGCTATAAGTTTTTGAAAAAATATTACCAGCTGTACATTTTTGGAAAATAATATTGCCAGCTATAACATTTAAATGTTTCCATCAATACATTTTTGAAAACCAAATGTTTCCATCAATACATTTTTGAAAACCAAATGTTTCCAGCAATACATTTTTGAAAACCAATTGTTTCTAGCAATACATTTTTGAAAACCAAATGTTTCCAGCAATACATTTTTAAAAACCAAATGTTTCCAGCAATACATTTTTGAAAACCAATTGTTTCTAGCAATACATTTTTGAAAACCAAATGTTTCCAGCAATACATTTTTAAAAACCAAATGTTTCCAGCAATACATTTTTGAAAACCAAATTTTTCCAGCAATACATTTTTGAAAACCAAATGTTTCCAGCAATACATCTTTGAAAACCAAATGTTTCCAGCAATACATTTTTGAAAACCAAATGTTTCCAGCAATACATGTTTCCAGCAATACATCTTTGAAAACCAAATGTTTCCAGCAATACATTTTTGAAAACCAAATGTTTCCATCAATACATTTTTGAAAACCAAATGTTTCCATCAAATGTCCAGCAATACATGTTTCCAGCAATACATCTTTGAAAACCAAATGTTTCCATCAGTACATCTTTGAAAACCAAATGTTTCCAGCAATACATTTTTGAAAACCAAATGTTTCCAGCAATACATCTTTGAAAACCAAATGTTTCCAGCAATACATCTTTGAAAACCAAATGTTTCCAGCAATACATTTTTGAAAACCAAATGTTTCCAGCAATACATGTTTCCAGCAATACATTTTTGAAAACCAAATGTTTCCATCAATACATTTTTGGAAACCAAATGTTTCCATCAATACATTTTTGAAAACCAAATGTTTCCAGCAATACATTTTTGAAAACCAATTGTTTCTAGCAATACATTTTTGAAAACCAAATGTTTCCAGCAGTACATTTTTGAAAACCAAATGTTTCCAGCATTACATTTTTGAAAACCAAATGTTTCTAGCAATACATTTTTGAAAACCAAATGTTTCCAGCAATACATCTTTGAAAACCAAATGTTTCCAGCAATACATTTTTGAAAACCAAATGTTTCCAGCAATACATGTTTCCAGCAATACATTTTTGAAAACCAAATGTTTCCAGCAATACATTTTTGAAAACCAATTGTTTCTAGCAATACATTTTTGAAAACCAAATGTTTCCAGCAGTACATTTTTGAAAACCAAATGTTTCCAGCATTACATTTTTGAAAACCAAATGTTTCTAGCAATACATTTTTGAAAACCAAATGTTTCCAGCAATACATCTTTGAAAACCAAATGTTTCCAGCAATACATTTTTGAAAACCAAATGTTTCCAGCAATACATCTTTGAAAACCAAATGTTTCCAGCAATACATCTTTGAAAACCAAATGTTTCCAGCAATACATTTTTGAAAACCAAATGTTTCCAGCAATACATGTTTCCAGCAATACATTTTTGAAAACCAAATTTTTCCATCAATACATTTTTGAAAACCAAATGTTTCCATCAATACATTTTTGAAAACCAAATGTTTCCAGCAATACATTTTTGAAAACCAATTGTTTCTAGCAATACATTTTTGAAGACCAAATGTTTCCAGCAATACATTTTTAAAAACCAAATGTTTCCAGCAATACATTTTTGAAAACCAATTGTTTCTCGCAATACATTTTTGAAAACCAAATGTTTCCAGCAATACATTTTTAAAAACCAAATGTTTCCAGCAATACATTTTTGAAAACCAAATGTTTCCAGCAATACATTTTTGAAAACCAAATGTTTCCAGCAATACATCTTTGAAAACCAAATGTTTCAGCAATACATTTTTGAAAACCAAATGTTTCCAGCAATACATGTTTCCAGCAATACATCTTTGAAAACCAAATGTTTCCAGCAATACATTTTTGAAAACCAAATGTTTCCATCAATACATTTTTGAAAACCAAATGTTTCCATCAAATGTCCAGCAATACATGTTTCCAGCAATACATCTTTGAAAACCAAATGTTTCCAGCAATACATTTTTGAAAACCAAATGTTTCCAGCAATACATGTTTCCAGCAGTACATCTTTGAAAACCAAATGTTTCCAGCAATACATTTTTGAAAACCAAATGTTTCCATCAATACATTTTTGAAAACCAAATGTTTCCATCAAATGTCCAGCAATACATGTTTCCAGCAATACATCTTTGAAAACCAAATGTTTCCATCAGTACATTTTTGAAAACCAAATGTTTCCATCAATACATTTTTGAAAACCAAATGTTTCCAGCAATATATTCTTGAAAACCAATTGTTTCTAGCAATACATTTTTGAAAACCAAATGTTTCCAGGAATACATTTTTAAAAACCAAATCTTTCCAGCAATACATTTTTGAAAACCAAATTTTTCCAGCAATACATTTTTGAAAACCAAATGTTTCCAGCAATACATCTTTGAAAACCAAATGTTTCCAGCAATACATCTTTGAAAACCAAATGTTTCCAGCAATACATTTTTGAAAACCAAATGTTTCCAGCAATACATGTTTCCAGCAATACATCTTTGAAAACCAAATGTTTCCAGCAATACATGTTTCCAGCAATACATCTTTGAAAACCAAATGTTTCCAGCAGTACATTTTTGAAAACCAAATGTTTCCAGCATTACATTTTTGAAAACCAAATGTTTCTAGCAATACATTTTTGAAAACCAAATGTTTCCAGCAATACATCTTTGAAAACCAAATGTTTCCAGCAATACATTTTTGAAAACCAAATGTTTCCAGCAATACATGTTTCCAGCAATACATCTTTGAAAACCAAATGTTTCCAGCAATACATTTTTGAAAACCAAATGTTTCCAGCAATACATTTTTGAAAACCAATTGTTTCTAGCAATACATTTTTGAAAACCAAATGTTTCCAGCAATACATTTTTGAAAACCAAATGTCTCCAGCAATACATGTTTCCAGCAATACATCTTTGAAAACCAAATGTTTCCAGCAATACATTTTTGAAAACCAAATGCTTCCATCAATACATTTTTGAAAACCAAATGTTTCCATCAAATGTCCAGCAATACATGTTTCCAGCAATACATCTTTGAAAACCAAATGTTTCCATCAATACATTTTTGAAAACCAAATGTTTCCAGCAATACATTTTTGAAAACCAATTGTTTCTAGCGATACATTTTTGAAAACCAAATGTTTCCAGCAATACATTTTTAAAAACCAAATCTTTCCAGCAATACATTTTTGAAAACCAAATTTTTCCAGCAATACATTTTTGAAAACCAAATGTTTCCAGCAATACATCTTTGAAAACCAAATGTTTCCAGCAATACATTTTTGAAAACCAAATGTTTCCAGCAATACATGTTTCCAGCAATACATCTTTGAAAACCAAATGTTTCCAGCAATACATTTTTGAAAACCAAATGTTTCCAGCAATACATGTTTCCAGCAATACATCTTTGAAAACCAAATGTTTCCAGCAGTACATTTTTGAAAACCAAATGTTTCCAGCATTACATTTTTGAAAACCAAATGTTTCTAGCAATACATTTTTGAAAACCAAATGTTTCCAGGAATACATTTTTGAAAACCAAATGTTTCCAGCATTACATTTTTGAAAACCAAATGTTTCTAGCAATACATTTTTGAAAACCAAATGTTTCCAGCAATACATTTTTAAAAACCAAATCTTTCCAGCAATACATTTTTGAAAACCAAATGTTTCCAGCAATACATCTTTGAAAACCAAATGTTTCCAGCAATACATCTTTGAAAACCAAATGTTTCCATCAATACATTTTTGAAAACCAAATGTTTCCAGCAATACATTTTTGGAAACCAATTGTTTCTAGCAATACATTTTTGAAAACCAAATGTTTCCAGCAATACATTTTTAAAAACCAAATCTTTCCAGCAATACATTTTTGAAAACCAAATGTTTCCAGCAATACATTTTTGAAAACCAAATATTTCCAGCAATACATCTTTGAAAACCAAATGTTTCCAGCAATACATTTTTGAAAACCAAATGTTTCCAGCAATACATGTTTCCAGCAATACATCTTTGAAAACCAAATGTTTCCATCAATACATTTTTGAAAACCAAATGTTTCCATCAATACATTTTTGAAAACCAAATGTTTCCAGCAATACATTTTTGAAAACCAATTGTTTCTAGCAATACATTTTTGAAAACCAAATGTTTCCAGCAATACATTTTTGAAAACCAAATGTTTCCAGCAATACATTTTTGAAAACCAAATGTTTCCAGCAATACATTTTTGAAAACCAATTGTTTCTAGCAATACATTTTTGAAAACCAAATGTTTCCAGCAGTACATTTTTGAAAACCAAATGTTTCCAGCATTACATTTTTGAAAATCAAATGTTTCTAGCAATACATTTTTGAAAACCAAATGTTTCCAGCAATACATCTTTGAAAACCAAATGTTTCCAGCAATACATTTTTGAAAACCAAATGTTTCCAGCAATACATGTTTCCAGCAATACATCTTTGAAAATCAAATGTTTCCAGCAATACATTTTTGAAAACCAAATGTTTCCAGCAATACATTTTTGAAAACCAATTGTTTCTAGCAATACATTTTTGAAAACCAAATGTTTCCAGCAATACATTTTTGAAAACCAAATGTTTCCAGCATTACATTTTTGAAAACCAAATGTTTCTAGCAATACATTTTTGAAAACCAAATGTTTCCAGCAATACATCTTTGAAAACCAAATGTTTCCAGCAATACATGTTTCCAGCAATACATTTTTGAAAACCAAATTTTTCCATCAATACATTTTTGAAAACCAAATGTTTCCATCAATACATTTTTGAAAACCAAATGTTTCCAGCAATACATTTTTGAAAACCAATTGTTTCTAGCAATACATTTTTGAAGACCAAATGTTTCTAGCAATACATTTTTGAAAACCAAATGTTTCCAGCAATACATCTTTGAAAACCAAATGTTTCCAGCAATACATGTTTCCAGCAATACATTTTTGAAAACCAAATGTTTCCAGCATTACATTTTTGAAAACCAAATGTTTCTAGCAATACATTTTTGAAAACCAAATGTTTCCAGCAATACATCTTTGAAAACCAAATGTTTCCAGCAATACATGTTTCCAGCAATACATTTTTGAAAACCAAATTTTTCCATCAATACATTTTTGAAAACCAAATGTTTCCATCAATACATTTTTGAAAACCAAATGTTTCCAGCAATACATTTTTGAAAACCAATTGTTTCTAGCAATACATTTTTGAAAACCAATTGTTTCTAGCAATACATTTTTGAAGACCAAATGTTTCCAGCAATACATTTTTAAAAACCAAATGTTTCCAGCAATACATTTTTGAAAACCAATTGTTTCTCGCAATACATTTTTGAAAACCAAATGTTTCCAGCAATACATTTTTAAAAACCAAATGTTTCCAGCAATACATTTTTGAAAACCAAATGTTTCCAGCAATACATTTTTGAAAACCAAATGTTTCCAGCAATACATCTTTGAAAACCAAATGTTTCCAGCAATACATTTTTGAAAACCAAATGTTTCCAGCAATACATGTTTCCAGCAATACATCTTTGAAAACCAAATGTTTCCAGCAATACATTTTTGAAAACCAAATGTTTCCATCAATACATTTTTGAAAACCAAATGTTTCCATCAAATGTCCAGCAATACATGTTTCCAGCAATACATCTTTGAAAACCAAATGTTTCCAGCAATACATTTTTGAAAACCAAATGTTTCCAGCAATACATGTTTCCATCAATACATTTTTGAAAACCAAATGTTTCCATCAATACATTTTTGAAAACCAAATGTTTCCAGCAATACATTTTTGAAAACCAATTGTTTCTAGCAATACATTTTTGAAGACCAAATGTTTCCAGCAATACATTTTTAAAAACCAAATGTTTCCAGCAATACATTTTTGAAAACCAATTGTTTCTCGCAATACATTTTTGAAAACCAAATGTTTCCAGCAATACATTTTTAAAAACCAAATGTTTCCAGCAATACATTTTTGAAAACCAAATGTTTCCAGCAATACATTTTTGAAAACCAAATGTTTCCAGCAATACATCTTTGAAAACCAAATGTTTCCAGCAATACATTTTTGAAAACCAAATGTTTCCAGCAATACATGTTTCCAGCAATACATCTTTGAAAACCAAATGTTTCCAGCAATACATTTTTGAAAACCAAATGTTTCCATCAATACATTTTTGAAAACCAAATGTTTCCATCAAATGTCCAGCAATACATGTTTCCAGCAATACATCTTTGAAAACCAAATGTTTCCAGCAATACATTTTTGAAAACCAAATGTTTCCAGCAATACATGTTTCCAGCAATACATCTTTGAAAACCAAATGTTTCCAGCAATACATTTTTGAAAACCAAATGTTTCCATCAATACATTTTTGAAAACCAAATGTTTCCATCAAATGTCCAGCAATACATGTTTCCAGCAATACATCTTTGAAAACCAAATTTTTCCATCAGTACATTTTTGAAAACCAAATGTTTCCATCAATACATTTTTGAAAACCAAATGTTTCCAGCAATACATTCTTGAAAACCAATTGTTTCTAGCAATACATTTTTGAAAACCAAATGTTTCCAGCAATACATTTTTAAAAACCAAATCTTTCCAGCAATACATTTTTGAAAACCAAATTTTTCCAGCAATACATTTTTGAAAACCAAATGTTTCCAGCAATACATCTTTGAAAACCAAATGTTTCCAGCAATACATCTTTGAAAACCAAATGTTTCCAGCAATACATTTTTGAAAACCAAATGTTTCCAGCAATACATGTTTCCAGCAATACATCTTTGAAAACCAAATGTTTCCAGCAATACATTTTTGAAAACCAAATGTTTCCAGCAATACATGTTTCCAGCAATACATCTTTGAAAACCAAATGTTTCCAGCAATACATGTTTCCAGCAATACATCTTTGAAAACCAAATGTTTCCAGCAATACATTTTTGAAAACCAAATGTTTCCAGCAATACATTTTTGAAAACCAATTGTTTCTAGCAATACATTTTTGAAAACCAAATGTTTCCAGCAATACATTTTTGAAAACCAAATGTCTCCAGCAATACATGTTTCCAGCAATACATCTTTGAAAACCAAATGTTTCCAGCAATACATTTTTGAAAACCAAATGTTTCCATCAATACATTTTTGAAAACCAAATGTTTCCATCAAATGTCCAGCAATACATGTTTTCAGCAATACATCTTTGAAAACCAAATGTTTCCATCAATACATTTTTGAAAACCAAATGTTTCCATCAATACATTTTTGAAAACCAAATGTTTCCAGCAATACATTTTTGAAAACCAATTGTTTCTAGCAATACATTTTTGAAGACCAAATGTTTCTAGCAATACATTTTTGAAAACCAAATGTTTCCAGCAAAACATCTTTGAAAACCAAATGTTTCCAGCAATACATGTTTCCAGCAATACATTTTTGAAAACCAAATGTTTCCAGCATTACATTTTTGAAAACCAAATGTTTCTAGCAATACATTTTTGAAAACCAAATGTTTCCAGCAATACATCTTTGAAAACCAAATGTTTCCAGCAATACATGTTTCCAGCAATACATTTTTGAAAACCAAATTTTTCCATCAATACATTTTTGAAAACCAAATGTTTCCATCAATACATTTTTGAAAACCAAATGTTTCCAGCAATACATTTTTGAAAACCAATTGTTTCTAGCAATACATTTTTGAAAACCAATTGTTTCTAGCAATACATTTTTGAAGACCAAATGTTTCCAGCAATACATTTTTAAAAACCAAATGTTTCCAGCAATACATTTTTGAAAACCAATTGTTTCTCGCAATACATTTTTGAAAACCAAATGTTTCCAGCAATACATTTTTAAAAACCAAATGTTTCCAGCAATACATTTTTGAAAACCAAATGTTTCCAGCAATACATTTTTGAAAACCAAATGTTTCCAGCAATACATCTTTGAAAACCAAATGTTTCCAGCAATACATTTTTGAAAACCAAATGTTTCCAGCAATACATGTTTCCAGCAATACATCTTTGAAAACCAAATGTTTCCAGCAATACATTTTTGAAAACCAAATGTTTCCATCAATACATTTTTGAAAACCAAATGTTTCCATCAAATGTCCAGCAATACATGTTTCCAGCAATACATCTTTGAAAACCAAATGTTTCCAGCAATACATTTTTGAAAACCAAATGTTTCCAGCAATACATGTTTCCATCAATACATTTTTGAAAACCAAATGTTTCCATCAATACATTTTTGAAAACCAAATGTTTCCAGCAATACATTTTTGAAAACCAATTGTTTCTAGCAATACATTTTTGAAGACCAAATGTTTCCAGCAATACATTTTTAAAAACCAAATGTTTCCAGCAATACATTTTTGAAAACCAATTGTTTCTCGCAATACATTTTTGAAAACCAAATGTTTCCAGCAATACATTTTTAAAAACCAAATGTTTCCAGCAATACATTTTTGAAAACCAAATGTTTCCAGCAATACATTTTTGAAAACCAAATGTTTCCAGCAATACATCTTTGAAAACCAAATGTTTCCAGCAATACATTTTTGAAAACCAAATGTTTCCAGCAATACATGTTTCCAGCAATACATCTTTGAAAACCAAATGTTTCCAGCAATACATTTTTGAAAACCAAATGTTTCCATCAATACATTTTTGAAAACCAAATGTTTCCATCAAATGTCCAGCAATACATGTTTCCAGCAATACATCTTTGAAAACCAAATGTTTCCAGCAATACATTTTTGAAAACCAAATGTTTCCAGCAATACATGTTTCCAGCAATACATCTTTGAAAACCAAATGTTTCCAGCAATACATTTTTGAAAACCAAATGTTTCCATCAATACATTTTTGAAAACCAAATGTTTCCATCAAATGTCCAGCAATACATGTTTCCAGCAATACATCTTTGAAAACCAAATTTTTCCATCAGTACATTTTTGAAAACCAAATGTTTCCATCAATACATTTTTGAAAACCAAATGTTTCCAGCAATACATTCTTGAAAACCAATTGTTTCTAGCAATACATTTTTGAAAACCAAATGTTTCCAGCAATACATTTTTAAAAACCAAATCTTTCCAGCAATACATTTTTGAAAACCAAATTTTTCCAGCAATACATTTTTGAAAACCAAATGTTTCCAGCAATACATCTTTGAAAACCAAATGTTTCCAGCAATACATCTTTGAAAACCAAATGTTTCCAGCAATACATTTTTGAAAACCAAATGTTTCCAGCAATACATGTTTCCAGCAATACATCTTTGAAAACCAAATGTTTCCAGCAATACATTTTTGAAAACCAAATGTTTCCAGCAATACATGTTTCCAGCAATACATCTTTGAAAACCAAATGTTTCCAGCAATACATGTTTCCAGCAATACATCTTTGAAAACCAAATGTTTCCAGCAATACATTTTTGAAAACCAAATGTTTCCAGCAATACATTTTTGAAAACCAATTGTTTCTAGCAATACATTTTTGAAAACCAAATGTTTCCAGCAATACATTTTTGAAAACCAAATGTCTCCAGCAATACATGTTTCCAGCAATACATCTTTGAAAACCAAATGTTTCCAGCAATACATTTTTGAAAACCAAATGTTTCCATCAATACATTTTTGAAAACCAAATGTTTCCATCAAATGTCCAGCAATACATGTTTTCAGCAATACATCTTTGAAAACCAAATGTTTCCATCAATACATTTTTGAAAACCAAATGTTTCCAGCAATACATTTTTGAAAACCAATTGTTTCTAGCGATACATTTTTGAAAACCAAATGTTTCCAGCAATACATTTTTAAAAACCAAATCTTTCCAGCAATACATTTTTGAAAACCAAATTTTTCCAGCAATACATTTTTGAAAACCAAATGTTTCCAGCAATACATCTTTGAAAACCAAATGTTTCCAGCAATACATCTTTGAAAACCAAATGTTTCCAGCAATACATTTTTGAAAACCAAATGTTTCCAGCAATACATGTTTCCAGCAATACATCTTTGAAAACCAAATGTTTCCAGCAATACATTTTTGAAAACCAAATGTTTCCAGCAATACATGTTTCCAGCAATACATCTTTGAAAACCAAATGTTTCCAGCAGTACATTTTTGAAAACCAAATGTTTCCAGCATTACATTTTTGAAAACCAAATGTTTCTAGCAATACATTTTTGAAAACCAAATGTTTCCAGCAATACATTTTTGAAAACCAAATGTTTCCAGCATTACATTTTTGAAAACCAAATGTTTCTAGCAATACATTTTTGAAAACCAAATGTTTCCAGCAATACATCTTTGAAAACCAAATGTTTCCAGCAATACATTTTTGAAAACCAAATGTTTCCAGCAATACATCTTTGAAAACCAAATGTTTCCAGCAATACATCTTTGAAAACCAAATGTTTCCAGCAATACATTTTTGAAAACCAAATGTTTCCAGCAATACATGTTTCCAGCAATACATCTTTGAAAACCAAATGTTTCCATCAATACATTTTTGAAAACCAAATGTTTCCATCAATACATTTTTGAAAACCAAATGTTTCCAGCAATACATTTTTGGAAACCAATTGTTTCTAGCAATACATTTTTGAAAACCAAATGTTTCCAGCAATACATTTTTAAAAACCAAATCTTTCCAGCAATACATTTTTGAAAACCAAATGTTTCCAGCAATACATTTTTGAAAACCAAATGTTTCCAGCAATACATCTTTGAAAACCAAATGTTTCCAGCAATACATTTTTGAAAACCAAATGTTTCCAGCAATACATGTTTCCAGCAATACATCTTTGAAAACCAAATGTTTCCATCAATACATTTTTGAAAACCAAATGTTTCCATCAATACATTTTTGAAAACCAAATGTTTCCAGCAATACATTTTTGAAAACCAATTGTTTCTAGCAATACATTTTTGAAAACCAAATGTTTCCAGCAATACATTTTTCAAAACCAAATCTTTCCAGCAATACATTTTTGAAAACCAAATGTTTCCAGCAATACATTTTTGAAAACCAAATGTTTCCAGCAATACATTTTTGAAAACCAAATGTTTCCAGCAATACATGTTTCCAGCAATACATCTTTGAAAACCAAATGTTTCCAGCAGTACATTTTTGAAAACCAAATGTTTCCAGCATTACATTTTTGAAAACCAAATGTTTCCAGCAATACATCTTTGAAAACCAAATGTTTCCAGCAATACATTTTTGAAAACCAAATGTTTCCAGCAATACATCTTTGAAAACCAAATTTTTCCAGCAATACATTTTTGAAAAAGCAAATGTTTCCGGTAATACATTTTTGAAAACCAAATGTTGCTAGACTCAAAATCATTTTCGGCATAAAATGACCACCAAGGTTGGAATGCTGTTAAACAAAACAACCACACAAAAGAAACTAGTCCTTTCTTCACACTTTCCTTTCCTACCTTCTCTAGGAGTTCCTTCAGTTTCCTTTACATACACAGAAATGACATAATATGAAAGGTACACCAAAAACACATTCACACGTTGTGTAAAAATCAATTATGCACATAGTAAGGTAAGAAAGGATATATGCATATACACACATATATGATGAAATAATGTGTAATTAGTTAATCATACACAAAAACTGTGTGTGTATATAAGTGTCTGTATGCATGTGTATGATGATTTTGAGCTTGTATAGGAACAGCATATTTGCATATATATGTATATGATGAAATTTATTTTTAGTTTTTTTTGTTATGGTATGGCATATCTGTGTGTGTGTGTGTTGTGTGTGTGTGTGTGTGTGTGTGTGTGTGTGTGTGTGTGTGTGTGTGTGTGTGAGATGTGGAGTACTCAGATAAACCTTTTAAATGTTCACATAAATATAATTGCTTACCATGTAAGAAATTAAAGACATACGTACAAACATATGCAGACGTTTCCATGTTTGTGAGTGCTTATGTACATTTATCATTGTGTGTAGTTTTTAAGAATTATCCAAACTTTTTTGTTTTTATCCTTTGTTTATTTATTACTTATACTGGTAGGATTTATTTTTACATGTTATATGACATGTTTGCCATTATTCCGCATGTTATATATTGTCAGTTTTTACTTCTTAATATATATGGTGGATAGGATACAAGATGAAACACACTCATAATTTTGGGTGTGTCATTATACTCATTCAGAAATCCCTTTCCTTTCGTCATTGCAGTGGATATCAGAGTGTACTCCTAACCTTATGTAAGAGTACAATGGGGAAGTGCCATGCAGGATACAGATTCCCAATCACTACTTACTAGTTTTCATGTGGTTTTCAGGTCGCACATTACAGAACATAAATAAAAAATAAATAAAATTTGTAAAAAAAGTTTGTTTTTTTGTTTTTGTTTGCTTTCGTTTCTATTTTATAAATGCATTTGTGGGGACAATGGAATGAAAATGTGTATGCATTCTCAAATGTATACATGAAAATGTATATAAATATATCATATATAAATATAAATATAAATATTAAAATATATAATATATATATAATATAATATATAAATATAAATGTATATAAATATAAATATATATATAGATTATAAATATAAAATTTATTTAAGTTTTTTTTTAAACTGGCACCAAAAAGATAAAAGAATCAGTGATGAGGGGAGGGACTGAATTTGCTCTACTAGCAAATGATTTGCAAGACAACTTAGTAACATCAGTTACTCACTAGTGTATTGATCAGTCAGTCAGTTAAGTGCCATACATGATAAACATTTGGGCGATCATGTATCTTTTGATCCATGACTGACTAGGTAGAAGGTTTTCCTGAAACAGGTTACTATTTCTTTCTGTGGTAGACTGGTTGGCAACCAAGGCTAAAGAACCCAGTCTGTCCTGCTATTTAACCCATAGGTGGAGAGAGAAGAGATAGATTCATAACCTTTCCCAAGGGTATTTGCATGCAAGTGAATATAACAAACTCGACTGAAATTTGAACTTTGCCCTCTGATTTCTCATTCCAAGTCAATATATATTACACCACAAGTATGTCTACATAAAAAATTAAAGTATATGATTTTTCATGTCTTTGTGGAATTAATTGAAAATATTTAACGAAAGGAAGAAACAAAGGAAATGATACATCCTGAATAAAACAACACACAAAAAACAAAGATCTTGCATTGTAAACTGATTGATGCATAAAAATATATATGTAAATATATATATATATATATATATGCACCCATACTGTGTTTTTGAAAACACACAACAATTAATTTTAGGTTTGTATTAGTGTGCACCCATAAATCTAAATGTATTTACAAGTGTATATATTAGTGTGTATGGAAGTAACATTTTGTTTGCATGTAAGCAACTGAATTTTAAAATGTATTTTGAGCATATGTGTGTGTATGTTCTAGGTAAAACACACCACCACCACCAGAATAAGGCTTGACTACCATTACACAGACTTGGATGAAGACAAAAAAAAAATATTAAAAAAACAAAACAAAAATGGAATTGGTAAATCTTATTCTTAATTATGAACATAAAGAATGAATCCAAAGAAAACCTAAGAAGAATAACAACTAATAATTTTTACCGACAGTAACCTTGACTATTATTATGCTAGTTCTGCCTTCATTATGCAGTTAATTCAACCTAATTACAATTAATTAATGGTGCATAAAGTAATAACAAAAGTTTATTTATGGTGATCGGTTTGTTCAACTAGGCCTTTGTTGTACTTGACAAAATATTGTGATAAGATTGCATCACTGTTTTTATTTTAAGTTTACTGTTTATTCAAGTCGTTGTCTTCCCCAGTTTCTTTGACTTTGTGCCTGGTCAAGCCAAAAAAGAAGTACTAAGTTACTTTTTAGTCTGAACTTGTTAGATAATGAGAATTTTACCATGTGTAGCCATGCTTAACTGTTAGTGTTAATATTAATAAGCATTCTTGTTTTTGTCTTATTTATTTTCTTATTTATAAAAGATATTTATTTACTAATGCATTTTTACTTACGGTATGTGATATGTGTGAGCGCACACGCACGTGTTGCTTGCTAGGCACTATCTCTCTCTTTCTCATCTGATAGTGTGTAAAAGTGTACTTATCAGAGAATGTGCGTGTTATGCGATGATGAGGGTCGGTAAAATTAGTAAGTATTATTTAATTCCGAAAAGGTGAAGATATTTATTTAGTTTAGGTAGGGAGAGAGGGAGTGAGATGTTGGCGAGAAGTGAATAAAAATAAAATTAAAGCCGGATCTTGGAGAGGGTCAGTATAAAACAAAAACAAAAAAGGTTTTTTTTTCTGAGGTAAAAAAAAGAGTTTTTGAAGAAAGCAGAAAGAAAGAACGAAAATGAGAAGATGATGCACGAAGGGAAAAAGTAAAAGAAATAAATAAAGAACCATTGAAGAAAAAGGGGAAAATAAAACATTTGGCAGTAGAGACCAGAGGCAAGTTTGAAAGGAAAGAAGACACAAAGAAAGAAAGAAAGAAATAAAGTTAAACATAAAAGATAAAAGCTATTCTCTGTGTGTGTGTGTGTGTGATTGCATGTTTTTGTGTGGGAAAAGTGGCGAGAAGTGAGTGAAAAAATATAAAACGGAAAGAAAATATAGATACGTTTAGGAGGGAGTGACGAGAGGAAAAACATTAGTGTGTTGAGGGGGTCTAACCTTACGGGAGCGAGAGCGAGAGCGAGAGAGAGAGAGAGAGAGAGAGAGAGAGAGAGAGAGAGTACTTTTCTCATAAAGGCGAGATATTTAGGAGGGAGGTTTAAAAAAAGCAAGGAAGTAGCTAAGTTCTTACTTTCGACAGAAGATATCTGCCATATTATCAGCCCGTCATGAATGTGAGTAGTAGAGGAATGTACAAAAAGTAACCTACCAACAATCTGAAGTGAATGCAATAAACGCACTATCTCGAAGCTTACGAGCAGCTACTAACTACCAATATTGTTTTTGCCGCCGTTACTGTATTATTATTATTATTATTATTATTATTATTATTATTATTATTAAAGTGCTCACGACAGTAAGTCTCCACAACAGCCCAGAACTTTCCTCAGTATTCAAGCTAAAAGAATAACTAACAATTTTCAAATTCTTTCAACAACTATACAAAAGGTTTACAGAATTTCTATTTTACTAATTAATCATCCGAGAGCCACTCAAAGTAGAGGGTTATTGAACTATTTTAAGAATGTGAAAGGAGAAGCTAAGAAATGCAGACTGTGAAGCTATATAGGAAAAATAAAAGTTGACCCTAGACTTGAAGGCTAACATTATAGAGATCAAGGAAGCATCATCTCGGGAGCTTTTTACCAAAAAGTAGCAGTTCTTGAAGTTGTTTGAATGGAACTTTATTATTATTATTAATTAATAGAATATAAAAAGAATGGGAATGAATGTAATTGTTATCACCAGGTTCCACAATTGTGCAATTATTATCCCCATCTTCGACAATTTATGAAGTTCTCTCACAAGATATAGAAATAATTTTCTAGCTTTTCAGTTTTCCATCTAATCTGCAAGAAGACTGAAATCCATTATTTGATAGATCCTGCACTATAATGAATAAATCTGCTGTTTCGGATATGCTAGTAACAACGACGAAATAGGAAATTAAATGTAAAAAAAAAAAGTATAGTGTACTTAAACACATATACGGCTAGTCACGGGTTTTAAAAAATGGACACAGCCAATGATCACTCTAGATCATATAATCTGATGATGGAATTACTTGAGATAGACAAATACCTTGTTTGACATGGTATCACCATGACTGAAACAGAATGAAATATATATGATTATAAATGATTAAATTAGGATTACAAATCAAAATAATGTTAAAATATACAATATTCCTGTTTGACACACTTGTCCCTTGATGACCCCAGAATGAAATATATATGATTATAAATGATGAAATTAGGATTACAAATCAAAAAAATGTTAAAATATATAATATTACTGTTTGACAGACTAGTCCCTTGATGACCCCAGAATGAAATATATATGATTATAAATGATTAAATTAGGATTACAAATGAAAATAATGTTAAAATATACAATATTCCCGTTTGACACACTAGTCCCTTGATGACCCCAGAATGAAATTTATATGATTATGAAGGATTAAATTTGGAATACAAATGAAAATAATGTTAAAATATACAATATTCCTGTTTGACACAATAGTCCCCTGATGACCTCAGAATGAAATATATATGATTATAAATGATTAAATTAGGATTACAAATGAAAATAATGTTAAAATATACAATATTCCTGTTTGACACACTAGTCCCCTGATGACAGCAGAATGAAATATATATCATTATAAATGATTAAATTAGGATTACAAATGAAAATAATCTTAAAATATACAATATTCCCGTGTGACACACTAGTCACTTGATGACTCCAGAATGAAATATATATGATTATAAATGAATAAATTAGGATTACAAATGAAAATGATGTTAAAATATACAATATTTCTGTTTGACACACTAGTCCCTTGATGACCCCAGAATGAAATATATATGATTATAAATGATTAAATTAGGATTACAAATGAAAATAATGTTAAAATATACAATATTCCTGTTTGACACACTAGTCCCCTGATGACCCGAGAATGAAATATATATGATTATAAATGATTAAATTAGGATTACAAATGAAAATTATGTTAAAATATACAATATTCCTGTTTGACACACTAGTCCCCTGACCACCACACAATGAAATATATATGATTATAAATGATTAAATTAGGATTACAAATCAAAATAATCTTCAAATATACAATATTCCCGTGTGACACACTAGTCACTTGATGACTCCAGAATGAAATATATATGATTATAAATCATTAAATTAGGATTACAAATGAAAATAATGTTAAAATATACAAAATTCCTGTTTGACACTAGTCCCTTGATGATCCCACAATGAAATATATATGATTATAAATGATTAAATTAGGATTACAAATGAAAATAATGTTAAAATATACAATATACCTGTTTTGAAACACTAGTCCCTTGATGAACCCAGAATGAAATATATATGAATATAAATGATTAAATTAGGATTACAAATCAAAATAATGTTAAAGTATACAATATTACTGTTTGACACACTAGTACCTTGATGAACACAGAATGAAATATATATAATTATAAATGATTAAATTAGGATTACAAATAAAAATAATGGTAAAATATACAATATACCTGTTTTGACACACTAGTCACTTGATGACCCCAGAATGAAATATATATGATTATAAATGATTAAATTAGGATTACAAATCAAAATAATGTTAAAATATACAATATACCTGTTTTGACACACTAGTCCCTTGATGACCCCAGAATGAAATATATATGATTATAAATGATTAAATTAGGATTACAAATAAAAATAATGGTAAAATATACAATATACCTGTTTTGACACACTAGTCACTTGATGACCCCAGAATGAAATATATATGAATATAAATGATTAAATTAGGATTACAAATCAAAATAATGTTAAAATATACAATATTCCTGTTTGACAGACTAGTCCCTTGATGACCCCAGAATGAAATATATATGATTATAAATGATTAAATTAGGATTACAAATCAAAATAATGTTAAAATATACAATATTCCTGTTTGACACACTAGTACCTTGATGACCCCAGAATGAAATATATATGATTATAAATGATGAAATTAGGATTACAAAAGAAAATAATGTTAAAATATACAATAATCCTGTTTGACACACTAGTCCCTTGATGATCCCACAATGAAATTTATATGATTATAAATGATTAAATTAGGATTACAAATGAAAATAATGTTAAAATATGCAATATTCCTGTTTGACACACTAGTCCCTTGATGACCCCAGAATGAAATATATATGATTATAAATGATTAAATTAGGATTACAAATGAAAATAATGTTAAAATATACAATATACCTGTTTTGACACACTAGTCCCTTGATGAACCCAGAATGAAATATATATGATTATAAATGATGAAATTAGGATTACAAAAGAAAATAATGTTAAAATATACAATATACCTGTTTTGACACACTATTCCCTTGATGAACCCAGAATGAAATATATATGATTATAAATGATTAAATTAGGATTACAAAAGAAAATAATGTTAAAATATACAATATACCTGTTTTGACACACTAGTCTCCTGATGACCTCAGAATGAAATATATATGATTATAAATGATGAAATTAGGATTACAAATAAAAATAATGGTAAAATATACAATATACCTGTTTTGACACACTAGTACCTTGATGAACCCAGAATGAAATATATATGATTATAAATGATTAAATTAGGATTACAAATCAAAATAATGTTAAAATATACAATATTCCTGTTTGACACACTAGTACCTTGATGACCCCAGAATGAAATATATATGATTATAAATGATTAAATTAGCATTACAAATCAAAATAATGTTAAAATATACAATATTCCTGTTTGACACACTAGTCCCTTGATGACCCCAGAATGAAATATATATGATTATAAATGATTAAATTAGGATTACAAATGAAAATAATGTTAAAATATACAATATTCCTGTTTGACACACTAGTCCCTTGATGACCCCAGAATGAAATATATATGATTATAAATGATTAAATTAGGATTACAAATCAAAATAATGTTAAAATGTACAATATTCCTGTTTGACACACTAGTACCTTGATGACCCCAGAATGAAATAGATATGATTATAAATGATTAAATTAGGATCACAAATCAAAATAATGTTAAAGTATACAATATTCCTGTTTGACACACTAGTACCTTGATGACCCCAGAATGAAATATATATGATTATAAATGATGAAATTAGGATTACAAAAGAAAATAATGTTAAAATATACAATAATCCTGTTTGACACACTAGTCCCTTGATGATCCCACAATGAAATTTATATGATTATAAATGATGAAATTAGGATTACAAATAAAAATAATGGTAAAATATACAATATACCTGTTTTGACACACTAGTCACTTGATGACCCCAGAATGAAATATATATGATTATAAATGATTAAATTAGGATTACAAATCAAAATAATGTTAAAGTATACAATATTACTGTTTGACACACTAGTACCTTGATGACCCCAGAATGAAATATATATGATTATAAATGATTTTTTTAGGATCACAAATCAAAATAATGTTAAAATATACAATATTCCTGTTTGACACACTAGTCCCTTCATGACCCCAGAATGAAATATATATGATTATAAATGATTAAATTAGGATTACAAATGAAAATAATGTTAAAAAATACAATATTCCTGTTTGACACACTAGTCCCTTGATGACCCCAGAATGAAATATATATGATTATAAATGATTAAATTAGGATTACAAATGAAAATAATGTTAAAATATACAATATTCCTGTTTGACACACTAGTCCCTTGATGACCACAGAATGAAATATATATGATTATAAATGATTAAATTAGGATTACAAATCAAAATAATGTTAAAATATACAATATTCCTGTTTGACACACTAGTACCTTGATGAACCCAGAATGAAATATATATGATTATAAATGATTAAATTAGGATTACAAATGAAAATAATGTTAAAATATACAATATTCCTGTTTGACACACTAGTCCCTTGATGACCCCAGAATGAAATATATATGATTATAAATGATTAAATTAGGATTACAAATGAAAATAATGTTAAAATATACAATATTCCTGTTTGACACACTAGTCCCTTGATGACCCCAGAATGAAATATATATGATTATAAATGATTAAATTAGGATTACAAATGAAAATAATGTTAAAATATACAATATTCCTGTTTGACACACTAGTCCCTTGATGACCACAGAATGAAATATATATGATTATAAATGATTAAATTAGGATTACAAATCAAAATAATGTTAAAATATACAATATTCCTGTTTGACACACTAGTACCTTGATGAACCCAGAATGAAATATATATGATTATAAATGATTAAATTAGGATCACAAATCAAAATAATGTTAAAATATACAATATTCCTGTTTGACACACTAGTCCCTTGATGACCCCAGAATGAAATATATATGATTATAAATGATTAAATTAGGATTACAAATAAAAATAATGTTAAAATATACAAGATTCCTGTTTGACACACTAGTCCCCTGATGACCCCAGAATGAAATATATATGATAATAAATGATTAAATTAGGATTACAAATCAAAATAATGTTAAAATATACAATATTACTGTTTGACACACTAGTACCTTGATAACCCCAGAATGAAATATATATGATTATAAATGATTAAATTAGCATTACAAATCAAAATAATGTTAAAATATACAATATTCCTGTTTGACACACTAGTCCCTTGATGACCCCAGAATGAAATATATATGATTATAAATGATTAAATTAGGATTACAAATGAAAATAATGTTAAAATATACAATATTCCTGTTTGACACACTAGTCCCTTGATGACCCCAGAATGAAATATATATGATTATAAATGATTAAATTAGGATCACAAATGAAAATAATGTTAAAATATACAATATTCCTGTTTGACACACTAGTCCCTTGATGACCCCAGAATGAAATATATATGATTATAAATGATTAAATTAGGATTACAAATGAAAATAATGTTAAAATATACAATATTCCTGTTTGACACACTAGTCCCTTGATGATCCCAGAATGAAATATATATGATTATAAATGATTAAATTAGGATTACAAATGAAAATAATGTTAAAATATACAATATTCCTGTTTGACACACTAGTCCCTTGATGACCCCAGAATGAAATATATATGATTATAAATGATTAAATTAGGATTACAAATCAAAATAATGTTAAAATGTACAATATTCCTGTTTGACACACTAGTACCTTGATGACCCCAGAATGAAATATATATGATTATAAATGATTAAATTAGCATTACAAATCAAAATAATGTTAAAATATACAATATTCCTGTTTGACACACTAGTCCTTTGATGACCCCAGAATGAAATATATATGATTATAAGTGATTAAATTAGGATTACAAATCAAAATAATGTTAAAATATACAATATTCCTGTTTGACACACTAGTCCCTTGATGACCCCAGAATGAAATATATATGATTATAAATGATTAAATTAGGATTATAAATCAAAATAATGTTAAAGTATACAATATTACTGTTTGTCACACTAGTACCTTGATGACCCCAGAATGAAATATATATGATTATAAATGATTAAATTAGGATTACAAATCAAAATAATGTTAAAATATACAATATTCCTGTTTGACACACTAGTCCCTTGATGACCCCAGAATGAAATATATATGATTATAAATGATTAAATTAGGATTACAAATCAAAAAAATTTTAAAATATACAATATTCCTGTTTGACACACTAGTCCCTTGATGACCCCAGAATGAAATATATATGATTATAAATGATTAAATTAGGATTACAAATCAAAATAATGTTAAAATATACAATATTCCTGTTTGACATACTAGTCCCTTGATGACCCCAGAATGAAATATATATGATTATAAATGATTAAATTAGGATTACAAATCAAAATAATGTTAAAATATACAATATTCCTGTTTGACACACTAGTCCCTTGATGACCCCAGAATGAAATATATATGATTATAAATGATTAAATTAGGATCACAAATCAAAATAATGTTAAAATATACAATATTCCTGTTTGACACACTAGTCCCTTGATGACACCAGAATGAAATATATATGATTATAAATAATTAAATTAGGATTACAAATGAAAATAATGTTAAAATATACAATATTCCTGTTTGACACACTAGTCCCTTGATGAACCCAGAATGAAATATATATGATTATAAATGATTAAATTAGGATTACAAATCAAGATAATGTTAAAGTATACAATATTACTGTTTGACACACTAGTACCTTGATGACCCCAGAATGAAATATATATGATTATAAATGATTAAATTAGGATCACAAATCAAAATAATGTTAAAATATACAATATTCCTGTTTGACACACTAGTCCCTTCATGACCCCAGAATGAAATATATATGATTATAAATGATTAAATTAGGATTACAAATGAAAATAATGTTAAAATATACAATATTCCTGTTTGACACACTAGTCCCTTGATGACACCAGAATGAAATATATATGATTATAAATGATTAAATTAGGATTACAAATGAAAATAATGTTAAAATATACAATATTCCTGTTTGACACACTAGTCCCTTGATGAACCCAGAATGAAATATATATGATTATAAATGATTAAATTAGGATTACAAATCAAGATAATGTTAAAGTATACAATATTACTGTTTGACACACTAGTACCTTGATGACCCCAGAATGAAATATATATGATTATAAATGATTAAATTAGGATCACAAATCAAAATAATGTTAAAATATACAATATTCCTGTTTGACACACTAGTCCCTTGATGACACCAGAATGAAATATATATGATTATAAATAATTAAATTAGGATTACAAATGAAAATAATGTTAAAATATACAATATTCCTGTTTGACACACTAGTCCCTTGATGAACCCAGAATGAAATATATATGATTATAAATGATTAAATTAGGATTAGAAATCAAGATAATGTTAAAGTATACAATATTACTGTTTGACACACTAGTACCTTGATGACCCCAGAATGAAATATATATGATTATAAATGATTAAATTAGGATCACAAATCAAAATAATGTTAAAATATACAATATTCCTGTTTGACACACTAGTCCCTTCATGACCCCAGAATGAAATATATATGATTATAAATGATTAAATTAGGATTACAAATGAAAATAATGTTAAAATATACAATATTCCTGTTTGACACACTAGTCCCTTGATGAACCCAGAATGAAATATATATGATTATAAATGATTAAATTAGGATTACAAATCAAGATAATGTTAAAGTATACAATATTACTGTTTGACACACTAGTACCTTGATGACCCCAGAATGAAATATATATGATTATAAATGATTAAATTAGGATCACAAATCAAAATAATGTTAAAATATACAATATTCCTGTTTGACACACTAGTCCCTTGATGACACCAGAATGAAATATATATGATTATAAATAATTAAATTAGGATTACAAATGAAAATAATGTTAAAATATACAATATTCCTGTTTGACACACTAGTCCCTTGATGAACCCAGAATGAAATATATATGATTATAAATGATTAAATTAGGATTACAAATCAAGATAATGTTAAAGTATACAATATTACTGTTTGACACACTAGTACCTTGATGACCCCAGAATGAAATATATATGATTATAAATGATTAAATTAGGATCACAAATCAAAATAATGTTAAAATATACAATATTCCTGTTTGACACACTAGTCCCTTCATGACCCCAGAATGAAATATATATGATTATAAATGATTAAATTAGGATTACAAATGAAAATAATGTTAAAATATACAATATTCCTGTTTGACACACTAGTCCCTTGATGACACCAGAATGAAATATATATGATTATAAATGATTAAATTAGGATTACAAATGAAAATAATGTTAAAATATACAATATTCCTGTTTGACACACTAGTCCCTTGATGAACCCAGAATGAAATATATATGATTATAAATGATTAAATTAGGATTACAAATCAAGATAATGTTAAAGTATACAATATTACTGTTTGACACACTAGTACCTTGATGACCCCAGAATGAAATATATATGATTATAAATGATTAAATTAGGATCACAAATCAAAATAATGTTAAAATATACAATATTCCTGTTTGACACACTAGTCCCTTCATGACCCCAGAATGAAATATATATGATTATAAATGATTAAATTAGGATTACAAATGAAAATAATGTTAAAATATACAATATTCCTGTTTGACACACTAGTCCCTTGATGACACCAGAATGAAATATATATGATTATAAATGATTAAATTAGGATCACAAATCAACATAATGTTAAAATATACAATATTCCTGTTTGACACACTAGTCCCTTGATGACCCCAGAATGAAATATATATGATTATAAATGATTAAATTAGGATTACAAATGAAAATAATGTTAAAATATACAATATTCCTGTTTGACACACTAGTCCCTTGATGACCCCAGAATGAAATATATATGATTATAAATGATTAAATTAGCATTACAAATCAATAAAAATGTTAAAATATACAATATTCCTGTTTGACACACTAGTCCCTTGATGACCCCAGAATGAAATATATATGATTATAAATGATTAAATTAGGATTACAAATGAAAATAATGTTAAAATATACAATATTCCTGTTTGACACACTAGTCCCTTGATGACCCCAGAATGAAATATATATGATTATAAATGATTAAATTAGGATCACAAATGAAAATAATGTTAAAATATACAATATTCCTGTTTGACACACTAGTCCCTTGATGACCCCAGAATGAAATATATATGATTATAAATGATTAAATTAGGATTACAAATCAAAATAATGTTAAAATATACAATATTCCTGTTTGACACACTAGTCCCTTGATGACCCCAGAATGAAATATATATGATTATAAATGATTAAATTAGGATTACAAATCAAAATAATGTTAAAATATACAATATTCCTGTTTGACACACTAGTCCCTTGATGACCCCAGAATGAAATATATATGATTATAAATGATTAAATTAGGATTACAAATCAAAATAATGTTAAAATATACAATATTCCTGTTTGACACACTAGTCCCTTGATGACCCCAGAATGAAATATATATGATTATAAATGATTAAATTAGGATTACAAATGAAAATAATGTTAAAATATACAATATTCCTGTTTGACACACTAGTCCCTTGATGACCCCAGAATGAAATATATATGATTATAAATGATTAAATTAGGATCACAAATGAAAATAATGTTAAAATATACAATATTCCTGTTTGACACACTAGTCCCTTGATGACCCCAGAATGAAATATATATGATTATAAATGATTAAATTAGGATTACAAATCAAAATAATGTTAAAATATACAATATTCCTGTTTGACACACTAGTCCCTTGATGACCCCAGAATGAAATATATATGATTATAAATGATTAAATTAGGATTACAAATCAAAATAATGTTAAAATATACAATATTCCTGTTTGACACACTAGTCCCGTGATGACCCCAGAATGAAATATATATGATTATAAATGATTAAATTAGGATTACAAATCAAAATAATGTTAAAATATACAATATTCCTGTTTGACACACTAGTCCCTTGATGACCCCAGAATGAAATATATATGATTATAAATGATTAAATTAGGATTACAAATCAAAATAATGTTAAAATGTACAATATTCCTGTTTGACACACTTGTAACTTGATGACCCCAAAATGAAATATATATGATTATAAATGATTAAATTAGCATTACAAATCAAAATAATGTTAAAATATACAATATTCCTGTTTGACACACTAGTTCCTTGATGACCCCAGAATGAAATATATATGTTTATAAATGATTAAATTAGGATTACAAATCAAAATAATGTTAAAATATACAATATTCCTGTTTGACACACTAGTCCCTTGATGACCCCAGAATGAAATATATATGATTATAAATGATTAAATTAGGATTACAAATCAAAATAATGTTAAAGTATACAATATTACTGTTTGACACACTAGTACCTTGATGACCCCAGAATGAAATATATATGATTATTAATGATTAAATTGGGATCACAAATCAAAATAATGTTAAAATATACAATATTCCTGTTTGACACACTAGTCCCTTGATGAACCCAGAATGAAATATATATGATTATAAATGATTAAATTAGGATTAGAAATCAAAATAATGTTAAAATATACAATATTCCTGTTTGACACACTAGTCCCTTGATGACACCAGAATGAAATATATATCATTATAAATAATTAAATTAGGATTACAAATGAAAATAATGTTAAAATATACAATATTCCTGTTTGACACACTAGTCCCTTGATGAACCCAGAATGAAATATATATGATTATAAATGATTAAATTAGGATTACAAATCAAGATAATGTTAAAGTATACAATATTACTGTTTGACACACTAGTACCTTGATGACCCCAGAATGAAATATATATGATTATAAATGATTAAATTAGGATCACAAATCAAAATAATGTTAAAATATACAATATTCCTGTTTGACACACTAGTCCCTTCATGACCCCAGAATGAAATATATATGATTATAAATGATTAAATTAGGATTACAAATGAAAATAATGTTAAAATATACAATATTCCTGTTTGACACACTAGTCCCTTGATGACACCAGAATGAAATATATATGATTATAAATGATTAAATTAGGATTACAAATGAAAATAATGTTAAAATATACAATATTCCTGTTTGACACACTAGTCCCTTGATGAACCCAGAATGAAATATATATGATTATAAATGATTAAATTAGGATTACAAATCAAGATAATGTTAAAGTATACAATATTACTGTTTGACACACTAGTACCTTGATGACCCCAGAATGAAATATATATGATTATAAATGATTAAATTAGGATCACAAATCAAAATAATGTTAAAATATACAATATTCCTGTTTGACACACTAGTCCCTTCATGACCCCAGAATGAAATATATATGATTATAAATGATTAAATTAGGATTACAAATGAAAATAATGTTAAAATATACAATATTCCTGTTTGACACACTAGTCCCTTGATGACACCAGAATGAAATATATATGATTATAAATGATTAAATTAGGATTACAAATGAAAATAATGTTAAAATATACAATATTCCTGTTTGACACACTAGTCCCTTGATGAACCCAGAATGAAATATATATGATTAGAAATGATTAAATTAGGATTACAAATCAAAATAATGTTAAAATATACAATATTCCTGTTTGACACACTAGTACCTTGATGACCCCAGAATGAAATATATATGATTATAAATGATTAAATTAGGATCACAAATCAACATAATGTTAAAATATACAATATTCCTGTTTGACACACTAGTCCCTTGATGACCCCAGAATGAAATATATATGATTATAAATGATTAAATTAGGATTACAAATGAAAATAATGTTAAAATATACAATATTCCTGTTTGACACACTAGTCCCTTGATGACCCCAGAATGAAATATATATGATTATAAATGATTAAATTAGCATTACAAATCAAAAAAATGTTAAAATATACAATATTCCTGTTTGACACACTAGTCCCTTGATGACCCCAGAATGAAATATATATGATTATAAATGATTAAATTAGGATTACAAATGAAAATAATGTTAAAATATACAATATTCCTGTTTGACACACTAGTCCCTTGATGACCCCAGAATGAAATATATATGATTATAAATGATTAAATTAGGATCACAAATGAAAATAATGTTAAAATATACAATATTCCTGTTTGACACACTAGTCCCTTGATGACCCCAGAATGAAATATATATGATTATAAATGATTAAATTAGGATTACAAATCAAAATAATGTTAAAATATACAATATTCCTGTTTGACACACTAGTCCCTTGATGACCCCAGAATGAAATATATATGATTATAAATGATTAAATTAGGATTACAAATCAAAATAATGTTAAAATATACAATATTCCTGTTTGACACACTAGTCCCTTGATGACCCCAGAATGAAATATATATGATTATAAATGATTAAATTAGGATTACAAATCAAAATAATGTTAAAATATACAATATTCCTGTTTGACACACTAGTCCCTTGATGACCCCAGAATGAAATATATATGATTATAAATGATTAAATTAGGATTACAAATGAAAATAATGTTAAAATATACAATATTCCTGTTTGACACACTAGTCCCTTGATGACCCCAGAATGAAATATATATGATTATAAATGATTAAATTAGGATCACAAATGAAAATAATGTTAAAATATACAATATTCCTGTTTGACACACTAGTCCCTTGATGACCCCAGAATGAAATATATATGATTATAAATGATTAAATTAGGATTACAAATCAAAATAATGTTAAAATATACAATATTCCTGTTTGACACACTAGTCCCTTGATGACCCCAGAATGAAATATATATGATTATAAATGATTAAATTAGGATTACAAATCAAAATAATGTTAAAATATACAATATTCCTGTTTGACACACTAGTCCCGTGATGACCCCAGAATGAAATATATATGATTATAAATGATTAAATTAGGATTACAAATCAAAATAATGTTAAAATATACAATATTCCTGTTTGACACACTAGTCCCTTGATGACCCCAGAATGAAATATATATGATTATAAATGATTAAATTAGGATTACAAATCAAAATAATGTTAAAATGTACAATATTCCTGTTTGACACACTTGTAACTTGATGACCCCAAAATGAAATATATATGATTATAAATGATTAAATTAGCATTACAAATCAAAATAATGTTAAAATATACAATATTCCTGTTTGACACACTAGTTCCTTGATGACCCCAGAATGAAATATATATGTTTATAAATGATTAAATTAGGATTACAAATCAAAATAATGTTAAAATATACAATATTCCTGTTTGACACACTAGTCCCTTGATGACCCCAGAATGAAATATATATGATTATAAATGATTAAATTAGGATTACAAATCAAAATAATGTTAAAGTATACAATATTACTGTTTGACACACTAGTACCTTGATGACCCCAGAATGAAATATATATGATTATTAATGATTAAATTGGGATCACAAATCAAAATAATGTTAAAATATACAATATTCCTGTTTGACACACTAGTCCCTTGATGAACCCAGAATGAAATATATATGATTATAAATGATTAAATTAGGATTAGAAATCAAAATAATGTTAAAATATACAATATTCCTGTTTGACACACTAGTACCTTGATGACCCCAGAATGAAATATATATGATTATAAATGATTAAATTAGCATTACAAATCAAAATAATGTTAAAATATACAATATTCCTGTTTGACACACTAGTCCCTTGATGACCCCAGAATGAAATATATATGATTATAAATGATTAAATTAGGATTACAAATGAAAATAATGTTAAAATATACAATATTCCTGTTTGACACACTAGTCCCTTGATGACCCCAGAATGAAATATATATGATTATAAATGATTAAATTAGGATTACAAATCAAAATAATGTTAAAATATACAATATTACTGTTTGACACACTAGTACCTTGATGACCCAAGAATGAAATATATATGATTATAAATGATTAAATTAGGATTACAAATCAAAATAATGTTAAAATATACAATATTCCTGTTTGACACACTAGTCCCTTGATGACCCCAGAATGAAATATATATGATTATAAATGATTAAATTAGGATTACAAATCAAAATAATGTTAAAATATACAATATTCCTGTTTGACACACTAGTACCTTGATGACCCCAGAATGAAATATATATGATTATAAATGATTAAATTAGCATTACAAATCAAAATAATGTTAAAATATACAATATTCCTGTTTGACACACTAGTCCCTTGATGACCCCAGAATGAAATATATATGATTATAAATGATTAAATTAGGATTACAAATGAAAATAATGATAAAATATACAATATTCCTGTTTGACACACTAGTCCCTTCATGACCCCAGAATGAAATATATATGATTAAATTAGGATTACAAATCAAAATAATGTTAAAAAATACAATATTCCTGTTTGACACACTAGTCACTTGATGACCCCAGAATGAAATATATATGATTATAAATGATTAAATTAGGATTACAAATCAAAATAATGGTAAAATATACAATATACCTGTTTTGTCACACTAGTCACTTGATGACCCCAGAATGAAATATATATGATTATAAATGATTAAATTAGGATCACAAATCAAAATAATGTTAAATAGAGAATATTCCTGTTTGACACACTAGTCCCTTGATGACGCCAGAATGAAATATATATGATTATAAATGATTAAATTAGGATTACAAATCAAAATAATGTTAAAGTATACAATATACCTGTTTTGACACACTAGTCCCTTGATGACCCCAGAATGAAATATATATGATTATAAATGATTAAATTAGGATTACAAATGAAAATAATGTTAAAATATACAATATTCCTGTTTGACACACTAGTCCCTTGATGACAGCAGAATGAAATATATATGATTATAAATGATTAAATTAGGATTAAAATGAAAATAATATTAAAATATACAATATTACTGTTTGACACACTAGTCCCTTGATGACCACAGAATGAAATATATATGATTATAAATGATTAAATTAGGATTACAAATCAAAATAATGTTAAAATATACAATATTCCTGTTTGACACACTAGTACCTTGATGACCCCAGAATGAAATATATATGATTATAAATGATTAAATTAGGATCACAAATCAAAATAATGTTAAAATATACAATATTCCTGTTTGACACACTAGTCCCTTGATGACCCCAGAATGAAATATATATGATTATAAATGATTAAATTAGGATTACAAATGAAAATAATGTTAAAATATACAATATTCCTGTTTGACACACTAGTCCCTTGATGACCCCAAAATGAAATATATATGATTATAAATGATGAAATTAGGATTACAAATCAAAATAATGTTAAAATATACAATATTCCTGTTTGACACACTAGTACCTTGATGACCCCAGAATGAAATATATATGATTATAAATGATGAAATTAGGATTACAAAAGAAAGTAATGTTAAAATATACAATAATGCTGTTTGACACACTAGTCCCTTGATGATCCCAGAATGAAATATATATGATTATAAATGATTAAATTAGGGTTACAAATCAAAATAATGTTAAAATATACAATATACCTGTTTTGACACACTAGTCCCTTGATGAACCCAGAATGAAATATATTTGATTATAAATGATTAAATTAGGATTAAAATTAAAATAATGTTAAAGTATACAATATTACTGTTTGACACACTCGTACCTTGATGACCCCAGAATGAAATATATATGATTATAAATGATTAAATTAGGATCACAAATCAAAATAATGTTAAAATATACAATATACCTGTTTTGACACACTAGTCCCTTGATGAACCCAGAATGAAATATATATGATTATAAATGATTAAATTAGGATTAAAATTAAAATAATGTTAAAGTATACAATATTACTGTTTGACACACTCGTACCTTCATGACCCCAGAATGAAATATATATGATTATAAATGATTAAATTAGGATCACAAATCAAAATAATGTTAAAATATACAATATTCCTGTTTGACACACTAGTCCCTTGATGACCCCAGAATGAAATATATTTGATTATAAATGATTAAATTAGGATTACAAAGGAAAATAATGTTAAAATATACAATATTCCTGTTTGACACACTAGTCCCTTGATGACCCCAGAATGAAATATATATGATTATAAATGATTAAATTAGGATTACAAAGGAAAATAATGTTAAAATATACAATATTCCTGTTTGACACACTAGTCCCTTGATGACCCCAGAATGAAATATATTTCATTATAAATGATTAAATTAGGATTACAAAGGAAAATAATGTTAAAATATACAATATTCCTGTTTGACACAATAGTCCCTTGATGACCCAAGAATGAAATATATATGATTATAAATGATTAAATTAGGATTACAAATCAAAATAATGTTAAAATATACAATATTCCTGTTTGACACACTAGTACCTTGATGACCCAAGAATGAAATATATATGATTATAAATGATTAAATTAGGATTACAAATCAAAATAATGTTAAAGTATACAATATTACTGTTTGACACACTAGTACCTTGATGACCCCAGAATTAAATATATATGATTATAAATGATTAAATTAGGATTACAAATAAAAATAATGGTAAAATATACAATATACCTGTTTTGACACACTAGTCACTTGATGACCCCAGAATGAAATATATTTGATTATAAATGATTAAATTAGGATTACAAATCAAAATAATGTTAAAGTATACAATATTACTGTTTGACACACTAGTACCTTGATGACCCCAGAATGAAATATATATGATTATAAATTAGGATTACAAATCAAAATAATGTTAAAGTATACAATATACCTGTTTTGACACACTAGTCCCTTGATGACCCCAGAATGAAATATATATGATTATAAATGATTAAATTAGGATTACAAATGAAAATAATGTTAAAATATACAATATTCCTGTTTGACACACTAGTCCCTTGATGACAGCAGAATGAAATATATATGATTATAAATGATTAAATTAGGATTAAAATGAAAATAATATTAAAATATACAATATTACTGTTTGACACACTAGTCCCTTGATGACCACAGAATGAAATATATATGATTATAAATGATTAAATTAGGATTACAAATAAAAATAATGGTAAAATATACAATATACCTGTTTTGACACACTAGTCACTTGATGACCCCAGAATGAAATATATTTGATTATAAATGATTAAATTAGGATTACAAATCAAAATAATGTTAAAGTATACAATATTACTGTTTGACACACTAGTACCTTGATGACCCCAGAATGAAATATATATGATTATAAATGATTAAATTAGGATCACAAATCAAAATAATGTTAAAATATACAATATTCCTGTTTGACACACTAGTCCCTTGATGACCCCAGAATGAAATATATATGATTATAAATGATTAAATTAGGATTAAAATGAAAATAATGTTAAAATATACAATATTCCTGTTTGACACACTAGTCCCTTGATGACCCCAGAATGAAATATATATGATTATAAATGATTAAATTAGGATTACAAATGAAAATAATGTTAAAATATACAATATTCCTGTTTGACACACTAGTCCCTTGATGACCCCAGAATGAAATATATATGATTATAAATGATTAAATTAGGATTACAAATGAAAATAATGTTAAAATATACAATATTCCTGTTTGACACACTAGTCCCTTGATGACCCCAGAATGAAATATATATGATTATAAATGATTAAATTAGGATTACAAATCAAAATAATGTTAAAATATACAATATTCCTGTTTGACACACTAGTCCCTTGATGACCCCACAATGAAATATATATGATTATAAATGATTAGATTAGGATTACAAATCAAAATAATGGTAAAATATACAATATTCTCATTTGACACACTAGTCCCTTGATGACCCCAGAATGAAATATATATGATTATAAATGATTAAATTAGGATCACAAATCAAAATAATGTTAAAATATACAATATTCCCATTTGACACACTAGTCAATTGATGACCCCAGAATGAAATATATATGATTATAAATGATTAAATTAGGATCACAAATCAAAATAATGTTAAAATATACAATATTCCTGTTTGACACACTAGTCGCCTGATGACCCCAGAATGAAATATATATGATCATAAATGATTAAATTAGGATTACAAATGAAAATAATGTTAAAATATAGAATATTCCTGTTTGACACACTAGTCCCTTGATGACCCCAGAATGAAATATATATGATTATCAATGATTAAATTAGGATTAGATATGAAAATAATATTAAAATATACAATATTCCTGTTTGACACACTAGTCACCTGATGACCCCAGTATGTAATATATATGATTATAAATGATTAAATTAGGATTACAAATCAAAATAATGTTAAAATATACAATATTCCTGTTTGACACACTAGTCCCCTGATGACCCCAGAATGAAATATATATGATTATAAATGATTAAATTAGGATTACAAATCAAAATAATGTTAAAATTTACAATATTCCTGTTTGACACACTAATCCCCTGATGACATCAGAATGAAATATATATTATTATAAATGATTAAATTAGGTTTACATATCAAAATAATGTTAAAATATACAATATTCCTGTTTGACACACTAGTCCCTTGATGACCCCAGAATGAAATATATATGATTATCAATGATTAAATTAGGATTAGATATGAAAATAATATTAAAATATACAATATTCCTGTTTGACACACTAGTCACCTGATGACCCCAGTATGTAATATATATGATTATAAATGATTAAATTAGGATTACAAATCAAAATAATGTTAAAATATACAATATTCCTGTTTGACACACTAGTCCCCTGATGACGCTAGAATGAAATATATATGATTATAAATGATTAAATTAGGATTAGATATGAAAATAATATTAAAATATACAATATTCCTGTTTGACACACTAGTCCCCTGATGACGCTAGAATGAAATATATATGATTATAAATGATTAAATTAGGATTAAAAATCAAAATAATGTTAAAATATACAATATTCCTGTTTGACACACTAGTCCCTTGATGACCCCAGGATGAAATATATATGATTATAAATGATTATAATTAAGATCACAAATCAAAGTAATGTTAAAATATACAATATACCTTTTTGACACACTAGTCGCTTGATGACCCCAGAATGAAATATATATGATTATAAATGCTTAAATTAGGATTACAAATCAAAATGATATTAAAATAGACAATATTCCTGTTTGACACACTACTCCCCTGATGACCCCAGAATGAAATATATATGATTATAAATGATTAAATTAGGATCACAAATCAAAATAATGTTAAAATATACAATATACCTTTTTGACTCACTGCTCCCCAGATGACCATAGAAAGAAATATATATGATTATAAAAGATTAAATTAGTATTACAAATCCAAATAATGTTAAAATATACAATATTCCAGTTTGACACACTAGTCCCCTGATGACCCCAGAATGAAATATATATGATTATAAAGGATTAAATTAGGATCACTACTCAAAATAATGTTAAAATATACAATATTGCTTTTTGTCACACTAGTCCACTGATGACCTCAGAATGAAATATATATGATTACAAATGATTAAATTATGATTACAAATCAAAATAATGTTAAAATATACAACATTCCTGTTTGACACACTAGTCTCCTGATGACATCAGAATGAAATATATATGATTATAAAAGATTAAATTAGGATTACAAATCAAAATAATGTTAAAATATACAATATTCCAGTTTGACACACTAGTCACCTGATGTCACCTGAATGAAATATATATGATTATAAGAGATTAAATTAGGATTACAAATCAAAATAATGTTAAAATATACAATATTCCAGTTTGACACACTAGTCCCCTGATGATCCCAGAATGAAATATATATGATTATAAATGATTAATTCATGATTACAAATGAAAATAATGTTACAATATACAATATTCCTGCTTGACACACTAGTCCCCTGATGACCCCAGAATGGAATATATATGATTATAAATGATTAAATTAGCATCACAACTCAAAATAATGTTAATATATACAATATTCCCATTTGACACACTAGTTCCCTGATGACCTCAGAATGAAATATATATGATTAAAAGAGATTAAATTAGGATTACAAATCAAAATAATATTAAAATATACAATATTCCAGTTTGATACAATAGTCCCCTGATGATCCCAGAATGAAATATATATGATTATAAATGATTAAATTATGATTACAAATGAAAATAATGTTAAAATATACAATATTCCTCTTTGACACACTAGTCCCTTGATGACCCCAGAATGAAATATATATGATTATAAATGATTAAATTAGGATCACAAATCAAAATAATGTTAAAATATACAATATTCCTGTTTGACACACTAGTCCCTTGATGACCCCAGAATGAAATATATATGATTATAAATGATTAAATTAGTATTACAAATCAAAATAATGTTAAAATATACAATATTCCTGCTTGACACCCTAGTCCCCTTATGACCCTTGAATGAAATATATATGATTAGAAATGATTAAATTAGGTTTACAAATGGAAATGAAGTTAAAATATATTATATTCCTGTTTGAGACACTTGTCACCTTATATCCCAAGAATGAAACATACATTTGTTTAAGTCGTTCTAGATATAAGGTTTTGGTGATTAATGTAAATGTTTGGTGTTTTGATTCTCCATGTTAATTTTTTCTATGGAATTGACCACGTCTCCTTCTGTCAGGTCTGATCCTTTGTCTTTACTTTTTTTGCACATGTCTATTAATCATCTCGGATTGTGTGCACTACCCCCTTTCAATGTTGTACATGGTAAGTAAGTTGATTCATTGTGTGTAGTTAAAATACTGAATAGTACAATAGATAAGTTTGATATCCATGATTCCTTCCTTGCAATTCTTGCTCTTTTAACATCCATTTCATGTGTATGATCAATATCTTTTTCTGAGGATGGTAACAAGTTTTCTTAATCTATGAAACCTATGATCTTTGATAGCTCTGAAAACCATGTTTCAAACTGACCACCTCTATCAGTGATATTATAAGTGTACTCCGAAACTGAATACACATGTATTAGTGAATGCATTAGAGACGTTCTTTGCAGCTATTTCAGGTAGAGTTGTTGCCTCTATCTAGTAGTCCTGTAGATCACAATTGGTATATACCAACATGGCAAATAATAGGGATCTGTAATTTTCTTTTACTGGTGGTAGTGGACGCACAATGTCCATATGCAATAACTGAAAGTGATCAGAAGTTAGTCCGAATGGTTGTACGTCACCCTTATTATGTTTTGTAATTTTGGCTTGCTGGCAATTTTGGCACTCTTTGCAGTACTCTTTGACTGACTTGTCCATCTGTGGGCAGTAATACTTTGATTTTAATAAGTATGATGTGGCTGATATTCCTGGGTGTGACAATGCGTGCAGACTATCAAATTCAGATTTCTCAACCTTCTGCCGTATAAAAGATCTCGGAAATTGTAGTAAAATATCACACGTTATAACTTGGTTTTTACTTGTGTCGTAAGTTTTCAAACTGTCTTTTAATTGTTTCAAAAATTCTTCATCTGATGATTAATAATTTCCTGTAAATCACAAAGATCTATTGTTATAACATTAACTGGCCTTGATAAACAGCTTGCAACGATATTTTCATCCCCTATTATATGAGAATGCCTGTAATGTATTCACATATATAAAGCTCAAATGACGCTGTTCTCTGTCTGGCTTAAACGTCAAATGGCCAGTAAAGGCACTACACATAGGTTTATGATCCTTTAAGAAAAGTGTATCTCCACCTTCTATGATGTGTTTAAAGTGCAAAAATACTAGATATGCAACGAGCAACTCTCGAAGTCGGCTGAATCTGTGATAACTTTCTAGTGAAGGAACCAATGGGAACTGACTGATAATTTAATACTTGATGTAAAGCAGCACCTACCGCATAATTCGATCTAATCGTGACTCGTTGAATTTTTTTAACGTTCAAATCTGGGAAGGCTAATGCTGTTACACTTGGTAATGACTTTTCATATCTTGGAAAGAAGCTAATTCTTCCACGGTTAAAGTCAATTGTTTTGCATTAAGATTCAAACGGATACATTCTGTGAGTAAAAAAATAAAATCACTAAATTTTGGTATTCATTTTCTGTAAAACTTAACCATTCCAATAAATCGTCGCAATGTTTTAGAATAACTGGGAGGAGGAGGAAAATTGTTCAGGCCCTGAAGCTTATTAATGCCGTGTTTAATTCCTTCCTTTGAAATATTAAATCCCAAGAGTCAAGTTCTGTAACACAGAAAATACATTTTGAAAGTGAAATTTTGAGATCATACTCACTTCGCTTCCTAAATACTTAGTCCAGATATTTAGAATGAGAATTCTCATCATTGGAGTATATTAGAATATCATCGATGGATACAAATGTACACTCAAAGTCTCGAAAAATGTTTTATCATCCTTTGGAATGTACCTCCGGAATTCCGCAGCCCAAAAGTTATAAAATTATATTCAAATAAACCCTATCTATCAAGATAACAGATTTACGTACATAATCAGGATGAACTGATATCTGGTAATATGCCGAGGACATACCAAGTTTTGAAAATATTTTTTTACATGTAATTTCATCGCTATATTGAGTATTGGGTAGCGGTCCGGGTTTGGGGTCGTCCACTGGCCTGTAATGTACCATCCGATTTCGGCATGATGCGGAGTGCCGAACTTCATTCTTACTTGGAAAGAGAAATTATATCAGCTTGGTGAAGCTTTTTAAATTCTTCCTTGGTTATATCAAACTTCTGCTTCAACAGTTGTCACACTTTCTCAAATACAGGAGGATTGCTCCCTGTTTGAATTCTCTGACATACTTTTGATTTTTGCGTTAGGGTTTCGATAGTTATGGTGGGTGAATTTCAGATTAGCGTAGCTTTCCATGATTTTTGTAAGGTTCTCTTTGCATTTTCATTTTCAAATTGAAACGTGTAAAACACAAGTTGACAGCTTGGCGTCATTTTGCCCATTGGTAATTGCATCGATTAACTTGTTATTTTTACACTCCACAGTTAGTCCATAGTGACTTAGCAAGTCATATCCCAAAAGTGGTTTCTAGTGTTAGCCACAATAAATGTCCACGTGAAATTTCTCCTAAGATTTTTTATTGCCAAGGTTTGCACAATCTGTCTGGAATACTCTATTTTGCATTGTTAGCAAAAAATAAAAAAATAAAATAAAAGAATTTAAAAAAAAAAAAAAGAAAGAGATGTCCGTGTTTGTCAGGTACTCTTTTGGAATAATTGATATAGCAGCCCTTGTATCCACAACGAATGGCATTTTCTGAGACCCTAAGTGTGTGGTTACTTCCAAAAGTGGCGTGAAGGTGGGGCCATCACCTCCCAGCGCACTAGTTTCCCTCTTTCTCGTCACGTACCGGTGAATATGGTCTTAAGGGCTGTTCCAGTTTAATTTTCCTTTTATTCGGCCTCATACACCATGGTTTACAATATGACACTGTGACTAGTGTCAAAGTTTGACTATCGATCTAATTTTTATTTCTAAAGAAAGAAAAGTATTTTTCACGTTAAAACAATGTGATACCATGAATTTTCTGGTTTGTGTCACTTATAGTGTATAGTGTGAGAGGCAAAATTGTGAGCTTGAGTGGGATTGGTCGTTAGGCATAGTCTTAGGTCTGTTTGACTTAAGTGTTGTTTTCATTTAATAAAGGAATTATTCATTGAAATGAGTGACACAAAGCAAATCTTTACAGGCCAGGTTTGTTTTGACCAGGGACATGGCACATTTTCAGATGAAGGTGACAATGACACCTGTGATAATCAGGTCAAATGAAGGTGAGATTCCAGAACATGGAAAATGTTCCACTAAAGGTGGATTTTTTGATTTGCTCGCCAGTGAGAGAAGATCTGGGATGGAGCTTCTCGTCACTCCTTCCTATACTTTCGGCACAAATCCATTATTTTGATTGGATCACAAATCATATTTCTTTCCTCCTCTTCAAGGCATATAACACAAGACCATTGGTCAAGCATTGTTATTGGCTAGCTAATACCATTGGTTAAGCATTATTATCGGCTGGTCAATCAGAGCAGTGCAATTGGTGGTTGCATCCCCATAAAAGCAGTTGCCAAAAGAACAGAAAAAAATCGAACTGAAAAACGCAATTTACACATAGTTAGAGATAACAAATTAAAGCCAAATTTATACAATGATTAGAAAACATATATTTCTAATGACATACCAGTTTCCATCTAGCTAAGTTACACACACGCCACACTTTTCTCAAAACAAATTTTAAAACAAACACAAATATACCAGAGCGCTGGCCATCATCAATGCGACTATTGCTTGCCATAGATGTCTACAACTAAAAAGAAACCGGACAGGGCATAGAGAGAGAGGAGGGGCTTCACCCACACAGCCACGTACACACTAATCATAAAGGGTATCCGAGAGCATGACTGACTGCCCGTCCGTCCATTAGGCTGTGAAAACGACCTCCTGTGAACACAGAAAGAGAAGGAACTCTACTATCAACACCACAAACCCAAACCGAAAGCCAACAAGCAGTCAGTCGGTTTAAACATACTCTTATTTCATGATATAATTTCACAGCTTGGACACAATACATTCAAACGCTACACAATATGACTTACCAGAGACAATTTGGTATCTTGTAAATGAAAATAAATCTTTGCTCATTTCTCCAAACCAGTGTCTAATTTATTTCTTTACTCCAACCAACTTCCCCCTCTGATCAAGTCTACCCTGATACTTAACCTTTTTCATGCTCTCATTTCACACCTTGGACACCATACATTCAAACGCTACACAATATGACTTACCAGAGACATTTTCATATCTTGTAAATGAAAATAAATCTTTGCTCATTTCTCCAAACCAGTGTCTAATTTATTTCTTTACTCCAACCAACTTCCCCCTCTGATCAAGTCTACCCTGATACTTAACCTTTTTCATGCTCTCATTTCACCCCTTGGACACCATACATTCAAACGCTACACAATATGACTTACCAGTTACATTTTCATATCTTGTAAATGAAAATAAATCTTTGCTCATTTCTCCAAACCAATGTCTAATTTATTTCTTTACTCCAACCAACTTCCCCCTCTGATCAAGTCTACCCTGATACTTAACATTTTTCATGCTCTCATTTCACACCTTGGACACCATACATTCAAACGCTACACAATATGACTTACCAGAGACATTTTCATATCTAGTAAATGAAAATAAATCTTTGGTCATTTCTCCAAACCAGTGTCTAATTTATTTCTTTACTCCAACCAACTTCCCCCTCTGATCAAGTCTACCCTGATACTTAACCTTTTTCATGCACTCATTTCACACCTTGGACACCATACATTCAAACGCTACACAATATGACTTACCAGAGACATTTTCATATCTTGTAAATGAAAATAAATCTTTGGTTATTTCTCCAAACCAGTGTCTAATTTATTTCTTTACTCCAACCAACTTCCCCCTCTGATCAAGTCTACCCTGATACTTAACCTTTTTCATGCTCTCATTTCACACCTTGGACACCATACATTCAAACACTACACAATATGACTTACCAGAGACATTTTCATATCTTGTAAATGAAAATAAATCTTTGCTTATTTCTCCAAACCAGTGTCTAATTTATTTCTTTACTCCAACCAACTTCCCCCTCTGATCAAGTCTACCCTGATACTTAACCTTTTCCATGCTCTCATTTCACACCTTGGACACAATACATTCAAACACTACACAATATGACTTACCAGAGACATTTTCATATCTTGTAAATGAAAATAAATCTTTGCTCATTTCTCCAAACCAGTGTCTAATTTATTTCTTTACTCCAACCAACTTCCCCCTCTGATCAAGTCTACCCTGATACTTAACCTTTTTCATGCTCTCATTTCACACCTTGGACACCATACATTCAAACACTACACAATATGACTTACCAGAGACATTTTCATATCTTGTAAATGAAAATAAATCTTTGCTTATTTCTCCAAACCAGTGTCTAATTTATTTCTTTACTCCAACCAACTTCCCCCTCTGATCAAGTCTACCCTGATACTTAACCTTTTCCATGCTCTCATTTCACACCTTGGACACAATACATTCAAACACTACACAATATGACTTACCAGAGACATTTTCATATCTTGTAAATGAAAATAAATCTTTGGTCATTTCTCCAAACCAGTGTCTAATTTATTTCTTTACTCCAACCAACTTCCCCCTCTGATCAAGTCTACCCTGATACTTAACCTTTTTCATGCTCTCATTTCACACCTTGGACACCATACATTCAAACGCTACACAATATGACTTACCAGAGACATTTTCATATCTTGTAAATGAAAATAAATCTTTGCTCATTTCTCCAAACCAGTGTCTAATTTATTTCTTTACTCCAACCAACTTCCCCCTCTGATCAAGTCTACCCTGATACTTAACCTTTTTCATGCTCTCATTTCACCCCTTGGACACCATACATTCAAACGCTACACAATATGACTTACCAGTTACATTTTCATATCTTGTAAATGAAAATAAATCTTTGCTCATTTCTCCAAACCAGTGTCTAATTTATTTCTTTACTCCAACCAACTTCCCCCTCTGATCAAGTCTACCCTGATACTTAACATTTTTCATTCTATCATTTCACACCTTGGACACCATATATTCAAACGCTACACAATATGACTTACCAGAGACAATTTTGTATCTTGTAAATGAAAATAAATCTTTGGTTATTTCTCCAAACCAGTGTCTAATTTATTTCTTTACTCCAACCTACTTCCCCCTCTTATCAAGTCTACCCTGATACTTAACCTTTTTCCTGCTCTCATTTCACACCACATACACCATACACTCAAACACTACACTATATGGCTTACCTGAGACAATTTCATATATTGTAAATGAAAATAAATCTTTGGTCATTTCTCCCAACCAATGTCTAATTTGTTTCTTTACTTCAACTAACTTCCACCTCAGATCAATTGGTGACCACGCAAACGAACACGACTGCAAAAATGGAAGATGTCTTATTGCCAGTTTCAGACATGTCGACAGAACAACATGAAGCAAGACTAAACATTATCCATTTAACAATTTTAACAGAAGAAACCCTCGGACCTGTTTCATCGAACACATCCCAACCATAAATCCATACGGCTTTCTAAAAACAATCATCGTAAAATGAATCGGAAAATCAAATTAGACCCAAATAAGCGAATCTTTTAGGGACATAGGTTTTGACGACAGATTACCATCACAGCTACTAAAACATCTTTCAGGTGTCACCTCTATGGATGAAAGCCTATTACGACGATTGTGGCTAGATAAGTTACCCATAGACACGGTCAAAATCTTACACCACTGACTGAAAAATTAGAGCTCAACATGTTAGCCACAATGGTGGATAACATACATGATGTCAACATTACACCCACCATTAACATTTCAATGATGCCCAAAAAATCAAAGGTGGGCAGGTTGGAAGAAATGATTAAAAAAATGGCGCTGTGTATTAACCAACTTGTTCAAGAGAGGCATGCATCACAACACCAACTCAAGCGAGACAACAGCAGAGGGAAATGGTCCAATAGCAGACATCAGATTTTAAGCCGTGATCGAAAATATTGTTGGTGTCACTGACGTCGTAGAATTAACGGCAACAGATGTACTATCCTCATGTACATTTCACACTCCTAAAACAAGGACAGTGACAGATTGACTAGTATCATCAAACACAAGTACCAGATCTTTCAAATGTTATCTTTTCCACATCAAAGACAAAATTTCTGGCTTGCGATTTCTAGTCGCTGATTTAAGCGTTTTACCAGCAACAGAAAAACGAACGCCCTACAAAATCCAAGTGGCAGCAAATAATACCGTTATAAACATTTACGGAGAAAAATCTCTCACTCTGGATATTGGGCTTAGACATTCACTACCATGGACATTTGTAAGTGCTGACGTCAAAGTGCCGACTCTAGGCTCAGATATTTTGTGCCATTATGATCTTATCGTCGACCTTAAAAACAAGGTTTAGTGGACAGCTCAACGTCTCTATTCATGAAGGGTTCACCAACGAATCTCCCTTCCCCGGAAATCAGAGCAGCACTACCTGATAACAACACCTATACAATATTGATAAAGGAATTTGGAGACATAACTAACCTAGTGACGCAGAATAAAAATTCAAAACATAATTCGGTGTATCGGATAATCCCCACTGGACAATCAATATATCATGCAGCACCATGATGGTTACCATCGGATAAACTTAAAATCGCCAAGGTGGAATTTCAACGGATGCTGGGTTTAAATATAATCCGTTTGCCCAGTAGTTCTTGGGCATCGCCGTTACACATGGTGCCAAAGAGAAACAGCCCCAACTAGAGACCCTGTGATATTATTGAGCTTTGAATAGAATAACAATGCCGGATAGATATCCCATCCCACATTTACAGTATTTTACTTTTGCATTACTACAGAAAATAGTATTCTCTAAAATAGATTTGATTCGCGCTTACAACCAAATTTCCGTGGCCAAAGAAGATATTGAAAGGGTAGCCATAACAACACCATTTAGACTTTTAGAATTAAAAAAAATGCCCTTTGGTTTCGAAAATGCAGCACAAGCATTTAAGCGTTTCATACACAAAGTTTTTGCGGACTAGATTTTGTGTATGCACACAGAGACAACGTACATATAGTTAGTGCTGATGAAACAGAACACGAGTCTCACATCCGACATGTTCTACAAGGTGTGCAATATTTTGGATTAAAAATCAATCCCAACAAATGCATTTTTGGCGTCCCATCTTTATCTTTTCTAGGTAACAGGATAGACAACACAGGTATAACACCTTTGCTTGAGAAAGTAGACGCTATACGTTCTTTTCCAAAGCCAAACTTTGTAAAACAATTACGGAGATTTATTGGAATGCTGAATGACTACCGACGTTTTATCGGAATTAGCTCCTCCTCAGTTCCTTAATCCTTCAACAGGGGTCTCTCTCCCCTGGCTATAAATACTGGCTGACCCTTCTCTCTCTCACTCTTTTTTCGACTTAGGCCTTGGGCCGCCACCTAAGGCGGAGGTGTTGTAAAATCTCTCTTTTCAACCAACTCCAATATGTGATCTCTCACAGATACAGCGTTTCCCAAATTCTCGGAACACGCTAAGAACAATACACGTACGTACGAACATTCAACACACACACATAATTTATCCATAAAAACACTATGTAACTGTTCATGTCTTTGTGTAACTTGTTCTTAATACATATTTGTTTACCCATATATATCGGTCTTGTTTGTTTTCTTTGTCTTCTTTGGACTTAATTAAAGTCCAACATTCTCATGTAGCTGGACCAGCCAGCAGGAAATTTTAACCTTCTGATATCTCTTCATATCTTCACCCGCACGGTTCGCTACAGTTTCATCTCCGCACTGTTCGCAGTTACTCCCACCATTGACGACACTGTTGGAAAGGAAATCAAAGATAAATGTGCAATGGACGGACGAGGCGAAACTAGCATTTGACAAAGCCAAAGAATAATTATAGAATTGCACCAAATTGCAGTACATAAATTGAGAGACGAATTTGTCCATCGCAACAGATACATCAGAAAATTCGATAGGTACCGTATTGCAACAAACCCTAAACGAAGAAACAATGATCATTTTTTCAAGAGACAGCACTTTTGGCAGGGAACTACTAGCAATATATGCCACTGTCAAACATTATAAACACATAATAGAAGGAAGACATTTCACAATCTTCACAAACCGCTCACATATTCCATCCAAACAATAGCGAACAAATATTCACCCCGAGATATCAGACATTTGGATTTTGTAGCTTAATTCTCAACCTATGTAAAACACATCTCTGGTAAAAATAACATGATCCCGGATACTTTGTCAAACACCACAGTAAATACTGTTATAGGTACCTCCATGAGATCGCTAAAAAAAGAGCATAGCATGATGAAAAAGACGCCAAACTTGACGAAAATAAAATTTTATCGTCTAAATGCTTATGTTATTATTAAGAGGAAAGACCAAAGTTTTTTTTTAATTATTTAAAAAAAAAATTTCCTTCTTTACAGAACATTCTAAATTTTGATTAAAAAAACCTTGTTTCTTTTTGTATCACCGGAACTAGTAAAATAACATACAATTTTTAGTACGTTCTTTTTTTTGAAAATCTTGCAAAATAAAAATAATTGTCGGATGTTAATGAAACTTGCAGAAACTCTTTACAGATGATCGAAATTATTATAAATATGTTTTTTTTTATTAAAGTCATGGCAGAAACATTTTTTTATATAACTAATTTTTACATAACTAATTTTATGAAAACGCTAGAAATTGGATCGTGTCTAGTTTAGTGATTACAATACTTAAAAGCACAAGGCTTTGAGGAATGCAAATCATGTTTTTTTGTTTTTAATTGGATCCCCCTACCTGAAAATCAGCTCTGAATTGTAACATACAAAACTCAATAAAACAAAGATATTATTTAATTTCAAATGCTTTTATTTGCTTTTTGTTGTTTTTATGAATATGGACAATATTTTCTGAAAGCAGAAAATTTTTTTCAATGAAAAATGAATTTTTAATACAATTATTTGTTATTTACATTTAAGTTGTTAAAATATTATAAAATTAGTTAAAAGCCGCATCAGCTTTCGTAAGTGTCCTTATGAGATAGATCTTTTTTTAACGCGTTGTAAATTGTATCACTTTGACTAATCAGAAGATCTGCAGTAATTAAGAAATGTAATTTTGTGTTTATAATCAGGCTGTAATTATAAAGTATGGAAGACCAACCAGAATACAATTAAGTTGCGTTATTTGAGTTAAGCATTGTTCTCCGCTGTTAAGGCCTTTACTTTTGTGAAACACATATGGAGAAGTTTATTTGATTTTTCAATTTCAATTGAGAAGGGTACTTACAAGTATCAGTACCTTATGAAATTTATATGATCTTATTTTTATGTTAATCTCAGTTATGATAATTTTTCCATAAATGAAATATCAAAATTAATAATAAAATGAATGGAAATACAAATAACACAATAAAATGTAATAAATGTACATAAAATTAGAGTATTTTATGTACACTTCTGATAAAATTTCATAAGAAAGGTACCCATAAATTAATTAGATACCTTTCTTATTAAATTTAATCTCACTCTCAACAGTCTTATTTTAATTTCTTTATAATATATTTTCCATAAAGCATCGTAAACATAAAGGTGAAAGCTAAGTACCAAAAAAAAATTAGAGCGCTGAAAGTTTTCCTTAAAAATAACGAGTTAAATAATTTGTTCACTTAAATCTAAACAACTTCACTTTTCTCCTTCCGTAGAACAAATTATGATCACGTAATCCGTCAATACGTCATTCAACACCTGTCAAGTGACGCGAAACCGGCTTTGTTTTATTTTCAAATTACATCTTTTCGGCGCAGAAGCTAAGTTTAGCTTGGTTCAAAATATTTTAAATAAACATTATAATTTCTGATTTTCTTAAAATAAGTTTTGAAAAAATGCTAACTGATTTTAAAAAAAATTTCAAACTGAGATTTTCCTTTTTTTATAAAATGGAAAAAAATGGATGCCATGATCGATTTTCTGTCAATTCAGCTGACTCAAAAAAAAACAAGATTTTTAACAAAAATTTTGGATGTGCTAGGAACGATTAAAAGATGTAAAAAAATACCCCCAAAATACTTTGATCTTTCCTCTTATTATGAACATTTAGATGATAACATTTTGTTTTCGTCAAGTTTGGCGTCTTTTTCATCATGCTATGCTCTTTTTTAGCGATCTCATGGAGGTACCTATGTTAATATGGACAAGCCATCACAAACAGATTATAAACAAGTAGCCAAAGAACAAGAACAGAGTCCATCTTTAATTAGCTACAAAAGAAACTTTCATTTTAGCACTTCCGAGATCTGGTGTGACACATATATAGCAAAGCCCAGGCCATTCATCCCAATGACAATACGAAGACATATTTTGAAAAAAATTTACAGCATAGAAAAAAAGGGCCACTCAGAAAATGATCAGAGAATGTTTTGTCTGGCCTTGTATGAATAGATATCCGTTCCTGGACTGAAAATTGTCAGAGGAATAAAATCCATAGACACACAAAATCAACATCAGTAAAGTTCAGTGAACCTGATCAACGATTCGCACATATCCATATTTATTTATTTGCACCACTCTTATCATCCGATGGATTCATTTACATATTAACGATCACTGACCGATTCACAAGATGGCCCGTAGCAATAACTCTCATCGATTCTACAATCAAAACAGTCGCACAAAAAGTTATTCGTTCATGGATAGCAAACTTCAGCGTACTCGTAAGGATTACAACTGATCGAGGTCCCCTATTTTGTTCCACTCTATTTACCACAGATCAACCCAAGGAAGATGTTAAGGATCATACCAAACATACAAGGCTGACGCATACATTGGCCCAATAGATTTGTCATACAATATATATGATAATCAACTTTTTGTATTTCAGTCCTTAAGTACTTTTAGCTGTTAACAGATATAACTACAATGCTTTCCAAAGCATTATATCACTTCCAGGCAGTAAGCTATCTACAAACTACATCAGTTTCAAACATAACTCACTACTTTCAAAACGATTTTGAAGGCACGATTTTAACAAACCCTTTTGGACAGTAAATGCTCTAGAATTAACTTGTTTGGCTGACTCTATATCCAACACTACTTTCGATACCCCAATCAATTCATCTTTTTCTTTCCTTGTACAATTTCTTGATAACGTTATTTCGAGAAAATTCTTAATACTACATTTTCTCTGTTAAGGGAGTATTTGCAACAGAAAAACACAATTTACTCATAGTTAGAGATAACAAATTAAAGCCAAATTTATACAGTTATTAGAAAACATATATCTCTATCTACGCACCAATTTGCATCTAGCTAAGTCACGCATATGCTGCACACCACTCAAAACAAATCTTAAAACAAACACAAATATACCAGAGTGCTGGCCATCATCAACATGACTCACTTGCCACAAGTGTCTACAATTACGTCCGCGCGTTCCCCTTATGTAGTAGACTATAAAGTAGAGAAAGTGCACATATATATATATATATATATATATATATATATATATATATATATATATATATATATATATCTTCCCCAGTCTTTCCATCTCTAAATCCGTTTGTGCTGCCAGGACTGGATTTATGTTAATCGACATTGCTTGTACGAATTTGTGTCGTATGATGTCGCTACTCATTCCAATCTTTGTTGCTAACACCATCAGTTTATTTAAATTAACAAATGATTTGGCTGTGATAGTGAAAGAAGTCATTAATTTGTCAAGCATCTCTGGTTTCTATTTCTCATGCAATGTTATGACTGCTTCTTTAAGTTTCCTATAATCTCCCATGGTAGTTTGTAGCTTGCATACTGTCTGCAGTGGTAATGCAGCCAAGACGTGATAATAAAATAGATGTCCTTATCTTCATAATGTTTAACTGTGCATCCATAATTGAGAACCATGCAATCATATTCGTTTCAATGAACACACGGGTGGTTTAATGGATACTGTTTTGTATCGATTCACCTCTACATGGATGCTGGGTTCATCTCCTGATCATTGTCAGACATGCTCACTTCTGATGAATGCGGTTTCCTCACACATAAAGAATTACCAGATTATAGTAGCAGTAGGAGCTTAGGGCTTCAAATGTACACTTGATTTATTCATGCCAACGAAGGATGATAATGACCAAGAAACACATGGGTAATTTCAACAAAACAAGATAAGGAATTTACATGCTTGAAGTAGTGTCAGTAGCCCATTTCAGGAAAATGAACCAGAAACTACAGACTTTAAGAAAAGTCTATAATTTTAGCGTATTTTCATGAAGAAGAAATGAACATGCATCAGATTAAATGATTTGACACAAAATAATGTTTAAGGTAAAGGTAAGAGAGTTTGTTGCTTACCGAAGTGATATATGGTTTGCATACATTCAAAAGTAGATTAAGAGAGTTACAAATACTTAGCTTGGATTTTTGTGAGAAAATTCTTTGAAGTCCTGCATGCTGGTTAGAAGCTGATAATATAATTGGCGAGTAATTTTACACTGGAGAGAACTTCAATGCTGGTTGCAATGAACTGAAACAAAACCTTTCACATGACTTCAGACACTCTTCTCTGATTAATTTAATTTTTCCTCCACATTTTATATAAAAAAGAATTTTGTGTAGGTTCGCTACATTTCTTCTTCTTCTCGGCTGACTGTTAAATGAAAACTTGCCTTCTGTAAAGGCAAGTTTTCATTGTTCCGAAAACAATTTCATATGGGCTTGCAAATTCCTTTCCTTCTTCTCAGCTCGCCGGTTATTTTGTGTGAAGGCAAGGTTTTCATTTGTTCAAAAAATCCCATAGGCTTGTGAATTCTTTTCCTCCTTCTTCCTAAGTCCTCCAAATTTGAAGGGCGTTGGTGAAGGGCGTTGGTGAAGGGAGTTGGTGAAGGGAGTTATTATTTAGTACACTCTACAGATCAATCTTCCTTTGAATATTTCATTTTTTTTTTTCATAGAAATGTTCCTTCCCAAATAATAGGTGCATACTATCTAGCAAGAAATCTTAAACTCAGATTCTAATAAGTTAATTTGCAACTGCATTACAAATGTTCTTCATATATGGCGTTCTCAGTTTATTGTCTTAAATATGCATTGAAATAATAGAAGCTTCATAGAAAATAAATTGTTTCATCATCATCTCATTTTAAATATTATTATTCCAGACAGTTTATCATAAGTTCTAACCAACAGACTAATCGTTGCAAAAATGTATGCTAAAAGAATTTCACGTAGGACATCCAGGAATTTCTAGAATGAAATCCTTAATGAAGTGTTATACTTATTGGCCAAAAATGGATCAAGATATCGAAAATTTAGTGAAATCGCAGAGGTTTTGCTCTGGCAGCGAAGTCACCGCCTATCAAAGTTCAAACTTGGCCGACAACTGATATGCCATGGTCCAGAATACATATAGACTTCGCATGACCGTTAAACGGAGCATACTATCTAGTGGAAGTTGATAGTTACACTAAATGTCTAGAAATATTAAAATGTAGAAGATCGACTACCGCAGTAACGATAAATTTCCTACACAAGATTTTTGCAAGGTTCGGGGTTCCTGATAACGGGACTCAATTCAGGTCTAGTGAATTTAAGTTTTTTGCAAATCATTAGCAATAGAACATATTACAACTTCCCCTTATCCCCCAAGATCAAACGGACAAGTGGAACGGTTTGTTGATACTTTCAAAAGGCACTAAAAAAGTTGGAGGGAGAGGAGTCAGATGAAATAATGCTAGTTGTATCTGCGATTACAAAGTCTCTACTACAACAAGCATTATGAAAATAACAACGAGTATTCATTAACCTCACTAAAATTTCCAAGCTAATAACATAGTGAGATAATGTAATACATGTCATGTTCAATACACCTTTAATAATAAATATAAGTTTTCGGGCTATTTAAATCAAAATTGTCATTATTGTCAATTATAAACTTACCATATATTTCCTCGTATATAATCTTTATATAAAAAATCATCCTTAAAAATTGGGGGTCGCCTTATACGACAATACTATTTGAGCGGATTGCACATATCCCCGTCATTGGTATTGGGCATTATCTCTAACTTAGATCACCACAAGGCTACTGGTGGTGACGGAATACCAGCCATTGTCCTGAAGAGATGCGCGCCTAAATTGGCGCCTGCCCTCTCTAAATTATACAAGTACTGCCTCAAGGAGTCTTGTTTTCCTGACTGCTGGAAATCCTCATCCATTGTTCCTGTTTTTAACAACTCTGGTGACCCCTCCGACCCTTCTAATTACCGTCCTATCAGTCTCCTACCCCTCTTCGGCAGTCTTTGAAGCCCTTATCAACACCGAAATGATTAATCACCTTATATCCCATGATCTGCTCTCAGACAAGCAGTATGGTTTCGGCTTTGCCCGATCTACAGCCGATGTGCTTATGGCCATCACTGAATTTGTCTACGAAGCTATTCATAATAATGGTGAAGCTTGTGCCATGGCCCTAGACATCTCCAAAGCGTTTGATAGGGTTTGGCATGCCGGCCTTCTTCGCAAGCTTCAGGGTTATGGTATTACAGGTCGATTGTTTGACCTAATACAATCATTCCTGTCAAACCGTGAATTGAAGGTTGTTCTCAATGGATTCATCTCCAGCTCCTATCCCACTAACGCAGGTGTTCCTCAAGGCTCCATCCTAGGCCCTACTCTATTCCTCATATTCATAAATGATCTTCCTGACGCCATAGATTCCCAAGTTGGCATCTACACAGATGACACCACAATTTACTCCTGCCTCAAAAACAAATCTAGAGATGCTGACAAAGTTAACCTGGCAGTTCGTCTCGAAAAGGACCTAGAATCGGTTGTGAACTGGGGCAAGAATTGGTTGGTTAACTTTAATGCCTCTAAAACAAAACTGCTCTCTATTAACCACCACAGGGATCCATCCCTGCATCCCATTAGAATGTTTGAAGACCAACTTCTCGAGAGCTCCTCTCTGCGGCTGCTCAGTCTCACGCTGCCCGCTGACCTGAGATGGAACAAATACATTGAGTCAATTGCTTCATCCACCGCAAGGAAAGTTGGCTCCCTGTGCCGAGCCAGGAAATTTTTCTCCCTGGAATCGATCCTCCAAATCTATAAATCAACCATTCGCCCTTGCATGGAGTATTGCTGCCATATATGGTCTGGAGCCCCTGCTGTTTGCCTCAGGGTTCTTGATAAGATCCAGAGATGGATATACAATGTAATTGGCCCTGATCTGTCATCTCGTCTGCAGTCGCTCTCTCACAGATGCGCCGTTGCCTCACTCTGTCTTTTTTACAAATACTTTCACGGTAATTGCTCCGATGAACAGCTTTCGCTGGTTCCCAGGCCTCATGAATTTAAGCTTCCTACGAGGCTGGCATCCCATTCCCACCCTTTCACCGTTGAAACTGTTAGATGTAGACGTCTCTTCTACTCCAATAGCTTCATGTCTCGCACATCTTGCCTGTGGAACTCCCTTCCTTATTCCTGTTTCCCTGACAAATACAATCTCCAACTATTTAAGTGTAATGTCAATCGACATCTCCAGTTGCCTTGATCTATCCACTTCCCTTCTCCACATCCTTTCACCTCTCATTCCTATCAGCTCTCACTCCAAATCTTCTGTACCCCTCTTGCCTTGATCGATCCACTATCTTTCTCCATATCCTCTCCTTTACCACTCCTATCTGCTCTTCCTCCAAACCTTCTGTAACCCCTTGCGTGCTAGTAGCTTCCAGCCTTGCTTGGGGTGATAAGCTTAAAAAAAAAAAACTAAAAAAGAAACCTTGAAATCTGAGTGATGTTTGTCGGTAAGCTGACCTTGACCTTAATACAATAACCAATAATGTACATGAAAAGATTCACATTATCAAATAAACTGATAATAAAAGTAATAAAACCATTTCTACCTTATTTATTACTGGCAAAAGATTTTTGGAAAGAAAAAACATTACCAGCAATACATTTTAGAAAAAGAAATTATTACCAGGAATATATTTTAGAAAAAAAATATTATCAGCAATACATTTTTGGAAAGAAAAAACATTACCAACAATACATTTTTGAAAAAATAATATTACCAGCAATAAAAATCTTGTAGGCATTAAATAATTCATTGAGGTTGATATGCCATAAAACAAAGCAAAACAAAACAAATCAAAAGCAAGTCTGTTAGAATTATGAGGATCATGGAACAGAGTATATCCTCCTTTTTGCTTATCTTAAATAGGATAGTTGCCTCACTGATACATTAGAGAAATTGTTTGACAGCTAGGTTAATTCCATTGTACAACTTTGGGAGTTTAAATTTTTGAAAAACAAAATGGGTATCTAAACTTTTAGTTGAACCCTACAGAAATAAATATTTGCTAACTGAAGAAAGTTGGAGAACTCAGTTGGATTCTGAACAGCTTCAGAATTGTCTGGCACTGTATTATTTGATTTGTACAGCTAAATGTTACCAGAGATCTGAATTCATTTCTTTGACTGCATGATTCTTTTGAATAAAAATGCTGGCAGTTTCTGCAGATGTGAACAAGTTTTTCATTCAAAACATGTGAAAAAATGAAATTATAAAAATTTTATAATTCATTTTCAAGGCATCACATTTTATAAACAAATGTGAAAAAATAATTTTTTCAGACATTTAAATTCTTTTATTTAGCTTAAAAGACTTTTCATGATATCCAGTTGCCTAAACACCTCCCCTGTCACCGTTTTTGCTCAAGGCAACCAGACATGCAAATTCACTTCCAAGAATGCTAATATTAGTCCACCAGATAATTCAATTTCCACTAACCTCAAATGACCTCAGAAGTCAAAATTGGTCTTGTCTTATACATTTTTGTATATCATAGTCAACATTTCATTGCCTATATCACAAGTGAATGCTTTTTTTAAAATTTTCATGTCAACATCGTAAACACAATTTCTCAGTATATATAGTATGTTCCTTTTGTTGTAAGTTGTTTCATTTGGCATGCTATGCACTTTGATGACCTGATAGGTATTTACTCATCTCCCCACTGTAAGAGAATATAACATAAGGCTGGTTTAATGAGAGGTTCCCATATATATACGTATAGGCCAAGGATAAAAATTGCCTGGTCCTCACAGTGATTGTCACACTAGTATTGGTTATCCACCAATCCTCTTTAGTGTAATGAGGAAAGTGCTGCTGCAGTTTTGGAAGCTTTAGTATCAAGATTTTCATAGTTTAAAGAGGAGAACAGATACCATGCTTTGATCCCAGTCTGAAGGCCAAAAAGTAATGACCTGGTAATGTTTGAAACCAACTTCACATTGACTATGTCATAATTGAATATCTTTTGAACTGTCATGCAAACATCACAAACTCATTGTCTCTATATTACTATAAATTGCTTTAATATTTGATGATCAGGTGAGATAAAATTCAAATTATATATCCTACATCATAACTGAATGTCTTGCAAGCCTTCATGCCAATGTCACAATCTCAGTCTATTTTGTTATAAATGACTTGATTTGGCTACAAATAACATGCTATACACTTTGATGATCTTGTGACCTTTGAAGTCATCATCCCAGTTGTATGTAACTATGAGTAAATTTCCAAAAATTAAAAGAAACCAAACTAATGTTTAAATTACAGTATAAAAATTTCTGCCGCAGCTCAATTTACAAACAAGCATAAGTAACTACAGTTAAGAATAACTTGTGCTCTGTGTTGTCACTGGTTTCAGTGGATCCCAAAGCTACTGTCATTTGTTGATGGTATTAATGAAAGACAGTTTCTTTTTCTTATTTGTATTATTAGAAGGGAGGAACAGATGTGGTAGCATTGATAGTAGGAGGCAGTAGGAGAAAGAACTTCGAGGGGATACATACACAATCATTGGCTTAGTATTCCTCCACGTATGTCTATTGAACCTGGGTGTGGGACATATTCAATACTTCAAAATTCTTGCAGTCCTCTGCCAACTCTGTGCCATTTTGGTCTTATATCAAAAACTGGGATAAAGGCAAGCCACCATTGTCAGAATACCATGCCTACAAGGTATTCAAACCATTCTGGCCCAGCCTCTACTCTCTGTAACAAAATACAAAGTTTTGAAGTATATCAGGGATTCAAAACAGAAAAAAATTAAGGGAAGCATTAGTATAAACAGTCATTTGAAGGAAAGAAAAACAAAAAATATGAATGATGAGTAAAATCATCAATCTAATGAGGGACAGACAGCAGAAAATGAATATTTATTATAAACATTTATATATATACTCGAGTCTCCCGTCGATTTCGACGTTTGAGGATCAAGCTGATCAGTTTCGAGGAAACCGACAGCCCGACAACAGTACATGAGATTTGATTATAGTGGTGAAGGTTTTGCGCAGGACCATCCACACTTTTTGACGGGCCAAATACAGAGACCTGGTGCACTAAGTGCCACAAGGTCCCCAAACAACCCTCTGCAGGTTTTGAATTTAGAGAAACAACTTACAACAAAAGGAACATTACAATGAAACAACTTACAACAAAAGGAACATACTATATATATTCTCCTAGACCAGTTGCCATCCAAGGCAGACCCAGTCTGTCCTGCTATTTACGCATAACTGGAGGGAAAAGAATAGGATTCACACCTTTCCCAAGGGTGTTAGCACGTAAGTGAATGTAATGGATTCAACTGAAATTCGAACTTGGCTCTCCAAATCCTCAATCCAAGCCGTTATCCATTACTCGACCGTGACTACTCCCTTATATATATATATATAGCTGCAGAAAATGAATATTTATTACAAACGTTTAAATATATATATATATATATATATATATATATATATATATATATAAAGTACAGTGTATGTGTGTGTGTTTGTCTGTGTGTGTCCAAGCAACTCACTCTTGTTGAGCTCAGATTCAGGGTTGTCACATTATGTGAGGTTAAAAAATATATATTAATACATTATACTAGCCATTATTGCTGCTTTCATGGTTCAAGAGATGTAACTTTTTTTATCCAAAATTGCATTATAAACTAGCTTAAAAGCTGCCCTCTCAGATGACATTTAAGCTAGCGCCTGTGAAGGACTCTTGGTTTGGCCATCATCACAATAGCTAGGGAGGAGTAGATGTGATAGGCATCAATAAACTACAGAAAAACAGTTCAACGATAATTCTTCTGCTGCCACTTAATTTAAAGACGATTTGATGTACATAGATCCTTATTTTTTGTACAAACAATTATTTTTATTTCATGGCTGACATAAGAGTGGACAATTTATAAGATAAAATTAATCTAGTGTAAAGATGGGAAAATAGAAATTAGAATTAGTTATACATTCAACATTTGAAGAATTAGAGAAACATAATAGCAAATTGAGAAAACCTATATTGAGGAATGTATATGAATAAATGTGAAATTGGAACTCACTTCCCCAGCTCTACTTTATAGTAGGTAGATATTTACTTGACTCCCAACAGACTCAAGTTGTGACACAAGGTTGTGGGGAACATGAGCATGTACACTCAGGCAAAGGATAAAAATTCCCTGAGCCCCCACAATTGTCAGTTGCAAAGGCCTCAGTGTGAACACCAATCATTCTCTCTGGAGCAATGAGAGGGTGCAGTCGTGAGCATCTGTTCCCAGGGTTGGGAACCTCACAGTGTGATTTTCTTCAGTTGCACCTCTATCCTCTGACAGAGCCGCAACTGAGTCCCACTCTGCCCAAAGACAGAGACATAACTGAGAGATGATAAAAAACATGTTATAAACTACTTTATAGTAATTTGGTATTTATTTGACCTCCCATGAAGTTGCATTGTGACACAAGCTTGATTTAATGTGGGGATCCCAAGTGCAGACACCTGGGCTAGGAAAAAAATTGCCTGAGCCTCCACAACAGTTGATCTGGCCTTGGTGTTACAAACTACTTTATAGTAATTTGTATTGACTCAACCCCCTACGAGGTCAAGTTTTGACACAAGGTCAGTTTAATGTGGGGATCCCAAGCATGTACACCCAGACTAGGAACAAAAATTGCCTAAGCCCCCACAACTATCAGTTGTGCAGGCCCCGGTGCAAGCACTGAACCCTCAGGCAACTGTTCCCCATGGCTGGCCACTTCTAGGTATAATTTTCCTCAGTTGCGACTCTGTCCTTTGACAGAGCTGCCCATGAGCACACTCTGCCCAAAGACAGAGACGCAACTGAGAGATGATAAATAACATGTTACTAACTACTCAAGAGAAATTTGTATTTACTCAACCGCTCAGGAAGTCAGATTGTGACACCAGGTTGGTTTAATGTGGGGAGCCTGAGTGCATACACCTGTGCTAAGTACAAAATTGCTCAAGTCCCTACAACCATTGGTTGCATTGGACTTGGTGCAAGCACGAATCCCTTTTTCTGGTGCAAAAAGAGTGCATGGCTTCAGGCAACTGTTCCCCAGGACTGGGTACTTCTCAGTATAATTTTCCTCGGTTGTGACTCTGTCATTTGACAGAGATACACCTGAGCGCACTCTGCCCAAAGACAGAGGCGCAACTGAGAAATGATAAAGAGATGTTTTACAAACCCCTGAAGAGAGGGATTGACAGATTAAATCTGTCTCCTCACTAAGACAAGTTGTGACACAAGGTCTTTTTTAAGATGGGGACCCAAGCATACACCTGGGCCAGGAACAAAAATTACCCACTGTCCCTGCAACTGTCGGTTGCACTGGCCTCAGTGCTAGTACCTATCCCTCTCTCTGGTGCAATGAAAGGGCACAACTTCAGGCAGTTGTTAAAAAGGGTTAGGCACCTCTCAGTATAGTTTTCCTCAGTTATGACTCTGTCCTTTGACAGAGTCACCCCTGAGTGAACTCTGCCCAAAGACAGAGAGAGGATAAATAGATGTGTTACAAATACCTGCCACTGGTCCTAGCCTGTCCAAGCTAGTCTAAGATAGTCATAGCTGTGATACTACCAGCACAGGTACAGATCCCTGTAACCAGCAAGTATCAAAATGTTTATACCCCTTAGGAGTATGATTATTTACCCACTGCCCCATGCAGCAAGATGTGGCACAATGCCAAGTTTAAAGTGGGGTATCTGAGCCCATATGCTCGGGCAAAAATTCCCTATAGACCACGTAAAAATGGAGTCAGTTTCCCGAAAGCTATGCTAAAAGCTCTATATTTGTGTTATTTATTATCTACTTCTAGGCAATACACTCTTCAGTTTTAACTAATTTGCATACTGATTTTAAAAAGTTTATTTTATTAATTAATTGTCATTCATTACTTTTCTTTTATTTGAGGATTGTTTTGATTTTCATATCAAAAATAGTACTGACTATTGTCTTATAGAGTGCAGAAAAGTGCTTTAAATTTGTATTTTATTTGGCCTTCAATAAGTTGGAATCTATTTGTAAAACTTTCCTTAACTATAACAAGCCAATTTATGAATTATATGTTCAATTAAAATTTTTGTTTCAAAGATTTCAAGTAGTGAATATATCTTACTTTACAAAGTGATAGTGAGTGGGCAAAGCCTGCTAGTTATTAATAAAAAACAAACAATGCTCAATAGTATCAACTATGAACATGGCTACAATGTGCTGGCCATGTTTGTAAAATAAAAAAAAAATTAATAAAATGTAAAATCCTTGATCTAGTGAAAACAAACTGCAGATAATGCAAATATATGGCTGAGAGTATATATGGAGAAAGAAAACCTTAATATATGCAAGTGGGAAATGTCTAAATAGGAAATGTGTAGAAAAGGAAAAACTGTAGAACACATATACAGTGGCCATTGCATAGAAAGCTCAAAGAAATAACAGGACAGAAAACACGCTCTTTGCTGATATAAAATCTAAAGAGTTGAATCATTATTATAGTAAAAGAAAAGGTACTACAATAATGGGATGACTATATAGGAGAAGTATTCTGTGCAACAGGGGAAATAATACATAAAATCATGGAAGGACTTAATATACTAAAATCTGAAATAAGAATAGCAATGAACAAGATGTAGAAGGACAAAGCAACAGGACAGATAAGATTGTCACAGAGGTATTTACAACTTTAGATAATTTTGGTTGATAAGATTACTAAAGTTGGAAACAAAATATTCAATAGTGGCAAAACATCAAAAAATATAAATGGATCAATTTTAATAGCCAAAGAAACCAGTTGTAAACAAATGTGAACTTCAAGCAGTTAAGTGAATATGTGAAACTAATCAGGTGTCAGAATTTTCGAGATGAGAATTTATTATAATTATTTACTGATCAGCACAGTTCTTTTGATGGGAAGAAGACATTGCCCTTTGAAACAGACACAGCAAGTGGGGTCTTGTTAAATTTTTATTATTCAAAAAGATATTCTATCTTAAATGCATGGTTTGATTGTCTGATGAAACATTGCATCATTTGGCATAGCCCAGATAAAATAACCAAAAAGATTATTGATTTTAGCATCAGAGACTCTTGGCTGAGGTGATTTTGACAGGTGTAAAGACTATATAATTCCTATTTTGAATCAGATCACAGACTTCTGTTAACAAAACTGATAACATCAGTCAACAAAATAACTCACTTTTGTTGATGCAAATCACAAAAGATCCCTGAATATAATATCCAAATCCTTAAAAATGAAAATGTAATGTTAGCCATTTGTGAAAAGTGAGAATCCAAAATGATGCTCATAAATCTTGATCCAATCAATGCTGAAGAATCACATAATATAATCATATCTTTTTTAGCCAAAGCCCATGAGACTATTCCTCAAGTATTAACAGGGATGTCAATCTTGAATTGAAAAGACTGATAGCAAAAAGAAACAAAGAAGAGAAAAAATGTAAGGGAGAACAATAAACAATTAAAGAGAATAAAAAACAACTTAAAGTTCAAAAAAATAACATCTGAGAATTGGAAACCAAATTAAGGAAGCCAAACAGCATAGATTATCTTTTGAAATGTGGAGAAAAGCAAGAAATCATGGCAATATGAAAATCACATCCCAAACAAAAGACATGTCCTGGTTTCAAAAGCACTTTGAATTACATTTCAACACTGACCACACTAATCTGAAGATGCCAGAGAAAATAGAATATACACCAATATATCTCTCTGTATATTACAAAGTCTGTCTCCAAACTTAAACAACAATGAACTTAGTGATGAGGAAATAAAAAATGCTATAAAATAACTGAAAAAAATAAAGCATCACTTGATATTGAAGCTAAACTTTTGAAATATATATATATATATATATATCGTATTCACGCACAATAAGCTTCTCAATTTCATGAAGAAAGCCTGGAATCAGAAGCACATCCCAAAGCCACAGGATATTATGCACTATGGGAACAAAGATGATACTCAAGACTCTCACACGGAGATATCACAATAGGAGCCATTATAGTGAAAGTACTAATAAATATTGTATTAACTAGAATCTCAACATTCTATGAAAGTCAATTTTTAATGGCCTAAATTGTCTTTTCTTCTATTAAGGGATGTAATGATGGTATATATATCATCAAGTAATTCCAGGAAATATTATACCTATCAAATAGAAAATTGTGTACCTTCTATCTCAAAACAGGCATATGACCATATCAATTCTTTTTTTCATCCATCAGAAATTGTATTCCAAGCTACTGAATGCCTAGATATAACAGAGGAATTATATTGGTCCACAAAGTTATATATGTCTAGTAAAGACACAAACAGTGAATCATTTCAGACCTTGTTACAAGTATGACAAGGAGGAAAAAATTTTGTTAGAAACAAAGAAAAGAGTACTGGGCTCTTACACAATATATGTCCTCACAGATGAAGAAGAGATTTGAAGCAACAGAAATGTGGTTCTACAGAAAGATGCTGAGAATACAATAGACTGAACATGTAAGCAACAATGAAAATGGAAACAAAAAAGAAACTTATAATTAACATCATGAAGAGATAGCTGAAATTTCTAGGGTACATAAGGAGGAAAGAGGGCTTGGAAATTTTGATACTCACAAGACAGACTGGTGGTAAGAGAGATAGAGGAAAAGAATGCATAATGTACCTAACAAGTTTAAGTGAATGGATGGTGGGGAGGATTTAGGAGAGATAACAAAAATATAAAATTTATTGAGAGTTAGAAAGGACAGGAAATTGTGATCACCAACGTCCTTAAGGAACATGGCACATAGAAAAAAAGAATCTATTTAATTTCTTACTAGTGTATGCTATTCACATATACAAGTACAGATGTGAAAAGCTGAGTACTGCTCATTTAAGCATTCCATACCACCTCCAAAACAAATCTTCTAATAAAAATGATACTCCTGTTTTTCATTGCAAGGCTAGTGTACTGGTGATGAAGAGGATTATGTTGATGACATAAGTATTCATAGTTGAAATAAGAATGATCTTGAGCAAAAATCAACATCCTCTTCCAAGTGTTCCAAGAAATAGGATTCAAGATAAACCTTTCCAAAACAGAAACTATAATCTGGAATTGGAAAGAAATCAGTGATAGCCTGAATCAATCATAAAAATTCAGAATATAGGCTTAATAAATAGTAAACACTTTAAATACCTCAGTATATAAGTTTAGTTATAACAAATTTAGTATAGGAGATAAGAACATTGAACACAGAATTTTGTCCAAGATGATACAAAAAAATAAATATCAATCTCAGGACTCAAGATATTGAATGTATCCAACCCATTTTTTCTTACACTGATCTGTTAGAGCTAGGTTAGAGTAGAGATCAGCTGCCAAAATCTTGTTATCTAGAGTTTTAGAGGTGCTGTCCATATACTGTTGTATCCTCACTATAGATATGCAGAAATGATCAGCATATACAATTAGGCAGATCATTTATGTAAAGTAAAAAGAATGTTGGTCTGTGAAGCAACCATTGGGGGACACCTCCATTGAATTCTAGAATCCTAGATGACTGGCCACTAACAACTACCTTCAGGGACATACCCAAAAAGACACTCCCAGTGATTTCATAGCAAAATAGCTTGTGCAGCAATCCTTTATATCACCCCTTGTCAAAGGCCTTTGAAATATCTAAAGCTATAGTCTTCAATATATGTCACTGATTCTGTAAGTAATGATAGTTAGGACATCAGCAGTAGATCAGGCTGATTGAAACATGTACTGCTTGTTGGTCAAGAGGTTTTTACTATTTAGGTGATCAACAACCTTCTTGTAAATTATAGCATCAAAAATCCAAGCATTACTGATACAATAGGACTATTATATCAGGTCATCCCATAAGTTCTGTCTGAATTTTGAATAAAGAAAACAAGTGACCAATTGTTACATTTAATTACAGATTCAATCAACAATGTATTTTCCCTGATTATCTATGACTTCCTTCCATCTATTAACAAGCTTACTAATTCCATTACTGTAAAATTCTTTTGGCTTTGATTCGAAGAACTCACAAATGTCAGTTTTAACCTCTTCCTGTGTTACAAAAGCGGTTTCTTCCAAATGATTCTGTAAGCTACGAAACAAATGGTAGTCTGAAGGAGCAAGGTCGGGAGAATAAGGTGGATGATAAATTTTCTCCCAACAAAGTTCTTCGATCTTTTGTGACGTGATTCTTGCTGTGTGTGGTTGCGCATTGTCCTGATGAAACATCACCCATTTTCGATTCACTAGAGCAGGTCTTTTTTTCCTCAAAGCTTGGTTCAAACACTCTAATTGCTGACAGTATATTTGAGCATTAATTGTTGCATTAGGTGGTAAGAATTCAAAGTGAATTATTCCTTGGCAATCCCACCAGATTGAAAGAAGTACCTTTTGCCCATGAAGTTCCCTTCTCGGCTGTGGCTGGGGTCCTTCCCCTTTATCAAGCCACTGTCTATGACGCTTAACATTTCGATAAAAGATCCATTTTTCGTCGCCAGTCACAAGTCTATCCAAAAAAGGTGAAACAAGTTGGCGAGAATGGAGAGAAGAGCAGATGTCAACTCGGGATTTGAGGTTGTTTTCAGACAATTCATGAGGCACCCATTTTCCAAGTTTAGGAACTTTTCCAAGTTGCTGAAGATGACGATGAACAGTTGTATGGTTTGAACTGAGAACCACTGCCAATTCCTCAACTGATAAAGCAGGATTTTCTTCAAGGGCTGCTTCAAGAAGCTTTTCATCAAACTCAACTGGACGTCCAGTTTGATCTTCATCTTCAAGGGTGAAATCTCCACCTCTGAATTTTACAAACCATCTTCTGCAAGTTCTTTCATTCACACATTCCCTCCATAAACTGAGTGAATGTTTCTAGCCACTTCGGCTGCTGAGTTTCCTTTCTTGAACTCATAAAGCATTATGTGCCTCAAATGATTCTTGGGTACTTCCATGTTAGCAGGGTTTTAATCAAACAAAATTTAATTTTATTGTTCTCTGAAATAAAATTTGATCAGTTTAAATGCATCTAAACATAAAAATAATGTTCAGCTCCATTAGACATTATAAAATACTCTTTAAATTTTGTTCATTTTAACAAAAAGTTAAAATTCAGACAGAACTTATGGGATGACCTAATATATGTAGAGTAAATATATTGCTAATGATTTTATTTCAGGAATCCATTGAAAATTAGGAAGAAAGGGATTGTCATTAGTCATGAATTAAAGCATGTTTTACTAGAATAGACTTACATGTATACTGTAAAAGCATTGTTAATTGTTTTGCTATATAAATGCAATGAAAATTTAGAAGAAAGATATTGTCAATGGTTAGGAGTTAATGGGAGTGTTAATGATAACATAGAACCGTTATATGTTATATGAATTGATAATGATTTTACTACAAAATGCATTGAAAAGCTGGAAAAAAGGATGGCAATAAAAAAACCTGTCACCATCTGTCTATCATGCATATGAGTTACATCTGAAAGTCAAAGTATTCAAAACAGTATTCAAATGCAGTTCATTTCTTTGGAGAGATCTCTCCTAAAACAAGCCCCCTCACCTCTGAAAGGAAACATGATCAAGATCTGTATGTATTACATCCTATGTGATAAGGTATACAAAGAAGAAAGTAAAGATTAAAGGACACTGAAATGGAAATGTACAAGTAGAGACAATGAATTCAGACATGGCTGATCATATATATATATATATATATATATATATATATATATATATATATATATAAAGACAGAGAGAGAGAGAGAAGTGTGGTTGGTCATCAAATTTTGTGGAATGAAGTCAAAATAATAGAGAACAATGCTGGAGGATAAGATGACTAAAATAATTAGTGTATATGTTCAGCACTAACAACTTCCTCAGTAGGCCTAGCATAGAGATGAATACCATATGACTCAAAAAATCTACAACCAGAGTCAGGACACATACAGGGTGTGATGGGTAAATTGTTTCTATTTTATATTTTTAATTTTGCATGTGCATTGTTTGTTTTTGATTTTGTTAACTGCACAGTATAGTAGGGTCTGTTGAGCACCATCTGTGCAAAAAAGAGCACCATGATGCAATTTACTCAGGAAGAAATTTGGAAATGGCATACTGTGTTGCTTGGCATTCCTGCCAGAAGCTCCAATATAAATATTTCAGAGTTTTTGGGTGTCAATTTGAGGAGAGTGCAGAGGATTCAGAAAGAGTTGGATGAGTCTAATGGTGATTATGAAGGTACAGCATTCTGATTATTCTGATAAGAAAAGAACTCCTGAATTTATTGGTGAGGGCCTCAGACTCAACACAGAAACCTGCATCAAGTGCCTTGACGTAGTGCTGCCTTGAGTGAAAAGGGTGGCTGCTGGAAGATCCTATGTCTGGTAACAAGACTCTGCACCATGCCACATAAGCAGGAGAACTCAGTCATGGCTGTCAGAGAATTTCTGTGATCAGATCACCCCTTACATCTGGCCACTTAACTTCTAAGACTGCAACCCTCTTGATTATTATGTGTTGGGTACAGTTGAGTGAGAGACCAAAAAAAATGAACTGAAGGATTATAGCAACATTCACAAACTTAAACAAGAAGACCATCCAGAAAAGACCAGGAGTTTCCAAAGTTGTCTGGAGGCTGTGGTTGAAGCCAATGGCAATTTTATTGAATAAATTTACTCTTTAGTATTTCAAGATATTTTTTGTGTAATTTTGGTAAAAATGAGATGTCAGTGTTATTTTCAGTTTTGAGTAATTTAGGCGACAATTTATCCATCTCACTTTGTATATTTCCTACACCTGACTGCAGACACCAGGACTTAAACACTAGATTCAACATTGGTGGATTAGTTAAAACATATCAGTTTCTCTGGCAATTGTGAGTTCAATCTCTGAGTTAGGTTCAAATTCTGATATACTCCTAAGTTACATACTCTGATTTAGTAAAAGAAATGAACAAACAACATAGAGGTGAATAAGACTGGTGAATACTAAGTGATAAGATATATCCACTAAAAGAACAATCTACAATAAAATGTCCAGTTCAAAATTCCAAGAAAGTTGTCAGATATGAAAATAGAACTCTGAAGAAAACCAGAAGGTACAACAACCAAAACCTTATAGCAAAGCATATCTGGTCATTCATATATGAGTATGCTTGTCTACTAGGGTGGCTAGCCAATCCCTGTGGCAGATGCCTGTTCAGGCACATTTGTGTTTCTTCAACGCCTACAAAGTCTACCAATGGTTTATACTGCAACTATGTTGAGTGGACCTTCATTACAGTTTCTGGGATAGAGCACAAATACATTGCTAATGGTTTTATTATAGCTATACACTGAGCATCAAAATGAAACATATTATCAGTGGTCAGGAATTAATACAAGTTTTAATGATAGTGATTAGTGATAAAAGCTTTAGTAATTAAAAAAGGCTATTATATTTTTTATTTCTCTTACGTTTTTAATAAAGTATATTTCGTAGTGATTTTTCTCTACAAATATCAAAATTGATATTCAACAAAGTTTTGTTCCAATTTCAACTTGTCACCAATTAAAATAGATTTAATTTTATATGTCATTTCTTTTTTATTAATTATTGCCATTATATAAACAAAGTGAAGAAAATATTAATTAAACCAATTATTGATTTACATATCAGAAATTTTTATAGATAGTTACGCATAAAAATATTCATAAAAATAAACAAAACATAATATTATAACTATATTATAACATATATATATATATTATAACTATTTTATATTATATAGATATTATATATATCTATATATATCTATATATATATATATATATATATATATATATATATATATATATATATATATATATATATATATATATATATATATAATTATATTATATAATATTATAATTTGAAATTGCAAACAAAATGATCATATGCTTATAATAAAATGCATATTTTCAGTAAAGTGGTATAGGAGAAAATAATATATACATTTTTATATACCAGAAATAATGTAGGGAAAATGAATGACAAACTTGAAAAAAATTTTTGTGAAACATATTTCATACTTTAGGACTTCATTGGACTAGTGATATATCCAGTGCAAAAACTTTAAAATGTTATATGAACACTTTTCTTGGTAGATTATGACAATGTGGGATATTTAATAAAAAAAAAACTGATAAAAGCAAACTAAATGAAATTGGGTAGACTATATACTTAAACGCATCTATAAAAACAATTTAAAGTTTAAAATTTCAGCATCCCCTCTATTCATGCACACATGTAGTCACATCAGCATTTACATCACTATGGGCTGATGAAGTCCTAAAGGGAGAAATGTGTCAAAAAACTTTTTCCAATTTGTCATATATGACATAAATGAATGGAATCGCCCGTTTATATAAATAAGCAGAGTTGAGGAGAGTTAGCATTAGGTCACTTGCTAAGTGTAACTTTATATAATAAACCTTCTATTTCATTGCTTACTTACGAGTTTGTCTTCCTAATTTATTTCTCTCTGTTATCTTGAAAACACGAGATACAACATCTATAAAGAGGTATATTTCTAAATTATTTATCCTGAAATAAACTTAGAATAATTTTTGCCAACATATGTCAACAGCATTACATTTTTTCATTGCAATGACCTTCATAAATTTGGAAAATCAGTTCAGCTTTATTTTCCAACTTACCTTTAGAACAAGTTATGCTTATATACACTCCCTTTTGCTTATATCAACCAATACATAACCCACTTTGGTATTTCTAAACTTTTGGTGCCCCAAATAATATTTAATTCTTACATATTAAAAATTTTACTGCAATTCACATGAAGAAAGCTTAAAAGGCCATTAACTTGGTCTCTAAACAAGCCTCCAAAAAATGAAAGAAAAAAATTAAAAAAACGTAAAGACAGTTAAATATATATATAGTTTCAAAACATATGAGTGTGGGGAGACAGGAAACACCCTGTATGCCAATTACATATGTATATACACACAAAATATTTTTATGTATGCAGTATACTCTCATAATAAATATTAATATTATTGTTTATACAATTTTATCATAATTATTATTTTTTTAATCATTTCACCCCAAGCAAGTTAATAAAGCCACTAAGATGCAAAGGATTACTGAGTGGGAAAGAATATAAAAAATCAAAAATATTATTAAGTTGAGAGAACAATAAAAAATAGCATTTAAGAAGACAGAATATAATGATTTACATTGCATTTGATTTTTTGAAGCTGAAAGTTGACTGGAAAGCAAGAAGCTGGAAGAGAATTCCACAAGCAAATAGTGCACAAGAAGAAACTGTTAGCATAGAACTTATGGTTACATTTAGCCATTTTAACTGTAAAATGATGAGACATAACTGCCAATCTAGTACTCTGCTTAAATTCATAATGTCTAGATAACATAGAGGAAAGTTAATCAGAACAATTACCATGAAAGTATTTATTGACAAAGTACAGGAAACTACATTACAGTAATGGGAAAGTGACTGAAGCTGAGGTGCCAGTTTAGGACCAATAACATTGCATATTTTGCTTTGTATTTTATCAAGATACATAGCTAAATATATGACAGAAGTACCAGACCAGATGTGGCAGCAATATTTAACGAAAGGTTGAATTACACACTCATAAAAGTCTAAGATATATTCATGCAAGAAAAATTATGTAGCATAACACAGTGAACTAACTTTCCTAGCAGCAGCTGAAGCGATTGATTCAATATAATTTTTCCACTTCATTCCAGCAGAAAATGTGGTGCAGTGCATCACTCTCCTGGAGGTTAGCATCAGCCATGCTGATAGAAGACAAAAAGGTTCTCTCAGAAGATTAAAAGAGAATCTTTTCATTTAGAGGTATTAAAATTAATCAAACATTTCTTGCCCTAGTTGATAACAGATTGCAGGTTACTTTTGAGTTCAGCTGCCAATTTGATCTTATTGAGCTAAGCAGACAAAGCATTAAAAGAGGTGTAAATAGTTGTATTGTCACCAGGAAGATCATTGACGAAAATAGGAGCAATGCAGATCCAAGGATAGAGTCCTGGAGGGCAACTGCATTTATGCAAAAAGATGTAGAAAAGTGACTGCTCAAGACAAATTTCAGTTCATGATTTGATAAGATTGAATCAGATAAAAAATTCATCTAGAAATAAAATAACCTTTCAACTTGTGAAGAAACCAATATGTCACATCCTATCAATTGCCTCTGAGATATCCAAAACAACATCCTGATATTCACCATTCTTATCTAAGACTGGATAGACTCTTTCAGCAATAACAGTTAGCACATCAAAAATTGACCTAGAGAAATGAAAGCCATATTGCTTGTCTGAAAGAAGACCCTGTGAGGTTTGATGCGTAACCTATTCAGAGTTGATTTAAACATCAAGTACTTTGCCAAAAAGAGCCAGAAAGCTAATAGAAGTTAGAAGGATCAGATGGTTTGTCTGAATTCTTAAAAACTGAAACAATAGAGGAAGATTTCTAACAATCTATTATTTATTGTAGTGTTTAGAGAGAACAGAAGCCAGTTCAGAAGCACTTTTCTTAAGGACTATTGCATGCTTTGTGAGGATCCATTTTAAGATGATAGCAGAAATCATGGATGAAGTTATATGCATATCATTCAATGGAGACTCGGTTCTAAATGAAAAGTCAACAAAGATACTCCAGATGAGTCAAGAGTAGAATTCGAAGAGAATTTACGAGCAAAACATTCTGCTTTATCAACGAATGTTAACACCTCAAATATAGTGAACAGAGGAAGAATAGAAGACTTACTCTTATTTAACACACTATTACATATCCACCAGTAGTTACGAGAACCAAACTTGTTAGAGGCAATACAATGCCTCGTTCTGTCAGCAAGCAAAGTCTTAACCTCTTTTAGAAAATGATTGCAATTAGTACAAGCTGACATAAAGAGTTAACTGTGATCATAAGAACTAAAATCCTGGTATGACGAGAAAAGGTGATTCCTGTGGGTTATAGCAGTTGAAAAAGGCAGGTGTGAATTAAGAAGATTATGATTTAACCTGGTATAAACAAGAAGGTACAAAAGCATTGATGCTGGCTTTTACTCAAGAAAACTCAGAGGCACAATTCTCAATAAGAAAGTTAAAAATATCACTCCAAGGGGTGTTGTGAAGAATGAAATCAATACTAATCTGTATACTGGTAACAGAAAGAAGTCTTGTGAATAGGAGGTTCTTGCCTAATAGACAACTCAAAAGAAAATTACATTCATAGGCTTGGTGGTAACAATTCCAACATTTTATTGAACTGTTTAGTAACATGACAATAAAATATCAGATAGAAAAAAAAATGTTTTCCAACTATAATGGAAATGAATATATGAACAAAGGACTCTTCTACTTTTCATTCAGACTTATCTCATTTTTACAAAGTCATAGATATTGTAGCCTCCTGTTATATATTTATGGTTATGACATGTTACATGACTGAAAGGGTCTTCCCAACAGATTCTGTTACGGCTAATACTTCAGAGTTGAATTCATCATATATAAGTGCTGATCTTTAGTTGCCATTCACTCTGTGCCATCCTTTACTTCTCAGTGTTGCATGACTGAAATAGTTTGCTCAATGGAGTTTATTGCAACTGATTCTTCAGAGTTGAATTCATCATATATAAGTGCTGATCTTTAGTTGCCATCCACTCTATGCCATCCTTTACTTCTCAGTATTGCATGATTGAAATAGTCTGCTCAATGGAGTTTATTGCAACTGATTCTTCAGAGTTGAATTCATCATATATAAGTGCTGATCTTTAGTTGCCATTCACTCTATGCCATCCTTTACTTCTCAGTGTTGCATGATTGAAATAGTCTGCTCAATGGAGTTTATTATAGCTGATTCTTCAGAGTTGAATTCATCATATATAAGTGCTGATCTTTAGTTGCCATTGACTCTGTGCCATCTTTTACTTCTCAGTGTTGCATAATTGAAATAGTCTGCTCAATGGAGTTTATTACAGCTGATTCTTCAGAGTTGAATTCATCATATATAAGTGCTGGTCTTTAGTTGCCATTCACTCTGTGCCATCCTTTACTTCTCAGTGTTGCATGACTGAAATAGTTTGCTCAATGGAGTTTATTGCAACTGATTCTTCAGAGTTGAATTCATCATATATAAGTGCTGATCTTCAGTTGCCATTCACTCTATGCCATCCTTTACTTCTCAGTGTTGCATGATTGAAATAGTCTGCTCAATGGAGTTTATTGCAACTGATTCTTCAGAGTTGAATTCATCATATATAAGTGCTGATCTTTAGTTGCCATTCACTCTGTGCCATCCTTTACTTCTCAGTGTTGCATGATTGAAATAGTCTGCTCAATGGAGTTTATTGCAACTGATTCTTCAGAGTTGAATTCATCATATATATGTGCTGATCTTTAGTCGCCATTCACTCTGTGCCATCCTTTACTTCTCAGTGTTGCATGATTGAAATAGTCTGCTCAATGGAGTTTATTGCAACTGATTCTTCAGAGTTGAATTCATCATATATAAGTGCTGATCTTTAGTTGCCATTCACTCTGTGCCATCCTTTACTTCTCAGTATTGCATGATTGAAATAGTCTGCTCAATGGAGTTTATTGCAACTGATTCTTCAGAGTTGAATTCATCATATATATGTGCTGATCTTTAGTTGCCATTCACTCTGTGCCATCCTTTACTTCTCAGTATTGCATGATTGAAATAGTCTGCTCAATGGAGTTTATTGCAACTGATTCTTCAGAGTTGAATTCATCATATATAAGTGTTGATCTTTAGTTGCCATTCACTCTATGCCATCCTTTACTTCTCAGTGTTACATGATTGAAATAGTCTGCTCAATGGAGTTTATTGCAACTGATTCTTCAGAGTTGAATTCATCATATATAAGTGCTGATCTTTAGTTGCCATTCACTCTGTGCCATCCTTTACTTCTCAGTGTTGCATGATTGAAATAGTCTGCTCAATGGAGTTTATTGCAACTGATTTTTCAGAGTTGAATTCATCATATATAAGTGCTGATCTTTAGTTGCCATTCACTCTGTGCCATCTTTTACTTCTCAGTGTTGCATGATTGAAATAGTCTGCTCAATGGAGTTTATTGCAACTGATTCTTCAGAGTTGAATTCATCATATATAAGTGCTGATCTTTCGTTGCCATTCACTCTGTGCCATCTTTTACTTCTCAGTGTTGCATGATTGAAATAGTCTGCTCAATGGAGTTTATTGCAACTGATTCTTCAGAGTTGAATTCATCATATATAAGTGCTGATCTTTAGTTGCCATTCACTCTGTGCCATCCTTTACTTCTCAGTGTTGCATGATTGAAATAGTCTGCTCAATGGAGTTTATTGCAACTGATTCTTCAGAGTTGAATTCATCATATATAAATGTTGATCTTTAGTTGCCATTCACTCTATGCCATCCTTTACTTCTCAGTGTTACATGATTGAAATAGTCTGCTCAATGGAGTTTATTGCAACTGATTCTTCAGAGTTGAATTCATCATATATAAGTGCTGATCTTTAGTTGCGATTCACTCTGTGCCATCCTTTACTTCTCAGTGTTGCATGATTGAAATAGTCTGCTCAATGGAGTTTATTGCAACTGATTCTTCAGAGTTGAATTCATCATATATAAGTGCTGATCTTTAGTTGCCATTCACTCTGTGCCATCTTTTACTTCTCAGTGTTGCATGATTGAAATAGTCTGCTCAATGGAGTTTATTGCAACTGATTCTTCAGAGTTGAATTCATCATATATAAGTGCTGATCTTTCGTTGCCATTCACTCTGTGCCATCTTTTACTTCTCAGTGTTGCATGATTGAAATAGTCTGCTCAACGGAGTTTATTGCAACTGATTCTTCAGAGTTGAATTCATCATATATAAGTGCTGATCTTTAGTCGCCATTCACTCTGTGCCATCCTTTACTTCTCAGTGTTGCATGATTGAAATAGTCTGCTCAATGGAGTTTATTGCAACTGATTCTTCAGAGTTGAATTCATCATATATAAGTGCTGATCTTTAGTTGCCATTCACTCTATGCCATCTTTTACTTCTCAGTGTTGCATGATTGAAATAGTCTGCTCAATGGAGTTTATTGCAACTGATGCTTCAGAGTTGAATTCATCATATATAAGTGAGGATCTTTAGTTGCCATTCACTCTGTGCCATCCTTTACTTCTCAGTATTGCATGATTGAAATAGTCTGCTCAATGGAGTTTATTATAGCTGATTCTTCAGAGTTGAATTCATCATATATAAGTGCTGGTCTTTAGTTGCCATTCACTCTGTGCCATCCTTTACTTCTCAGTGTTGCATGACTGAAATAGTTTGCTCAATGGAGTTTATTGCAACTGATTCTTCAGAGTTGAATTCATCATATATAAGTGCTGATCTTCAGTTGCCATTCACTCTATGCCATCCTTTACTTCTCAGTGTTGCATGATTGAAATAGTCTGCTCAATGGAGTTTATTGCAACTGATTCTTCAGAGTTGAATTCATCATATATAAGTGCTGATCTTTAGTTGCCATTCACTCTGTGCCATCCTTTACTTCTCAGTGTTGCATGATTGAAATAGTCTGCTCAATGGAGTTTATTGCAACTGATTCTTCAGAGTTGAATTCATCATATATATGTGCTGATCTTTAGTCGCCATTCACTCTGTGCCATCCTTTACTTCTCAGTGTTGCATGATTGAAATAGTCTGCTCAATGGAGTTTATTGCAACTGATTCTTCAGAGTTGAATTCATCATATATAAGTGCTGATCTTTAGTTGCCATTCACTCTGTGCCATCCTTTACTTCTCAGTATTGCATGATTGAAATAGTCTGCTCAATGGAGTTTATTGCAACTGATTCTTCAGAGTTGAATTCATCATATATATGTGCTGATCTTTAGTTGCCATTCACTCTGTGCCATCCTTTACTTCTCAGTATTGCATGATTGAAATAGTCTGCTCAATGGAGTTTATTGCAACTGATTCTTCAGAGTTGAATTCATCATATATAAGTGTTGATCTTTAGTTGCCATTCACTCTATGCCATCCTTTACTTCTCAGTGTTACATGATTGAAATAGTCTGCTCAATGGAGTTTATTGCAACTGATTCTTCAGAGTTGAATTCATCATATATAAGTGCTGATCTTTAGTTGCCATTCACTCTGTGCCATCCTTTACTTCTCAGTGTTGCATGATTGAAATAGTCTGCTCAATGGAGTTTATTGCCACTGATTTTTCAGAGTTGAATTCATCATATATAAGTGCTGATCTTTAGTTGCCATTCACTCTGTGCCATCTTTTACTTCTCAGTGTTGCATGATTGAAATAGTCTGCTCAATGGAGTTTATTGCAACTGATTCTTCAGAGTTGAATTCATCATATATAAGTGCTGATCTTTCGTTGCCATTCACTCTGTGCCATCTTTTACTTCTCAGTGTTGCATGATTGAAGTAGTCTGCTCAATGGAGTTTATTGCAACTGATTCTTCAGAGTTGAATTCATCATATATAAGTGCTGATCTTTAGTTGCCATTCACTCTGTGCCATCCTTTACTTCTCAGTGTTGCATGATTGAAATAGTCTGCTCAATGGAGTTTATTGCAACTGATTCTTCAGAGTTGAATTCATCATATATAAATGTTGATCTTTAGTTGCCATTCACTCTATGCCATCCTTTACTTCTCAGTGTTACATGATTGAAATAGTCTGCTCAATGGAGTTTATTGCAACTGATTCTTCAGAGTTGAATTCATCATATATAAGTGCTGATCTTTAGTTGCGATTCACTCTGTGCCATCCTTTACTTCTCAGTGTTGCATGATTGAAATAGTCTGCTCAATGGAGTTTATTGCAACTGATTCTTCAGAGTTGAATTCATCATATATAAGTGCTGATCTTTAGTTGCCATTCACTCTGTGCCATCTTTTACTTCTCAGTGTTGCATGATTGAAATAGTCTGCTCAATGGAGTTTATTGCAACTGATTCTTCAGAGTTGAATTCATCATATATAAGTGCTGATCTTTCGTTGCCATTCACTCTGTGCCATCTTTTACTTCTCAGTGTTGCATGATTGAAATAGTCTGCTCAACGGAGTTTATTGCAACTGATTCTTCAGAGTTGAATTCATCATATATAAGTGCTGATCTTTAGTCGCCATTCACTCTGTGCCATCCTTTACTTCTCAGTGTTGCATGATTGAAATAGTCTGCTCAATGGAGTTTATTGCAACTGATTCTTCAGAGTTGAATTCATCATATATAAGTGCTGATCTTTAGTTGCCATTCACTCTATGCCATCTTTTACTTCTCAGTGTTGCATGATTGAAATAGTCTGCTCAATGGAGTTTATTGCAACTGATGCTTCAGAGTTGAATTCATCATATATAAGTGAGGATCTTTAGTTGCCATTCACTCTGTGCCATCCTTTACTTCTCAGTATTGCATGATTGAAATAGTCTGCTCAATGGAGTTTATTATAGCTGATTCTTCAGAGTTGAATTCATCATATATAAGTGCTGATCTTTAGTTGCCATTGACTCTATGCCATCCTTTACTTCTCAGTGTTGCATGATTGAAATAGTCTGCTCAATGGAGTTTATTGCAACTGATTCTTCAGAGTTGAATTCATCATATATAAGTGTTGATCTTTAGTTGCCATTCACTCTATGCCATCCTTTACGTCTCAGTGTTACATGATTGAAATAGTCTGCTCAATGGAGTTTATTGCAACTGATTCTTCAGAGTTGAATTCATCATATATAAGTGCTGATCTTTAGTTGCCATTCACTCTGTGCCATCCTTTACTTCTCAGTGTTGCATGATTGAAATAGTCTGCTCAATGGAGTTTATTGCAACTGATTTTTCAGAGTTGAATTCATCATATATAAGTGCTGATCTTTAGTTGCCATTCACTCTGTGCCATCTTTTACTTCTCAGTGTTGCATGATTGAAATAGTCTGCTCAATGGAGTTTATTGCAACTGATTCTTCAGAGTTGAATTCATCATATATAAGTGCTGATCTTTCGTTGCCATTCACTCTGTGCCATCTTTTACTTCTCAGTGTTGCATGATTGAAATAGTCTGCTCAATGGAGTTTATTGCAACTGATTCTTCAGAGTTGAATTCATCATATATAAGTGCTGATCTTTAGTTGCCATTCACTCTGTGCCATCCTTTACTTCTCAGTGTTGCATGATTGAAATAGTCTGCTCAATGGAGTTTATTGCAACTGATTCTTCAGAGTTGAATTCATCATATATAAGTGTTGATCTTTAGTTGCCATTCACTCTATGCCATCCTTTACTTCTCAGTGTTACATGATTGAAATAGTCTGCTCAATGGAGTTTATTGCAACTGATTCTTCAGAGTTGAATTCATCATATATAAGTGCTGATCTTTAGTTGCGATTCACTCTGTGCCATCCTTTACTTCTCAGTGTTGCATGATTGAAATAGTCTGCTCAATGGAGTTTATTGCAACTGATTCTTCAGAGTTGAATTCATCATATATAAGTGCTGATCTTTAGTTGCCATTCACTCTATGCCATCCTTTACTTCTCAGTGTTGCATGATTGAAATAGTCTGCTCAATGGAGTTTATTGCAACTGATTCTTCAGAGTTGAATTCATCATATATAAGTGCTGATCTTTAGTTGCCATTCACTCTGTGCCATCCTTTACTTCTCAGTGTTTCATGATTGAAATAGTCTGCTCAATGGAGTTTATTATAGCTGATTCTTCAGAGTTGAATTCATCATATATAAGTGCTGATCTTTCGTTGCCATTCACTCTATGCCATCCTTTACTTCTCAGTGTTGCATGATTGAAATAGTCTGCTGAATGGAGTTTATTGCAACTGATTCTTCAGAGTTGAATTCATCATATATAAGTGCTGATCTTTAGTTGCCATTCACTCTGTGCCATCCTTGACTTCTCAGTGTTGCATGATTGAAATAGTCTGCTCAATGGAGTTTCTTGCAACTGATTCTTCAGAGTTGAATTCATCATATATAAGTGCTGATCTTTAGTTGCCATTCACTCTGTGCCATCCTTTACTTCTCAGTGTTGCATGATTGAAATAGTCTGCTCAATGGAGTTTCTTGCAACTGATTCTTCAGAGTTGAATTCATCATATATAAGTGCTGATCTTTAGTCGCCATTCACTCTGTGCCATCTTTTACTTCTCAGTGTTGCATGATTGAAATAGTCTGCTCAATGGAGTTTATTATAGCTGATTCTTCAGAGTTGAATTCATCATATATAAGTGCTGATCTTTAGTTGCCATTCACTCTATGCCATCCTTTACTTCTCAGTATTGCATGATTGAAATAGTCTGCTCAATGGAGTTTATTATAGCTGATTCTTCATAGTTGAATTCATCATATATAAGTGCTGATCTTTAGTTGCCATTCACTCTATGCCATCCTTTACTTCTCAGTATTGCATGATTGAAATAGTCTGCTCAATGGAGTTTATTGCAACTGATTCTTCAGAGTTGAATTCATCATATATAAGTGCTGATCTTTAGTTGCCATTCACTCTGTGCCATCCTTTACTTCTCAGTGTTGCATGATTGAAATAGTCTGCTCAATGTAGTTTATTGCAACTGATTCTTCAGAGTTGAATTCATCATATATAAGTGCTGATCTTTAGTTGCCATTCACTCTGTGCCATCCTTTACTTCTCAGTGTTGCATGACTGAAATAGTTTGCTCAATGGAGTTTATTGCAACTGATTCTTCAGAGTTGAATTCATCATATATAAGTGCTGATCTTTAGTTGCCATTCTCTCTGTGCCATCCTTTACTTCTCAGTGTTGCATGATTGAAATAGTCTGCTCAATGGAGTTTATTGCAACTGATTCTTCAGAGTTGAATTCATCATATATAAGTGCTGATCTTTAGTTGCCATTCACTCTGTGCCATCTTTTACTTCTCAGTGTTGCATAATTGAAATAGTCTGCTCAATGGAGTTTATTGCAACTGGTTCTTCAGAGTTGAATTCATCATATATAAGTGCTGATCTTTAGTTGCCATTCACTCTGTGCCATCCTTTACTTCTCAGTGTTGCATGATTGAAATAGTCTGCTCAATGGAGTTTATTGCAACTGATTCTTCAGAGTTGAATTCATCATATATAAGTGCTGATCTTTAGTTGCCATTCACTCTGTGCCATCTTTTACTTCTCAGTGTTGCATGATTGAAATAGTCTGCTCAATGGAGTTTATTGCAACTGATTCTTCAGAGTTGAATTCATCATATATAAGTGCTGATCTTTAGTCGCCATTCACTCTGTGCCATCCTTTACTTCTCAGTGTTGCATGATTGAAATAGTCTGCTCAATGGCGTTTATTATAGCTGATTCTTCAGAGTTGAATTCATCATATATAAGTGCTGATCTTTAGTTGCCATTCACTCTGTGCCATCCTTTACATCTCAGTGTTGCATGATTGAAATAGTCTGCTCAATGGAGTTTATTGCAACTGATTCTTCAGAGTTGAATTCAACATATATAAGTGCTGATCTTTAGTTGCCATTCACTCTGTGCCATCCTTTACTTCTCAGTGTTGCATGATTGAAATAGTCTGCTCAATGGAGTTTATTGCAACTGATTCTTCAGAGTTGAATTCATCATATATAGTTGCTGATCTTTAGTTGCCATTCACTCTATGCCATCCTTTACTTCTCAGTGTTGCATGATTGAAATAGTCTGTTCAATGGAGTTTATTGCAACTGATTCTTCAGAGTTGAATTCATCATATATAAGTGCTGATCTTTAGTCGCCATTCACTCTATGCCATCCTTTACTTCTCAGTGTTGCATGATTGAAATAGTCTGCTCAATGGAGTTTATTGCAACTGATTCTTCAGAGTTGAATTCATCATATATAAGTGCTGATCTTTAGTTGCCATTCACTCTGTGCCATCCTTTACTTCTCAGTGTTGCATGATTGAAATAGTCTGCTCAATGGACTTTATTGCAACTGATTCTTCAGAGTTGAATTCATCATATATAAGTGCTGATCTTTAGTTGCCATTCACTCTGTGCCATCCTTTACTTCTCAGTGTTGCATGATTGAAATAGTCTGCTCAATGGGGTTTATTGCAACTGATTCTTCAGAGTTGAATTCATCATATATATGTGCTGATCTTTAGTTGCCATTCACTCTGTGCCATCCTTTACTTCTCAGTGTTGCATGATTGAAATAGTCTGCTCAATGGAGTTTATTGCAACTGATTCTTCAGAGTTGAATTCATCATATATAAGTGCTGATCTTTAGTTGCCATTCACTCTGTGCCATCCTTTACTTCTCAGTGTTGCATGATTGAAATAGTCTGCTCAATGGAGTTTATTGCAACTGATTCTTCAGAGTTGAATTCATCATATATAAGTGCTGATCTTTAGTTGCCATTCACTCTGTGCCATCCTTTACTTCTCAGTGTTGCATGATTGAAATAGTCTGCTCAATGGATTTTATTATAGCTAATTCTTCAGAATAGAATTCATCATATATTTTTCCTGATCTTTAGTTGCCATTCACTCTGTGCCATCCTTTACTTCTCAGTGTTGCATGATTGGAATAGTCTGCTCAATGTAGTTTATTGCAACTGATTCTTCAGAGTTGAATTCATCATATATAAGTGCTGATCTTTAGTTGCCATTCACTCTGTGCCATCCTTTCCTTTTCAGTGTTGCATGATTGAAATAGTCTGCTCAATGGAGTTTATTGCAACTGATTCTTCAGAGTTGAATTCATCATATATAAGTGCTGATCTTTAGTTGCCATTCACTCTATGCCATCCTTTACTTCTCAGTGTTGCATGATTGAAATAGTCTGCTCAATGGAGTTTATTGCAACTGGTTCTTCAGAGTTGAATTCATCATATATAAGTGCTGATCTTTAGTTGCCATTCACTCTATGCCATCCTTTACTTCTCAGTGTTGCATGATTGAAATAGTCTGCTCAATGGAGTTTATTATAGATGATTCTTCAGAGTTGAATTCATCATATATAAGTGCTGATCTTTAGTTGCCATTCACTCTGTGCCATCCTTTACTTCTCAGTATTGCATGATTGAAATAGTCTGCTCAGTGGAGTTTATTGCAACTGATTCTTCAGAGTTGAATTCATCATATATAAGTGCTGATCTTTAGTCGCCATTCACTCTGTGCCATCCTTTACTTCTCAGTGTTGCATGATTGAAATAGTCTGCTCAATGGAGTTTATTGCAACTGATTCTTCAGAGTTGAATTCATCATATATAAGTACTGATCTTTAGTTGCCATTCATTCTGTGCCATCCTTTACTTCTCAGTGTTGCATGATTGAAATAGTCTGCTCAATGGAGTTTATTGCAACTGATTCTTCAGAGTTGAATTCATCATATATAAGTGCTGATCTTTAGTTGCCATTCACTCTATGCCATCTTTTACTTCTCAGTGTTGCATGATTGAAATAGTCTGCTCAGTGGAGTTTATTGCAACTGATTCTTCAGAGTTGAATTCATCATATATAAGTGCTGATCTTTAGTTGCCATTCACTCTATGCCATCCTTTACTTCTCAGTATTGCATGATTGAAATAGTCTGCTCAGTGGAGTTTATTGCAACTGATACTTCAGAGTTGAAATCATCATATATAAGTGCTGATCTTTAGTCGCCATTCACTCTTTGCCATCCTTTACTTCTCAGTGTTGCATGATTGAAATAGTCTGCTCAATGGAGTTTATTGCAACTGATTCTTCAGAGTTGAATTCATCATATATAAGTACTGATCTTTAGTTGCTATTCATTCTGTGCCATCCTTTACTTCTCAGTGTTGCATGATTGAAATAGTCTGCTCAATGGAGTTTATTATAGCTGATTCTTCAGAGTTGAATTCATCATATATAAGTGCTGATCTTTAGTTGCCATTCACTCTATGCCATCCTTTACTTCTCAGTGTTGCATGATTGAAATAGTCTGCTCAATGGAGTTTATTGCAACTGGTTCTTCAGAGTTGAATTCATCATATATAAGTGCTGATCTTTAGTTGCCATTCACTCTATGCCATCCTTTACTTCTCAGTGTTGCATGATTGAAATAGTCTGCTCAATGGAGTTTATTATAGATGATTCTTCAGAGTTGAATTCATCATATATAAGTGCTGATCTTTAGTTGCCATTCACTCTGTGCCATCCTTTACTTCTCAGTATTGCATGATTGAAATAGTCTGCTCAGTGGAGTTTATTGCAACTGATTCTTCAGAGTTGAATTCATCATATATAAGTGCTGATCTTTAGTCGCCATTCACTCTGTGCCATCCTTTACTTCTCAGTGTTGCATGATTGAAATAGTCTGCTCAATGGAGTTTATTGCAACTGATTCTTCAGAGTTGAATTCATCATATATAAGTACTGATCTTTAGTTGCCATTCATTCTGTGCCATCCTTTACTTCTCAGTGTTGCATGATTGAAATAGTCTGCTCAATGGAGTTTATTGCAACTGATTCTTCAGAGTTGAATTCATCATATATAAGTGCTGATCTTTAGTTGCCATTCACTCTATGCCATCTTTTACTTCTCAGTGTTGCATGATTGAAATAGTCTGCTCAGTGGAGTTTATTGCAACTGATTCTTCAGAGTTGAATTCATCATATATAAGTGCTGATCTTTAGTTGCCATTCACTCTATGCCATCCTTTACTTCTCAGTATTGCATGATTGAAATAGTCTGCTCAGTGGAGTTTATTGCAACTGATACTTCAGAGTTGAAATCATCATATATAAGTGCTGATCTTTAGTCGCCATTCACTCTTTGCCATCCTTTACTTCTCAGTGTTGCATGATTGAAATAGTCTGCTCAATGGAGTTTATTGCAACTGATTCTTCAGAGTTGAATTCATCATATATAAGTACTGATCTTTAGTTGCTATTCATTCTGTGCCATCCTTTACTTCTCAGTGTTGCATGATTGAAATAGTCTGCTCAATGGAGTTTATTATAGCTGATTCTTCAGAGTTGAATTCATCATATATAAGTGCTGATCTTTAGTTGCCATTCACTCTATGCCATCCTTTACTTCTCAGTATTGCATGATTGAAATAGTCTGCTCAGTGGAGTTTATTGCAACTGATTCTTCAGAGTTGAATTCATCATATATAAGTGCTGATCTTTAGTTGCCATTCACTCTGTGCCATCCTTTACTTCTCAGTGTTGCATGATTGAAATAGTCTGCTCAATGGAGTTTATTGCAACTGATTCTTCAGAGTTGAATTCATCATATATAGTTGCTGATCTTTAGTTGCCATTCACTCTATGCCATCCTTTACTTCTCAGTGTTGCATGATTGAAATAGTCTGTTCAATGGAGTTTATTGCAACTGATTCTTCAGAGTTGAATTCATCATATATAAGTGCTGATCTTTAGTCGCCATTCACTCTATGCCATCCTTTACTTCTCAGTGTTGCATGATTGAAATAGTCTGCTCAATGGAGTTTATTGCAACTGATTCTTCAGAGTTGAATTCATCATATATAAGTGCTGATCTTTAGTTGCCATTCACTCTGTGCCATCCTTTACTTCTCAGTGTTGCATGATTGAAATAGTCTGCTCAATGGACTTTATTGCAACTGATTCTTCAGAGTTGAATTCATCATATATAAGTGCTGATCTTTAGTTGCCATTCACTCTGTGCCATCCTTTACTTCTCAGTGTTGCATGATTGAAATAGTCTGCTCAATGGGGTTTATTGCAACTGATTCTTCAGAGTTGAATTCATCATATATAAGTGCTGATCTTTAGTTGCCATTCACTCTGTGCCATCCTTTCCTTTTCAGTGTTGCATGATTGAAATAGTCTGTTCAATGGAGTTTATTGCAACTGATTCTTCAGAGTTGAATTCATCATATATAAGTGCTGATCTTTAGTTGCCATTCACTCTGTGCCATCCTTTACTTCTCAGTGTTGCATGATTGAAATAGTCTGCTCAATGGAGTTTATTGCAACTGGTTCTTCAGAGTTGAATTCATCATATATAAGTGCTGATCTTTAGTTGCCATTCACTCTATGACATCCTTTACTTCTCAGTGTTGCATGATTGAAATAGTCTGCTCAATGGAGTTTATTATAGATGATTCTTCAGAGTTGAATTCATCATATATAAGTGCTGATCTTTAGTTGCCATTCACTCTGTGCCATCCTTTACTTCTCAGTATTGCATGATTGAAATAGTCTGCTCAGTGGAGTTTATTGCAACTGATTCTTCAGAGTTGAATTCATCATATATAAGTGCTGATCTTTAGTCGCCATTCACTCTGTGCCATCCTTTACTTCTCAGTGTTGCATGATTGAAATAGTCTGCTCAATGGAGTTTATTGCAACTGATTCTTCAGAGTTGAATTCATCATATATAAGTACTGATCTTTAGTTGCCATTCATTCTGTGCCATCCTTTACTTCTCAGTGTTGCATGATTGAAATAGTCTGCTCAATGGAGTTTATTGCAACTGATTCTTCAGAGTTGAATTCATCATATATAAGTGCTGATCTTTAGTTGCCATTCACTCTATGCCATCTTTTACTTCTCAGTGTTGCATGATTGAAATAGTCTGCTCAGTGGAGTTTATTGCAACTGATTCTTCAGAGTTGAATTCATCATATATAAGTGCTGATCTTTAGTTGCCATTCACTCTATGCCATCCTTTACTTCTCAGTATTGCATGATTGAAATAGTCTGCTCAGTGGAGTTTATTGCAACTGATTCTTCAGAGTTGAATTCATCATATATAAGTGCTGATCTTTAGTCGCCATTCACTCTTTGCCATCCTTTACTTCTCAGTGTTGCATGATTGAAATAGTCTGCTCAATGGAGTTTATTGCAACTGATTCTTCAGAGTTGAATTCATCATATATAAGTACTGATCTTTAGTTGCTATTCATTCTGTGCCATCCTTTACTTCTCAGTGTTGCATGATTGAAATAGTCTGCTCAATGGAGTTTATTATAGCTGATTCTTCAAAGTTGAATTCATCATATATAAGTGCTGATCTTTAGTTGCCATTCACTCTATGCCATCCTTTACTTCTCAGTATTGCATGATTGAAATAGTCTGCTCAGTGGAGTTTATTGCAACTGATTCTTCAGAGTTGAATTCATCATATATAAGTGCTGATCTTTAGTTGCCATTCACTCTGTGCCATCCTTTACTTCTCAGTGTTGCATGATTGAAATAGTCTGCTCAATGCAGTTTATTGCAACTGATTCTTCAGAGTTGAATTCATCATATATAACTGTTGATGTTTAGTTGCTATTCACTCTGTGCCATCCTTTACTTCTCAGTGTTGCATGATTGAAATAGTCTGCTCAATGGAGTTTATTGCAACTGATTCTTCAGAGTTGAATTCATCATATATAAGTGCTGATCTTTAGTTGCCATTCACTCTGTGCCATCCTTTACTTCTCAGTGTTGCATGATTGAAATAGTCTGCTCAATGGAGTTTATTATAGATGATTCTTCAGAGTTGAATTCATCATATATAAGTGCTGATCTTTAGTTGCCATTCACTCTGTGCCATCCTTTACTTCTCAGTATTGCATGATTGAAATAGTCTGCTCAGTGGAGTTTATTGCAACTGATTCTTCAGAGTTGAATTCATCATATATAAGTGCTGATCTTTAGTCGCCATTCACTCTGTGCCATCCTTTACTTCTCAGTGTTGCATGATTGAAATAGTCTGCTCAATGGAGTTTATTGCAACTGATTCTTCAGAGTTGAATTCATCATATATAAGTACTGATCTTTAGTTGCCATTCATTCTGTGCCATCCTTTACTTCTCAGTGTTGCATGATTGAAATAGTCTGCTCAATGGAGTTTATTGCAACTGATTCTTCAGAGTTGAATTCATCATATATAAGTGCTGATCTTTAGTTGCCATTCACTCTATGCCATCTTTTACTTCTCAGTGTTGCATGATTGAAATAGTCTGCTCAGTGGAGTTTATTGCAACTGATTCTTCAGAGTTGAATTCATCATATATAAGTGCTGATCTTTAGTTGCCATTCACTCTATGCCATCCTTTACTTCTCAGTATTGCATGATTGAAATAGTCTGCTCAGTGGAGTTTATTGCAACTGATTCTTCAGAGTTGAATTCATCATATATAAGTGCTGATCTTTAGTCGCCATTCACTCTTTGCCATCCTTTACTTCTCAGTGTTGCATGATTGAAATAGTCTGCTCAATGGAGTTTATTGCAACTGATTCTTCAGAGTTGAATTCATCATATATAAGTACTGATCTTTAGTTGCTATTCATTCTGTGCCATCCTTTACTTCTCAGTGTTGCATGATTGAAATAGTCTGCTCAATGGAGTTTATTATAGCTGATTCTTCAGAGTTGAATTCATCATATATAAGTGCTGATCTTTAGTTGCCATTCACTCTATGCCATCCTTTACTTCTCAGTATTGCATGATTGAAATAGTCTGCTCAGTGGAGTTTATTGCAACTGATTCTTCAGAGTTGAATTCATCATATATAAGTGCTGATCTTTAGTTGCCATTCACTCTGTGCCATCCTTTACTTCTCAGTGTTGCATGATTGAAATAGTCTGCTCAATGCAGTTTATTGCAACTGATTCTTCAGAGTTGAATTCATCATATATAACTGTTGATGTTTAGTTGCTATTCACTCTGTGCCATCCTTTACTTCTCAGTGTTGCATGATTGAAATAGTCTGCTCAATGGAGTTTATTGCAACTGATTCTTCAGAGTTGAATTCATCATATATAAGTGCTGATCTTTAGTTGCCATTCACTCTGTGCCATCCTTTACTTCTCAGTGTTGCATGATTGAAATAGTCTGCTCAATGGAGTTTATTGCAACTGATTCTTCAGAGTTGAATTCATCATATATAAGTGCTGATCTTTAGTTGCCATTCACTCTGTGCCATCCTTTACTTCTCAGTATTGTATGATTGAAATAGTCTGCTCAATGGAGTTTATTGCAACTGATTCTTCAGAGTTGAATTCATCATATATAAGTGCTGATCTTTAGTTGCCATTCACTCTGTGCCATCCTTTACTTCTCAGTATTGTATGATTGAAATAGTCTGCTCAATGGAGTTTATTGCAACTGATTCTTCAGAGTTGAATTCATCATATATAAGTGCTGATCTTTAGTTGCCATTCACTCTATGCCATCCTTTACTTCTCAGTATTGTATGATTGAAATAGTCTGCTCAATGGAGTTTATTGCAACTGATTCTTCAGAGTTGAATTCATCATATATAAGTGCTGATCTTTAGTTGCCATTCACTCTGTGCCATCCTTTACTTCTCAGTGTTGCATGATTGAAATAGTCTGCTCAATGGAGTTTATTGCAACTGATTCTTCAGAGTTGAATTCATCATATATAAGTGCTGATCTTTAGTTGCCATTCACTCTGTGCCATCCTTTACTTCTCAGTGTTGCATGATTGAAATAGTCTGCTCAATGGAGTTTATTGCAACTGATTCTTCAGAGTTGAATTCATCATATATAAGTGCTGATCTTTAGTTGCCATTCACTCTGTGCCATCCTTTACTTCTCAGTGTTGCATAATTGAAATAGTCTGCTCAATGGAGTTTATTGCAACTGATTCTTCAGAGTTGAATTCATCATATATAAGTGCTGATCTTTAGTTGCCATTCACTCTATGCCATCCTTTACTTCTCAGTGTTGCATGATTGAAATAGTCTGCTCAATGGAGTTTATTGCAACTGATTCTTCAGAGTTGAATTCATCATATATAACTGCTGATCTTTAGTTGCCATTCACTCTATGACATCCTTTACTTCTCAGTGTTGCATGATTGAAATAGTCTGCTCAATGGAGTTTATTGCAACTGATTCTTCAGAGTTGAATTCATCATATATAAGTGCTGATCTTTAGTTGCCATTCACTCTGTGCCATCCTTTACTTCTCAGTGTTGCATGATTGAAATAGTCTGCTCAATGGAGTTTATTGCAACTGATTCTTCAGAGTTGATTTCATCATATATAAGTGCTGATCTTTAGTTGCCATTCACTCTGTGCCATCCTTTACTTCTCAGTGTTGCATGATTGAAATAGTCTGCTCAATGGAGTTTATTGCAACTGATTCTTCAGAGTTGAATTCATCATATATAAGTGCTGATCTTTAGTTGCCATTCACTCTATGCCATCCTTTATTTCTCAGTGTTGCATGATTGAAATAGTCTGCTCAATGGAGTTTATTGCAACTGATTCTTCAGAGTTGAATTCATCATATATAAGTGCTGATCTTTAGTTGCCATTCACTCTGTGCCATCCTTTACTTCTCAGTGTTGCATGATTGAAATAGTCTGCTCAATGGAGTTTATTGCAACTGATTCTTCAGAGTTGAATTCATCATATATAAGTGCTGATCTTTAGTTGCCATTCACTCTGTGCCATCCTTTACTTCTCAGTGTTGCATGATTGAAATAGTCTGCTCAATGGAGTTTATTGCAACTGATTCTTCAGAGTTGAATTCATCATATATAAGTGCTGATCTTTAGTTGCCATTCACTCTGTGCCATCTTTTACTTCTCAGTGTTGCATGATTGAAATAGTCTGCTCAATGGAGTTTATTATAGCTGATTCATCAGAGTTGAATTCATCATATATAAGTGCTGATCTTTAGTTGCCATTCACTCTGTGCCATCCTTTACTTCTAAGTGTTGCATGATTGAAATAGTCTGCTCAATGGAGTTTATTGCAACTGATTCTTCAGAGTTGAATTCATCATATATAACTGCTGATCTTTAGTTGCCATTCACTCTATGACATCCTTTACTTCTCAGTGTTGCATGATTGAAATAGTCTGCTCAATGGAGTTTATTGCAACTGATTCTTCAGAGTTGAATTCATCATATATAAGTGCTGATCTTTAGTTGCCATTCACTCTGTGCCATCCTTTACTTCTCAGTGTTGCATGATTGAAATAGTCTGCTCAATGGAGTTTATTGCAACTGATTCTTCAGAGTTGATTTCATCATATATAAGTGCTGATCTTTAGTTGCCATTCACTCTGTGCCATCCTTTACTTCTCAGTGTTGCATGATTGAAATAGTCTGCTCAATGGAGTTTATTGCAGCTGATTCTTCAGAGTTGAATTCATCATATATAAGTGCTGATCTTTAGTTGCCATTCACTCTATGCCATCCTTTATTTCTCAGTGTTGCATGATTGAAATAGTCTGCTCAATGGAGTTTATTGCAACTGATTCTTCAGAGTTGAATTCATCATATATAAGTGCTGATCTTTAGTTGCCATTCACTCTGTGCCATCCTTTACTTCTCAGTGTTGCATGATTGAAATAGTCTGCTCAATGGAGTTTATTGCAACTGATTCTTCAGAGTTGAATTCATCATATATAAGTGCTGATCTTTAGTTGCCATTCACTCTGTGCCATCCTTTACTTCTCAGTGTTGCATGATTGAAATAGTCTGCTCAATGGAGTTTATTGCAACTGATTCTTCAGAGTTGAATTCATCATATATAAGTGCTGATCTTTAGTTGCCATTCACTCTGTGCCATCTTTTACTTCTCAGTGTTGCATGATTGAAATAGTCTGCTCAATGGAGTTTATTATAGCTGATTCTTCAGAGTTGAATTCATCATATATAAGTGCTGATCTTTAGTTGCCATTCACTCTGTGCCATCCTTTACTTCTCAGTGTTGCATGATTGAAATAGTCTGCTCAATGGAGTTTATTGCAACTGATTCTTCAGAGTTGAATTCATCATATATAAGTGCTGATCTTTAGTTGCCATTCACTCTGTGCCATCCTTTACTTCTCAGTGTTGCATGATTGAAATAGTCTGCTCAATGGAGTTTATTGCAACTGATTCTTCAGAGTTGAATTCATCATATATAAGTGCTGATCTTTAGTTGCCATTCACTCTGTGCCATCTTTTACTTCTCAGTGTTGCATGATTGAAATAGTCTGCTCAATGGAGTTTATTATAGCTGATTCTTCAGAGTTGAATTCATCATATATAAGTGCTGATCTTTAGTTGCCATTCACTCTGTGCCATCCTTTACTTCTCAGTGTTGCATGATTGAAATAGTCTGCTCAATGGAGTTTATTGCAGCTGATTCTTCAGAGTTGAATTCATCATATATAAGTGCTGATCTTTAGTCGCCATTCACTCTGTGCCATCCTTTACTTCTCAGTGTTGCATGATTGAAATAGTCTGCTCAATGGAGTTTATTGCAACTGATTCTTCAGAGTTGAATTCATCATATATAAGTGCTGATCTTTAGTTGCCATTCACTCTGTGCCATCCTTTACTTCTCAGTGTTGCATGATTGAAATAGTCTGCTCAATGGAGTTTATTGCAACTGATTCTTCAGAGTTGAATTCATCATATATATGTGCTGATCTTTAGTTGCCATTCACTCTGTGCCATCCTTTACTTCTCAGTGTTGCATGATTGAAATAGTCTGCTCAATGGAGTTTATTGCAACTGATTCTTCAGAGTTGAATTCATCATATATATGTGCTGATCTTTAGTTGCCATTCACTCTGTGCCATCCTTTACTTCTCAGTGTTGCATGATTGAAATAGTCTGCTGAGTGGAGTTTATTACAGCTGATTCTTCAGTGGTGAATTCATCATATATAAGTTATGATCTTTAGTTGCCATTCAGTCTATCCCATCTTTTACTTCTCAGTGTGGCATGATTGAAATAGTCTGCTCGGTGGAGTTTATTACAGCTGATTCTTCAGAATAGAATTCATCATATATTATTCCTGATCTTTAGTTGCCTTTCACTCTATGTCATCTTTTACTTCTCAGTGTGGCATGATTGAAATAGTCTGCTGAGTGGTATTTATTACAGCTGAATCTTCATAGTGCAATTCATCATATATATGTGCTGATCTTTAGTTGCCATTGACTCTGTGCCATCTTTTACTTCTCAGTGTTGCATGATTTAGGGTTCTGATCAACAGATTCTGTTACAGTTGATTCTTCAGATATAAGTGCTGATCTTTGGTTACTCTTTTCTCTCTGTTTATCTCTCTTTCTTCTAATATGTTTGTCCTGATGCCACTGTAACAAATTATGTCCTTTGTTTGTCACATTTATTAATGACATTTGCTGATGTCCAACTTTTATCATCTAATTATACTTGTTCACAATCACCCTGTTTTGACAATGAAAGTTCCTTCCCTCTATGTTGGTAGTTCATATTTCTGCTGCTGTTTTTATTATTGAATATGTCTTTTCAAAATGGCATAGTTCTAGTGATGGCTTCATAACATTTACCTCCAATCTTTTCAATAGTTCTAAGTTCACACGTGCATCTTTTCCCAGCATTGTTGAAACGTTCAGGTTAACAACTTGAAATGCCAAGTATCTTACCTTGTTTTTGACTAAGCATTTCCATTTTACTTGATCTTCAGGTTGGAAGATGTGTTGACTGTAAATCTTCAGTTGGACTTTGGTTGTCTGTAGCTGACTAGTGTAATATCTATGTGTTGCATTCTTGAGTATTAGTTTGGCTTCTGCTGTATTCTCCAGCTTGAAATTAATGGTTGTAGTGCCATTTAATACTATCTCTTTTGTCCATTGGATGTCAAAATATTTGTTTCTAATATGATGTCATCTAAAAATAGGAAGCACTATGATGAGTCATTACTTTCCTTGGCATTTATTTTTTATACTAATATCACATCATGTCAGGTAAATTACCAGATAATGGGTGAACTATGAAAGAAAGGAATATTTCCAATCTGTGTTTCTTCCATTATGGACATTATTATATCCATGATATAATAACACCTTAATAAATGGATGGAACAGAATGACAAACATGCTTGTTCTCAGAGTGAGATTTATACCACTAAGTCATATACAAAATTATATACAAATATTTACATTTGTCCAATGCATAGAAAACATAATACATATAAATAACAACAAGCACTGTGAAAAGGAGAACTTGTTTTTCTTTATTTGTAAGTTTGTATGTTATGCTATAGCCATAAACAGGGAAGATGTCAAAGCATTAAAAAAATCCATAAGAAATATCCAATTACATCATTAGAAAATTCTAAAATAAAACTTTGGAAATATTTTGATTTTTTACTCTTTTACTTGCCTATATGGTAAAATTGAATTTTCAGTTTTGGGGTAACCTTTTTCAAAAACTAAAACAAATTAATGACTTTTCATTAATTTTGAACTAAAGTTCATTGATTTATGACACTGGAAGATATCGTCACAAAAAAGTCATAACCCTAGTAAACATGTTCCAAAATAAGAGAAGTATTGACAGTATATTAACAAACTATATTTCCTTTTTGGGTATTAAAAGAGGCTTATACGCTTTTATACATATAATTATACATATGCTGAATACCAACCTGTGATATATTATTTCATTTCTCTTACATCTGTTGATACAATATACCAAATATTGTTTGGTTTTGATTTGGTTTGGTTTGGTTTACGGCATATCAACCTCTATGGGTTATTTAATGCTGACAAGATTTTTTTTTTTCTGGTAATATTTTTTTTCCAAAATGTATTGCTGGTAATAATTTTTTTCTTCAAACATTCATTGCTGGTAATAACCTTTTACAAAAATGTACTGCTGGTATTAAAACCTATTTTTACACTTTCATAGTGTTTCAACACCAGTTTGGGGTGTCAACTATTTACCCATAGCTGTGACCTTAATAATAGATGCTACCACCCTGGGTCACGGTGGAACTGGGAACATCAGCAATTAAGAGGTGGATCCATGCTCCTCAAAAACTCCTAATCAGAGGCCTTGCTGTTGGATATAGTTTATTGTCTTACCCTGCACACAGATGTAGTTTATCAGGATGGGCAAATATTGTAAGTGAGGTAACTGAATAAGTTAGGTATCATCCCATACATGTACAGTGCAGGACAGGTTTGGTGTTCATACAGGCCAGGGAAGATGTCAAATATCTGGAGATGTCATGTGGGCATGATGTGAACTGCTGGAACAGTATATTGGATTCTTGTTGCAAGAATGGTAGTAGAATAGTTTGAAGATTGTTTCAGGCATACATGGTGCTGATCAACATTCCTTCTACAAACAATAATATAATTTATGGCATCACTCCACACTATGATGCCAGAAATTTCAGGAATTGTGCCTGTCTTATATATGGATACACTTTCTAGATCTATCTATATTTCTGAAAGGAAGAATTGTAATTACATGCACTATAACATTGTTTGTACTGTTGTCCTCATCTTTATCATCATAATCATGATATTTTGGCTGTTGTCTGCTCTGGTCTTCTTCAGGTGATATACATTGGAATTTCAAACTGAATGCTTTATTTCATCCACAGGTGTAGATTGTTCTAGTTCCACATGCCATGCCTTTGGATATCTCAGTTTCAGTTATTTCCCTTTAGTAACTCAACTCTCCAAGTTTTTGTTCACCTCTGCTGTGGCCAGGTATTGAACTTGTTTTGGGTCAAGTCAAGTCGCTGGATTATTTCAACAAATGCTTTTATCCACTGGATCTAATTAATTTATTAGTAGCTTGAATTTTTCCTCTTGGTGGAGCTGGTATGTATGGTCTTGAATAACATGTGCCTATATCGCAGAGTAGTGTTTTGTCTCTAAAAGGGACAGAATGTTCCTTTAATTGTAAGGAAGTGTCCTCTTTTACTTTTTTAGTGTGGAATCTTTTTGTCCTGCAATGAGATTGAAGGTAAGAGTTTCAGGATCTAAAGAATAATGTAATGGATATCCAATGTAAATTAGAATATATAGTCCAGTTGTCAAGTATCTCTGGGGGTGTATTTATCTGTATTTAAATGTGATCTGTGAAAACAGTAAAATTTTGTCTTTCAAATAGATGCTGGAAATGACTTACAGACAAATAAACTGCAAGTAATTCCCTCTGGAAGACACTGTATTTCTGTTGTGCCTTGTTTAATTTTACAGAGAAAAATGAAATTGATCTGTATATGCCATTTTGCTTTTGATGTAGGATTGCTCCAACTGAGTTTGAAGAAGTGTCAGTTGTTAATGTAAGTGCTAAATCATCATCTCTACAGATTTAGGAGAGTTTAACAAAATTTGACAGCATTTTTTAGAGTCCTGAAATGCAGTTAATGTTTCTCTTTCTAGGATTATTTTTGCATTCTTACTTTTTTGTTTCTGTCATAAATTTGGGAGTGGAGCAAAATTTTGGCACAACTTTGAATAAATCTTTAGTAATAATTAAACCAAGGTATCTCCACAGTTGCCATAGCAATGTTGGTTGTGTAAATTGTTGTAATGTTGCAACTTTCTCTGGAATGGGTGCTATATCATGTTTATCAATCACATGGCCCAAGAAGGTCAACTGAGTAATAGCAAATTTACATTTGTTCACATTTATTTTTAAACCAAAATGTGCTAGTCTCTCAAAAACTTGTTGTAAATGGTCATGATGTTCTTTGGTATATTGGCTAGTTATGGTAACATCATCAATATATGTAATGGCAAAAGCTAACCCTCTCAGCACTTCATCTATTAGTCTTTGAAACTCAGCTGCATTATGTAATCCAAAAGGCATCCTTGTGAACTCATAGAGCCCAAAACATGTGGTAACTTCTGTTTTCTTTATATTTTCTTCTGCTGCTGAAATTTGGTAATATGCTTTAACCAAATCCAGTTTTGTGAAGACTTCTGTTCTTTGTAAACTCATGGTGAAATCGTGTATGTGTGGGATGGGGTATCTATCTTGAACCGTTTTTACATTGATATTCTGGAAATCCCCACAAGGTCACCAAACCCCTGTGTTTGGTTTTGGAACTAGTTGAGAAAGCTGCTCAAATAGCATATGATACCTAGTTGGAATATATGCTGAAATTTTGCTATTTTGTATTTATCAGGACATAATCTGAATGATGATGCATGGATTGGAGGTCCCAATATGATGTGTAGCAAAATGGCAAATTTTGTCCGTGTGCTTTTTAAAGGAGTGATAATAGAAGGAAATTTCTTTTAACAACTCTTGTATTCCACTATCAGTTGGTAAGGCAGCACTAATTCCTTTTGAGGTATACAATGAAGTGACACCTTTTTTAGCTAGTTTGTGTTACTGTCATTGAGAAAGTGAGTCACTATATCCACAGATAGCTGAAAATGAGATAAAAAGTCTGCTCTGAGAATAGGGTTATTACTTGGGCTCATATGAAAATCTATGGAAGAGGTTGCTGCAGACCCAAATTGAGAGTAAGTTTGGATTTTAGATCCATTTGCAGCCAAAAGTGTGTATGTGGAAAACATGTGTTTCTGCTTGGGGTCGAGTAGAATAATACTGATTGACTAAAAATAAGTATCCAGTATTTTGTTGTTGATATAAAATAGATGACATCCATCTTCTATTCCAGCAGCTTTATTTGCTGCCAGAATATCCATTTCCCTGTTGTGCTGTTTGGCTTTTTCTTGAGTTGAAAGTGCATGGTTCTATGTACTTCTTTGTGTGTTGTCCAAATTTGCAATGATACCATTAGGTATGATATTTGAGTTGCCCTTGGGATTTACTCCGACTTCTTCTGTGTGGAGAGTAGGAATTGTTTTTAAAGTCAGCATGAAAGCGATGGCTATTTTGCTGTTGATTTTTCTAGTTTGTCCATTGTAGTGAATGTAGTGTATACATACTTCTCCTGTGTATTATTTGTGTGTATTCTATCAGCAATTTCTGAAAATCTGTCCAACTCCAATTCATCTGGAAGTGATGCTATGATTTGTGTTGTATTTATGTGAAGTTAGTCCACAATTTTTTTAATACTGTGTCAGACATAGTATTTTCTCCTAGTAGTGTCAGAATTTTTACGAGTAGTTAGGATGGCTTCATGTCACCAAGAGTCAAATTATGAAACAGCTCATGCAGCCTTCTTTCATTGGATTTGTCTATGCAGTGTATAATGGTATTTTTCAATGTATCATAAGGTTTTTCTTCAGGCATTTGTTCCAGTAAATCACAACCTCAGTTACAAAATCAGGAGAGAGTTTCTCCACTACATATAATCTTGTTAGCATTAAAAATCACATGTAGTAGGTTTGTATGTTTGTTGGGTTTTATGTTGGGAGGTTCACCATCAATGTGGCTTCTGTTGGTTGAATCCATTGTTGCTCAGTAGCAAAGTGTCTTGGCAATGTGATGATGTTTAAAAATGTATGCTGTCTTTTGAAATACTATCCATCTATCCAGATTTTTGTTGCTATCTGAATGTCAGGATTACAAATATTTAACAACAACAGTAACACATCTTTTAAATGAAATATAAAAAAGGTTATTTTCTGAGGGAAACAGAAGCAGAATGTCAGTTGAAATAAGATTCTGAATATTTCTGAAAAGAATATATATTCTTTTCAGAAATATACAATAACAATTTTCCTTGCCACAAAGTTTTATTAAGTAATTAAATGTTCATAAAGCGTTGTGAGATGTGTGGACAGACTTACTTTATGATGGTCAGTCAATATGTCTGTGAGTCCATAGACAAGACCTTAGCTAGTGGTTGCCGACTGTTATCTCTTCCAGTGTGTATGCATGCGTACATATGTGTAGATCAAACTAGTCTCCGAAATTATTTTGAACCCCAATGCTTCTATTTTTATATCTGCAAGAGGGATCCAAAATCTAATTTCACATTTGAATGCAAGGTCTTCAATAGTTAGAAAATAATTTCACGTTGGCACACAAAAGTCTTTTTCTCAAATTTGTGGGGGTAGTGAAGGGAGTTATTTTTATTTTGTAAATGGTCCAAAAATAACACATGGTAGGTCTACAACTATGTCGCAAGTATTTCGGCAGTATTTGCCCTTGTAATGATTGTTTATCAAACAAACCATCTGATGGGATTTTATTGGTTGAAAAATATATATATATGGGATTTAATCTTCTTAATGCCTGTTCTTTTATTGTCCTCACCCCTTAACACCTTCCCCTGCATAGACATATATATACATTTTTTACTGAAAGTGTTTTTTCAGACATGGACGAATAAACACGTTCAAAAACCAGCTACATGTTTATACATCAATGTTGATTCTTCTTATGCCATTCTGAGCTTGAAACAAGTCAACTCATATGTCTGGTAGAGGTGTTAGCTACTGCTTGGGTATTCCATGTGCCTCAGTATCTTAGTTACTATATTAAAAACATAAAATATTTGTCTGAAAATGAAACATTTTTCCAAAAATAATTGGTAGGGAAGGGGTTAATAATGCTTTTTTTTATACTCTTATATTCTTTCATTACGTCTTAGTTGCTTTATTGCCTTGCTTGGACGGAAATGGTTAAAAAACAGAACATTCTGACAGCTTAATACAAAGACAATTGTACTAACAAACTTTCTTATACTTTGTCCATTGCAATTTAAAAATGTCATAATTTGTTTGGTGGATAGGAAAAGTCATAGAAATAAAAATTTATATTTTCATTTAAAATAAATATTTTCATTACAGTAGGTAATATTTTAATTTATCTATTATATCTTAGTAAAATAAAAGTGATATTTTTAATTTATAGAAATGAAATAAGGAAAACTTAAAAGTTAATTTAAAAAAATATTACTTCAGTTAAAATATTTACTTATTTTCTCTGACTTTTTTTTTCCTATCCACAAGCCTTGATATGACTTATTCCTATGACCTTTTTTCTGGTCACTGTCTCTTGAATTAGTAGTTTATTCTTACCAAAGTAGTGTCTTTATTGTTTTTCTACCTGTTATCTTCATTACATGACCTAGATATACTTTTATTTGGTAACCTATTAGTATTACTTTAACTTTAAAATGATAAGGTTGAGGAGTAAGGTCATCAAAGTAACACTAATATTCTTAAAACTAAGTAAAAATAGCCTGGGCTACTACTGACATGAAAGATGGTGGATGATGCAAGTTTGGATTCATGAATGAACAACTAGATTTTGGATGATTTTGTATCTCACATTCTGTGTGGACGGTAAATTCAAATGCTTATATAAGTTTAGCTTTTGATTGCTTCATTCACATTTAATAATAAAATACATGTATATATATTAAGTACTGAAAATTTCAAGGTAATTTTTTATTTTAGTTACTCGGTAAATTTGATCTACTCTTTTATCTTCTAATATGAAAAAATAAGTTATCTGTCCTTGACTATATTCTCATTTTTTTTTCACTCAACAGGTACCTTTGCAACATTTTCTATAATAAAAATATTACCACACTTTTTATTTTCTTTACTATCAACATTGGTTTTTTAAACTAGTTTTTCTTTTTCTTTCTCCTTCACTTTCAAGAAAAGAAAAAGATAAAGTTAGTTGTCCGACGATAACTGAAGTCTTAAAGATGAAAAAGTGTGGTAGGGTCAGGTGGGGGAAATCAAAATGAGAGAAGAAAATCGTGTCAAATGACAAGAGCAAAGGTTATTTCTAAAAGCAAGTTTAGAAAAAAGATGAATGATTCTATTTTTATGCTGACTGACAACGTCCGTCACGTGACACTACTTTAATATATATATATATATATTTATATCTGCTTACGAAAGTCACCAACTGCACATGCATTTCTTTATGTGTCTGTGTGTACGAACGATAGGGTAGGGTATGTGCGTGTGTGAGTGCATACTCTCGTTAGCATGTGTGTGTGTGTGTCTCTCTCTCTTTTGTGTGTGTGTGTGTGTTTGTGTGTGTGTGACAGAGAGAGAGAATGAGAAAGAAAAAGTTTTTTTCACTGAGAAAATGTGTAATGTGAAATGTGCATGCATACTAAAAAGAAGGAGATAGACTTACAGAGAGACTCGTGTTTTTTTTTATTGTATTTCATTGCGCGTGTATGTGGGATACAAATAATACTCGTTGGTATGAAAAAATACCTGTTAGTGTTTATTTTTAAAGTTTGGGTATGTTTTTTTCATGTTTATGTAAAAAAAAAATAAAAGTATTTTCTTTTTTTTTGCGGGAATGAATGCTTGTGAAAATTGCGTGTGTAAAGGAAAGAGGAAAAAGAAAAGAGCAAAAGTAAGTTATGAGCCTCTTCGTGTGAGTTTGCAGGAGAGAAAAAAGAGTGTAGAAAAATGGTGGGGAAAGGCAGTGAATAATCAGTAAGTAAGTGATTGAGAGTGTTAGTGAGAGAAGGGAATAAAATGGGTAAGAACAAGCTTTTTTTCTTTTTGTGCACCTAAAAAAAGATATGCGGATATGTGCATTTTTCTTCATAGTTGCAAATTTATTTTCCGCTCTTAAATAAAATAAACGACTAATGTTGAGGTTGGACATTTCAGTTGCAGTGCATATGTCGAAATTCATTAACAAATTTTTTTATTTTATTTCTCTCTCTTCTTCTTTGCTACTTTCTACCCCTCAGTCTTTATGAGTTCGGAAAATGGATTTTCGGACGGGTGAAAAATACACGTACACACGTAAAACAAAAAGTAAGTAAAGCACACCAACCCACATGAACATGGACCCTCACCTCCCATCACCACAGCTTCAAGAAAGTACAGTGTTCTCCAAAGTTGAAGATGTTTGGAAATAATCTGTATATTTGTTTTTTTTTTACATATTTCATATTTTCTGTCAATATGAAAACAAAATGTGCAAAAGAAAGAAAGAAAGAAAGAAAGAACTGGGACAATACAAATATTGTGTATATGCTTGTATGCGAGTTATTCGATATGAATATTGAAATAACTTACACTTATATTTCTCAATGACAGAAGAGAGTAAATGATGAAACACTCATGTAAAAAATGGTTCACCTGTAATAGCTCACCTTTGAATTTATTAAACAAAAATAGGTAACACTGATGAGCAAACCATCCACAGAGCTACAAGTGGTCTGAGTGGGATATAACCCCTATAACTTTTTGTTGGAACTGTCGTCAACTAAACAGAAGATTAACTTTGTCTTTTTGTGCTTCATCTATGACAATATATTTTTTGTCAACATAGCCAAATCAGTCTTTATTGCACTTCTCAGCCACAAGAATATTTTTATTATATATATTATTATAATAGTTTTATTATATATATTATTATAATAGTGGCAGAATTTCCTGGTGAGATAAAGTTTATACTGTCTGCTGGATAGAAATAAACTTGACTGGGTGGAAACAGTGACCCACTGGGAATCATGCAAATTACTAGGATTTCATTATGCAATATAGTTAACCAAAGCCTGTCCTAGAGAATAAAAAACTCAAATTCTCTGAGATTTTTTTCTATCCAAAACAGAATTAGAAAATAAATAGAAGATAAAAGGGAGTATAAGAGGTTTTGTGGTTGAAATAATTGTACATTTCCCATTTTTTAAATCTGGGGTCAGCATTTCAAATTCTGATTTTCAATGCCAGTAGATCCTCTCCTTTTGGAAATAATATAAGTTTTCCAACTTATACTATTTTCCAGTTATATGCTAATTCAATCAAATCTTGTATTATAAGTTTTTTTTTAATAAACATGTTGCTTATAATATTTTAGTTGTGGATATTCTTTCTCTTCTCATTTGTTTAATTCTTTTGATTATATTACTTTTCCATTTCCTTTTATATTACAGATGTTTTACTGATATAGTGAGTGTTCTCTTTTCTTTTTAACCTGAATATAAAATAGTCTGTTTCTTCAATACAAATGCATCGCATAATTTCTTTTACTTAAACAGTAATCATAGCAAGAATTTTTACTTAATGTCTAAATTTGATGATTGGGATCATAGAGAAAAAGTTTTTCCTGTCTTCATAATTTTCAACAAATTTCTGTTTTGCTACAATGACCCCTTGTACTTTTATCACTTCCTTAAAATATTTCATAAGCTGCCTGGAATATTGATCTGATTGACTTTCAACTGATCTAGTCTATGATTTTTTTTATAGGTACACAAAATATATGGAAAAGAAAAAAGGATCTTTTTAATATGTATTGCAAATCAGAAATCAGTAAGAAACAAAAAAATATAGTGGCAAATATATTCATCTCACAAAACATTTATATCAAACCTCACAACTGCATGTTACAGGCGATTCAATATTTTATATGCTATATTGCTCTCTAAACAAAGCAAATAAATTCAAAGAATTCTGTGTTAGTTCATGCTGTACATTTGACACCATTTTTACCTATCATTTTCTTGTTTAAAAAAGGAATTCACCCTTCCTCTTTACAATGTACACCTGAAAGAGGTTGTAGGTTGGATTGGCTGAAAAATGATGTCAACAACAAAAGCAACAAAAAGAATACAATCAATAGTTACAATAATTCTTGAAACGATAGTGATTTTTTGCAAAATAACAAAATTTATCTTTTATTAAATTATTTATTAACATTTTCATTGTGTTATGATTAATTGATTGATTTTTTTGTTTAATGGCACATCAACTCCTTATGGGTCATTTAATGCTGAAATTTAATTTTTTTGGAAGCTTTGAAGTAATAAAATTATGGTCAGTACTGGTGCTGGTCAACTGATGGTTATATGTTGACCACTTTGTTCCTTCATCTGCTCTACTGACATTGTGTTCTTTGATCACAATGCAGCAAAGATCAAATTTTCATCCATACTTAAGCACTGAATCAAGTTATGGCAGAACCATGCTACAAAAAGAACAAAGCTGGTGAAAATACAATTATAATAAATAATGAAGTATGCTGGGATAATTTTCAATTGGTTTATCTAATAATTGATACAGCAAAATTTACCCTTCTCATTAAACTCTCTATCATGACATTGTATCTCTTGCTTCTAGAACTTAGAGTAGGTTAAACATACATAAGGAATTAGATCGGGAATTCTGTCATCAACAGGTCACATGGGGTCCAGCAGCTCCTTCTCTGTTGCTGATACGACTCAGCTGTATCCTTCACTCCAACTGTTGGCTTCAACTAAGCATTTGGTTTATATATATTTCACCCAATTTCTACATCTCATTATTATTCATTAATTATTCATGAATTAATTCATTAATTATTCATGAATTAATTATTTTCTCCAACCCTGGAAATATGACATTGTTATCCTCCGTCATAATTATATCTCTTTCTGATTCATTCTACATGCTGGCCAGATGTGAATGCCACAAAGGCAGAGAATGAAATGACAAAAGTTGTTTTCTGTATATTAGGCTCCACACATCACATCTGGTCTATGAAGTGAGCTCTGGCAGTGGCCAATTGCAAACATTCCTTCCAGAAAAGGAGATGCCCCTGGGGGACTGCCAGACCTGCTTAAAAGCAGGTCTCTGAGAACAACACCAAAGTTGCTGCTCAGTGAACTGCCAGCCATCATGCAGGGCACTGCTGCTGTTGCCACTGCTGCCACCAGTGCTATCACCACCACTGCTGCTGCTATGACCATAACCACCATCACTCAACATGACCACACTTCTCAATGACCATTACCATTCCCAGGCTTAATTAACCACCTTGGCCATTCTTCAGCTTCAACATGATAGCATCTCGACCTCATCACTTTGGCAAACACCAGCCACAAGCAGCTGACTATCCAGCTCTGACTCCACCCAGCTACAAGCCTTCATCTTCGATGACACTGTCACTTCAGCAAATACCAATATGATAACATCTCAACTTTGATACCATGTCACCTCAGCAAATACCAACAGGATAACATCTCAACTTCAACTCTTAATGCTCACATCCTATGCATCAACAAAGTCAGATTCATGATTTCTCCCAACCCCTAACACTTGCATCCTATGCATTGGCAAAGTCAGATTCATGAGTTTTACTGACTCCTAACACTTGCATCAGCAAAGTCAGATTTGTGACTTCTCCTGATTACTAATGCTTACATCCTATACATTGGCAAAGTCAGATTTGTGACTTCTCCCGACTCTTAACACACACAACCAACTGCTGTCACCTCAGCATAATTAATATGTATGAGGCATTCCCTTGCAGCCATCACCATGACCCAGTTCAACAGAACAGGCCTACCAACCATGCCAATCCAATGTCATCCACATTCCATAGAATGGGCCTACCAACCAATGAAAGCAGTCTATCACTGTGACCTCGATCAACCAATATGCACCAACCATGCCCTGTGACCTCACACCAAGCCCACACAAGAATTAGGTCAACTCCTGGCACTACCCTTACACCCAACCGTCACTCTGATGACCAGCCACTGAAATGGACATGCCACCCATACTTCAATATCTCTGTAAAATATGCCAACAATAAACATTGTTCAAATCTAATCCTTGTTATTCCTTTCTCCAGTTACCAAATGCTTAATATAACAACATCAACCCTCAAACAAAGCGGTCAGCTATTTCAAAACAATAAACTTTATCTCCACATTCCTGTTTTTTCAGTTGGCTGTGTCATAATTGAATTCTTACATTAACAAATTTTTGTGTTTAAAAATTTATTTCAAATTGGCAAAGAATTCTCTTTGTTGAATTTCAATGAATTCCCTTTGTTTGTCGATTTCCCAATATTACCAAATAATTTCCTGCCCAGTTGCATGTTTACAAAACCTAGCTTTGTGAATTCTTTTGGCTTTACCCAAATTTGCTCTCCAGCCTTCAATGACCTTCAAATACCAAAACAGTCAACTATCCAAAACAATGATTTTTTTCTGATAACTTTTTGCACTTTGAAATTTATTTCAAATTGGTAAATAATTTTTTTCATTCCTCATTCTTAAGGACATATTTTAGGCTGTTTTACATTCCGGCTTTTGGATTCATAACAATTCTATTCACCCATCAGTTTATCAGGAAAAAAACATTTCTCTTTTTTCTTCGCTTCATATTTCAATTCATGTTTTCACCTTAATAATTTTAATATTTTTAACCCTTCCAATTCTCCAATTCTATATGTGTTTTTCACATGAACCTTTTTAATACTGATTTCATATGACTAGTGTCACAATCCCCTCTTTCCCATTTCTGCCATTTACAAGTAAATGACAGAAAGCAAGGTTTTTATTAGAAAGTTTCTGAACATATTACGTTGACAGGTTATTTTTTCATATGTGACAATTTTTTGTCACTCAAATAATGAGAGGGATTTTCTTTTTAATGAATCCACTCCAAGTGAGGTAATAATGGCACTAAGACACAAATGGTTACTGCGAGTGAGAAAGAATGAGAGACTTTAGAAGGAATTGGAAAGCCAATCCTAAACAGAAAACATGAGATAGACATCTACTTCTGTACAAAAGATAAGGGAGGGGGGAAAATTGATAGACAAACCTATCTTCTCGTAATGGGAATAAATAAATAAATAGTAAATAAAGTTTCAGTGTTTAGGCAGAGACATTAAAAGTATAGAGTTGAAGCAGATTTTAGAAGGAACCAGAAACCCAATCCTAAACAGGACATAAGGGATAAATCTCTATTCCTCTTCAATAATAATAATAATAATAATAATAATTGGGTATTCACAGAAATAATAAACTGATGGCTTACTTTGGGATTTAAATGACAACAAGTCATATTTTCTCCAAAATTCTTCTTTATTAATGTAGCTGTTAGTTCAAACTCTTCACTTAATTTTTGCTTATCCATAATTAATATTATGTATTACTCAGTTTAGATCCCAATAGTTCAAAGATACCTGGGACAGGTGTAGTGAGAATGTCCCACTTCCTCTATTATTAATATTATTTATTTCTCAATTTAGACCCTAATCCTTCAAAGATAACTGGGACAGTGATGGCCTAAATGTGCCACTTCCTCCATTATTAATATTATTTATTTCTCAATTTAGACCCTAATCCTTCAAAGATAACAGGGACAGTGATGGCCCAAATGTCCCACTTCCTCTATTATTAATATTATTTATTTCTCTATTTAGACCCTAATCCTTCAAAGATAACTGGGACAGTGATGGCCAAAATGTTCCACTTCCCCTATTATTAATATTATTTATTTCTCAATTTAGACCCTAATCCTTCAAAGATAACTGGGACAGTGATGGCCCAAATGTTCCACTTCCTCTATTATTAATATTATTTATTTCTCAATTTAGACACTAATCCTTCAAAGATAACTGGCACAGTGATGGCCCAAATGTTCCACTTCCTCTATTATTAATATTATTTCTTTCTCAATTAGGACCCCCACACTTCAAAAATAACTGGGACAGGTGTGGTGAGATTGTACCACTTCCTCCATTATTAATATTATTTGTTTCTCAATTTAGACCCTAATCCTTCAAAGATAACTGGGACAGTGATGGCCCAAATGTCCCACTTCCTCTATTATTAATATTATTTATTTCTCAATTTAGACCCTAATCCTTCAAAGATAACTGGGACAGTGATGGCCCAAATGTTCCACTTCCTCTATTATTAATATTATTTATTTCTCAATTTAGACCCTAATCCTTCAAAGATAACTGGGAAAGTGATGGCTCAAATATCCCACTTCCTCTATTATTAATATTATTTATTTCTCAATTTAGACCCTATTCCTTCAAAGATAACTGGGACAGTGATGGCCCAAATGTTCCACTTCCTCTATTATTAATATTATTTATTTCTCAATTTAGACCCTAATCCTTCAAAGATAACTGGGACAGTGATGGCTCAAATGTCCCACTTCCTCTATTATTAATATTATTTATTTCTCAATTTAGACCCTATTCCTTCAAAGATAACTGGGACAGTGATGGCCCAAATGTTCCACTTCCTCTGATATTAATATTATTTATTTCTCAATTTAGACCCTAATCCTTCAAAGATAACTGGGACAGTGATGGCCCAAATGTCCCACTTCCTCTATTATTAATATTATTTATTTCTGAATTTAGACCCTAATCCTTCAAAGATAACATGGACAGTGACGGCCCAAATGTGCCACTTCCTCTATTATTAATATTATTTATTTCTGAATTTAGACCCTAATCCTTCAAAGATAACAGGGACAGTGACGGCCCAAATGTGCCACTTCCTCTATTATTAATATTATTTATTTCTCAATTTAGACACTAATCCTTCAAAGATAACTGGGACAGTGATGGCCCAAATGTTCCACTTCCTCTATTATTAATATTATTTATTTCTCAATTAGGACCCCCACACTTCAAAGATAACTGGGACATGTGTGGTGAGATTGTACCACTTCCTCCATTATTAATATTATTTGTTTCTCAATTTAGACCCTAATCCTTCAAAGATAACTGGGACAGTGATGGCCCAAATGTCCCACTTCCTCTATTATTAATATTATTTATTTCTCAATTTAGACCCTAATCCTTCAAAGATAACTGGGACAGTGATGGCCCAAATGTTCCACTTCCTCTATTATTAATATTATTTATTTCTCAATTTAGACACTAATCCTTCAAAGATAACTGGGACAGTGATGGCCCAAATGTTCCACTTCCTCTATTATTAATATCATTTATTTCTCAATTTAGACACTAATCCTTCAAAGATAACTGGGACAGTGATGGCCCAAATGTTCCACTTCCTCTATTATTAATATTATTTATTTCTCAATTTAGACACTAATCTTTCAAAGATAACTGGGACAGTGATGGCCCAAATGTTCCACTTCCTCTATTATTAATATTATTTATTTCTCAATTAGGGCAGCCACACTTCAAAGATAACTGGGACAGGTGTGGTGAGATTGTACCACTTCCTCCATTATTAATATTATTTGTTTCTCAATTAAGACCCTAATCCTTCAAAGATAACTGGGACAGTGATGGCCCAAATGTCCCACTTCCTCTATTATTATTATTATTTATTTCTCAATTTAGACACTAATCCTTCAAAGATAACTCGGACAGTGATGGCCCAAATGTTCCACTTCCTCTATTATTAATATTATTTATTTCTCAATTTAGACCCTATTCCTTCAAAGATAACTGGGACCGTGATGGCCCAAATGTTCCACTTCCTCTATTATTAATATTATTTATTTCTCAATTAGGACCCTAATCCTTCAAAGATAACTGGGACAGTGATGGCCCAAATGTCCCACTTCCTCTATTATTAATATTATTTATTTCTCAATTTAGACACTAATCCTTCAAAGATAACTGGGACAGTTATGACCGAAATGTCCCACTTCCTCTATTATTAATAGTATTTATTTCTGAATTTAGACCCTAATCCTTCAAAGATAACTGGTACAGTGATGACCGAAATGTGCCACTTCCTCTATTATTAATATTATTTATTTCTCAATTTAGACCCTAATCCTTCAAAGATAACTGGGACAGTGATGGCCCAAATGTCCCACTTCCTAGATTATTAATATTATTTATTTCTCAATTTAGACCCTAGTCCTTCAAAGATAGCTGGGACAGTGATGGCCCAAATGTGCCACTTCCTCTATTATTAATATTATTTATTTCTCAATTTAGACCCTAATCATTCAAAGATAACTGGGACAGTGATGCCCCAAATGTCCCACTTCCTCTATTATTAATATTATTTATTTCTCAATTTAGACCCTAATCATTCAAAGATAACTGGGACAGTGATGCCCCAAATGTCCCACTTCCTCTATTATTAATATTATTTATTTCTCAATTTAGACCCTAATCCTTCAAAGATAACTGGTACAGTGATGACCGAAATGTCCCACTTCCTCTATTATTAATATTATTTATTTCTCAATTTAGACCCTAATCATTCAAAGATAACTGGGACAGTGATGCCCCAAATGTCCCACTTCCTCTATTATTAATATTATTTATTTCTCAATTTAGACCCTAATCCTTCAAAGATAATTGGGACAGTGATGACCCAAATGTTCCACTTCCTCTATTATTAATATTATTTATTTCTCAATTTAGACCCTATTCCTTCAAAGATAACTGGGACCGTGATGGCCCAAATGTTCCACTTCCTCTATTATTAATATTATTTATTTCTCAATTAGGACCCTAATCCTTCAAAGATAACTGGGACAGTGATGGCCCAAATGTCCCACTTCCTCTATTATTAATATTATTTATTTCTCAATTTAGACACTAATCCTTCAAAGATAACTGGGACAGTTATGACCGAAATGTCCCACTTCCTCTATTATTAATAGTATTTATTTCTGAATTTAGACCCTAATCCTTCAAAGATAACTAGTACAGTGATGACCGAAATGTGCCACTTCCTCTATTATTAATATTATTTATTTCTCAATTTAGACCCTAATCCTTCAAAGATAACTGGGACAGTGATGGCCCAAATGTCCCACTTCCTAGATTATTAATATTATTTATTTCTCAATTTAGACCCTAGTCCTTCAAAGATAGCTGGGACAGTGATGGCCCAAATGTGCCACTTCCTCTATTATTAATATTATTTATTTCTCAATTTAGACCCTAATCATTCAAAGATAACTGGGACAGTGATGCCCCAAATGTCCCACTTCCTCTATTATTAATATTATTTATTTCTCAATTTAGACCCTAATCATTCAAAGATAACTGGGACAGTGATGCCCCAAATGTCCCACTTCCTCTATTATTAATATTATTTATTTCTCAATTTAGACCCTAATCCTTCAAAGATAACTGGTACAGTGATGACCGAAATGTCCCACTTCCTCTATTATTAATATTATTTATTTCTCAATTTAGACCCTAATCATTCAAAGATAACTGGGACAGTGATGCCCCAAATGTCCCACTTCCTCTATTATTAATATTATTTATTTCTCAATTTAGACCCTAATCCTTCAAAGATAACTGGGACAGTGATGGCCCAAATGTTCCACTTCCTCTATTATTAATATTATTTATTTCTCAATTTAGACCCTAATCCTTCAAAGATAACTGGTACAGTGATGACCGAAATGTCCCACTTCCTTTATTATTAATATTATTTATTTCTCAATTTAGACACTAATCCTTCAAAGATAACTGGGACAGTGATGGCCCAAATGTTCCACTTCCTCTATTATTAATATCATTTATTTCTCAATTAGGACCCCAACACTTCAAAGACAACTGGGACAGGTGTGGTGAGATTGTTCCACTTCCTCCATTATTAATATTATTTATTTCTCAATTTAGACCCTAATCCTTCAAAGATAACTGGGACAGTGATGGCCCAAACGTTCCACTTCCTCTATTATTAATATTATTTATTTCTCAATTTAGACACTAATCCTTCAAAGATAACTGGCACAGTGATGGCCCAAATGTTCCACTTCCTCTATTATTAATATTATTTATTTCTCAATTAGGACCCCCACACTTCAAAAATAACTGGGACAGGTGTGGTGAGATTGTACAACTTCCTCCATTATTAATATTATTTGTTTCTCAATTTAGACCCTAATCCTTCAAAGATAACTGGGACAGTGATGGCCCAAATGTCCCACTTCCTCTATTATTAATATTATTTATTTCTCAATTTAGACCCTAATCCTTCAAAGATAACTGGGACAGTGATGGCCCAAATGTTCCACTTCCTCTATTATTAATATTATTTATTTCTCAATTTAGACCCTAATCCTTCAAAGATAACTGGGACAGTGATGGCTCAAATGTCCCTCTTCCTCTATTATTAATATTATTTATTTCTCTTTTAGACCCTATTCCTTCAAAGATAACTGGGACAGTGATGGCCCAAATGTTCCACTTCCTCTATTATTAATATTATTTATTTCTCAATTTAGACACTAATCCTTCAAAGATAACTGGGACAGTGATGGCTCAAATGTCCCACTTCCTCTATTATTAATATTATTTATTTCTCAATTTAGATCCTATTCCTTCAAAGATAACTGGGACAGTGATGGCCCAAATGTTCCACTTCCTCTGATATTAATATTATTTATTTCTCAATTTAGACCCTAATCCTTCAAAGATAACTGGGACAGTGATGGCCCAAATGTCCCACTTCCTCTATTATTAATATTATTTATTTCTGAATTTAGACCCTAATCCTTCAAAGATAACATGGACAGTGACGGCCCAAATGTGCCACTTCCTCTATTATTAATATTATTTATTTCTGAATTTAGACCCTAATCCTTCAAAGATAACAGGGACAGTGACAGCCCAAATGTGCCACTTCCTCTATTATTAATATTATTTATTTCTCAATTTAGACACTAATCCTTCAAAGATAACTGGGACAGTGATGGCCCAAATGTTCCACTTCCTCTATTATTAATATTATTTATTTCTCAATTAGGACCCCCACACTCCAAAGATAACTGGGACATGTGTGGTGAGATTGTACCACTTCCTCCATTATTAATATTATTTGTTTCTCAATTTAGACCCTAATCCTTCAAAGATAACTGGGACAGTGATGGCCCAAATGTCCCACTTCCTCTATTATTAATATTATTTATTTCTCAATTTAGACCCTAATCCTTCAAAGATAACTGGGACAGTGATGGCCCAAATGTTCCACTTCCTCTATTATTAATATTATTTATTTCTCAATTTAGACACTAATCCTTCAAAGATAACTGGGACAGTGATGGCCCAAATGTGCCACTTCCTCTATTATTAATATCATTTATTTCTCAATTTAGACACTAATCCTTCAAAGATAACTGGGACAGTGATGGCCCAAATGTTCCACTTCCTCTATTATTAATATTATTTATTTCTCAATTAGGACCCCCACACTCCAAAGATAACTGGGACATGTGTGGTGAGATTGTACCACTTCCTCCATTATTAATATTATTTGTTTCTCAATTTAGACCCTAATCCTTCAAAGATAACTGGGACAGTGATGGCCCAAATGTCCCACTTCCTCTATTATTAATATTATTTATTTCTCAATTTAGACCCTAATCCTTCAAAGATAACTGGGACAGTGATGGCCCAAATGTTCCACTTCCTCTATTATTAATATTATTTATTTCTCAATTTAGACACTAATCCTTCAAAGATAACTGGGACAGTGATGGCCCAAATGTGCCACTTCCTCTATTATTAATATCATTTATTTCTCAATTTAGACACTAATCCTTCAAAGATAACTGGGACAGTGATGGCCCAAATGTTCCACTTCCTCTATTATTAATATCATTTATTTCTCAATTTAGACACTAATCCTTCAAAGATAACTGGGACAGTGGTGGCCCAAATGTTCCACTTCCTCTATTATTAATATTATTTATTTCTCAATTAGGGCACCCACACTTCAAAGATAACTGGGACAGGTGTGGTGAGATTGTACCACTTCCTCCATTATTAATATTATTTGTTTCTCAATTAAGACCCTAATCCTTCAAAGATAACTCGGACAGTGATGGCCCAAATGTTCCACTTCCTCTATTATTAATATTATTTATTTCTCAATTAGGGCACCCACACTTCAAAGATAACTGGGACAGGTGTGGTGAGATTGTACCACTTCCTCCATTATTAATATTATTTATTTCTCAATTTAGACACTAATCCTTCAAAGATAACTCGGACAGTGATGGCCCAAATGTTCCACTTCCTCTATTATTAATATTATTTATTTCTCAATTTAGACCCTATTCCTTCAAAGATAACTGGGACCGTGATGGCCCAAATGTTCCACTTCCTCTATTATTAATATTATTTATTTCTCAATTAGGACCCTAATCCTTCAAAGATAACTGGGACAGTGATGGCCCAAATGTCCCACTTCCTCTATTATTAATATTATTTATTTCTCAATTTAGACACTAATCCTTCAAAGATAACTGGGACAGTTATGACCGAAATGTCCCACTTCCTCTATTATTAATATTATTTATTTCTGAATTTAGACCCTAATCCTTCAAAGATAACAGGGACAGTGATGACCGAAATGTGCCACTTCCTCTATTATTAATATTATTTATTTCTCAATTTAGACCCTAATCCTTCAAAGATAACTGGGACAGTGATGGCCCAAATGTCCCACTTCCTAGATTATTAATATTATTTATTTCTCAATTTAGACCCTAGTCCTTCAAAGATAACTGGGACAGTGATGGCCCAAATGTGTCACTTCCTCTATTATTAATATTATTTATTTCTCAATTTAGACCCTAATCATTCAAAGATAACTGGGACAGTGATGCCCCAAATGTCCCACTTCCTCTATTATTAATATTATTTATTTCTCAATTTAGACCCTAATCCTTCAAAGATAACTGGGACAGTGATGACCGAAATGTCCCACTTCCTCTATTATTAATATTATTTATTTCTCAATTTAGACCCTAATCATTCAAAGATAACTGGGACAGTGATGCCCCAAATGTCCCACTTCCTCTATTATTAATATTATTTATTTCTCAATTTAGACCCTAATCCTTCAAAGATAACTGGTACAGTGATGACCGAAATGTCCCACTTCCTCTATTATTAATATTATTTATTTCTCAATTTAGACCCTAATCATTCAAAGATAACTGGGACAGTGATGCCCCAAATGTCCCACTTCCTCTATTATTAATATTATTTATTTCTCAATTTAGACCCTAATCCTTCAAAGATAACTGGGACAGTGATGGCCCAAATGTTCCACTTCCTCTATTATTAATATTATTTATTTCTCAATTTAGACCCTAATCCTTCAAAGATAACTGGTACAGTGATGACCGAAATGTGCCACTTCCTCTATTATTAATATTATTTATTTCTCAATTTAGACCCTAATCCTTCAAAGATAACTGGGACAGTGATGGCCCAAATGTCCCACTTCCTAGATTATTAATATTATTTATTTCTCAATTTAGACCCTAGTCCTTCAAAGATAGCTGGGACAGTGATGGCCCAAATGTGCCACTTCCTCTATTATTAATATTATTTATTTCTCAATTTAGACCCTAATCATTCAAAGATAACTGGGACAGTGATGCCCCAAATGTCCCACTTCCTCTATTATTAATATTATTTATTTCTCAATTTAGACCCTAATCATTCAAAGATAACTGGGACAGTGATGCCCCAAATGTCCCACTTCCTCTATTATTAATATTATTTATTTCTCAATTTAGACCCTAATCCTTCAAAGATAACTGGGACAGTGATGGCCCAAATGTTCCACTTCCTCTATTATTAATATTATTTATTTCTCAATTTAGACCCTAATCCTTCAAAGATAACTGGTACAGTGATGACCGAAATGTCCCACTTCCTTTATTATTAATATTATTTATTTCTCAATTTAGACACTAATCCTTCAAAGATAACTGGGACAGTGATGGCCCAAATGTTCCACTTCCTCTATTATTAATATCATTTATTTCTCAATTAGGACCCCAACACTTCAAAGACAACTGGGACAGGTGTGGTGAGATTGTTCCACTTCCTCCATTATTAATATTATTTATTTCTCAATTTAGACCCTAATCCTTCAAAGATAACTGGGACAGTGATGGCCCAAACGTTCCACTTCCTCTATTATTAATATTATTTATTTCTCAATTTAGACACTAATCCTTCAAAGATAACTGGCACAGTGATGGCCCAAATGTTCCACTTCCTCTATTATTAATATTATTTATTTCTCAATTAGGACCCCCACACTTCAAAAATAACTGGGACAGGTGTGGTGAGATTGTACAACTTCCTCCATTATTAATATTATTTGTTTCTCAATTTAGACCCTAATCCTTCAAAGATAACTGGGACAGTGATGGCCCAAATGTCCCACTTCCTCTATTATTAATATTATTTATTTCTCAATTTAGACCCTAATCCTTCAAAGATAACTGGGACAGTGATGGCCCAAATGTTCCACTTCCTCTATTATTAATATTATTTATTTCTCAATTTAGACCCTAATCCTTCAAAGATAACTGGGACAGTGATGGCTCAAATGTCCCACTTCCTCTATTATTAATATTATTTATTTCTCAATTTAGACCCTATTCCTTCAAAGATAACTGGGACAGTGATGGCCCAAATGTTCCACTTCCTCTATTATTAATATTATTTATTTCTCAATTTAGACACTAATCCTTCAAAGATAACTGGGACAGTGATGGCTCAAATGTCCCACTTCCTCTATTATTAATATTATTTATTTCTCAATTTAGATCCTATTCCTTCAAAGATAACTGGGACAGTGATGGCCCAAATGTTCCACTTCCTCTGATATTAATATTATTTATTTCTCAATTTAGACCCTAATCCTTCAAAGATAACTGGGACAGTGATGGCCCAAATGTCCCACTTCCTCTATTATTAATATTATTTATTTCTGAATTTAGACCCTAATCCTTCAAAGATGACATGGACAGTGACGGCCCAAATGTGCCACTTCCTCTATTATTAATATTATTTATTTCTGAATTTAGACCCTAATCCTTCAAAGATAACAGGGACAGTGACAGCCCAAATGTGCCACTTCCTCTATTATTAATATTATTTATTTCTCAATTTAGACACTAATCCTTCAAAGATAACTGGGACAGTGATGGCCCAAATGTTCCACTTCCTCTATTATTAATATTATTTATTTCTCAATTAGGACCCCCACACTTCAAAGATAACTGGGACATGTGTGGTGAGATTGTACCACTTCCTCCATTATTAATATTATTTGTTTCTCAATTTAGACCCTAATCCTTCAAAGATAACTGGGACAGTGATGGCCCAAATGTCCCACTTCCTCTATTATTAATATTATTTATTTCTCAATTTAGACCCTAATCCTTCAAAGATAACTGGGACAGTGATGGCCCAAATGTTCCACTTCCTCTATTATTAATATTATTTATTTCTCAATTTAGACACTAATCCTTCAAAGATAACTGGGACAGTGATGGCCCAAATGTTCCACTTCCTCTATTATTAATATCATTTATTTCTCAATTTAGACACTAATCCTTCAAAGATAACTGGGACAGTGATGGCCCAAATGTTACACTTCCTGTATTATTAATATTATTTATTTCTCAATTTAGACACTAATCCTTCAAAGATAACTGGGACAGTGATGGCCCAAATGTTCCACTTCCTCTATTATTAATATTATTTATTTCTCAATTAGGGCACCCACACTTCAAAGATAACTGGGACAGGTGTGGTGAGATTGTACCACTTCCTCCATTATTAATATTATTTGTTTCTCAATTAAGACCCTAATCCTTCAATGATAACTGGGACAGTGATGGCCCAAATGTCCCACTTCCTCTATTATTAATATTATTTATTTCTCAATTTAGACACTAATCCTTCAAAGATAACTCGGACAGTGATGGCCCAAATGTTCCACTTCCTCTATTATTAATATTATTTATTTCTCAATTTAGACCCTATTCCTTCAAAGATAACTGGGACCGTGATGGCCCAAATGTTCCACTTCCTCTATTATTAATATTATTTATTTCTCAATTAGGACCCTAATCCTTCAAAGATAACTGGGACAGTGATGGCCCAAATGTCCCACTTCCTCTATTATTAATATTATTTATTTCTCAATTTAGACACTAATCCTTCAAAGATAACTGGGACAGTTATGACCGAAATGTCCCACTTCCTCTATTATTAATATTATTTATTTCTGAATTTAGACCCTAATCCTTCAAAGATAACAGGGACAGTGATGACCGAAATGTGCCACTTCCTCTATTATTAATATTATTTATTTCTCAATTTAGACCCTAATCCTTCAAAGATAACTGGGACAGTGATGGCCCAAATGTCCCACTTCCTAGATTATTAATATTATTTATTTCTCAATTTAGACCCTAGTCCTTCAAAGATAACTGGGACAGTGATGGCCCAAATGTGTCACTTCCTCTATTATTAATATTATTTATTTCTCAATTTAGACCCTAATCATTCAAAGATAACTGGGACAGTGATGCCCCAAATGTCCCACTTCCTCTATTATTAATATTATTTATTTCTCAATTTAGACCCTAATCCTTCAAAGATAACTGGGACAGTGATGACCGAAATGTCCCACTTCCTCTATTATTAATATTATTTATTTCTCAATTTAGACCCTAATCATTCAAAGATAACTGGGACAGTGATGCCCCAAATGTCCCACTTCCTCTATTATTAATATTATTTATTTCTCAATTTAGACCCTAATCCTTCAAAGATAACTGGTACAGTGATGACCGAAATGTCCCACTTCCTCTATTATTAATATTATTTATTTCTCAATTTAGACCCTAATCATTCAAAGATAACTGGGACAGTGATGCCCCAAATGTCCCACTTCCTCTATTATTAATATTATTTATTTCTCAATTTAGACCCTAATCCTTCAAAGATAACTGGGACAGTGATGGCCCAAATGTTCCACTTCCTCTATTATTAATATTATTTATTTCTCAATTTAGACCCTAATCCTTCAAAGATAACTGGTACAGTGATGACCGAAATGTCCCACTTCCTCTATTATTAATATTATTTATTTCTCAATTTAGACCCTAATCCTTCAAAGATAACTGGGACAGTGATGGCCCAAATAATCCCACTTCCTAGATTATTAATATTATTTATTTCTCAATTTAGACCCTAGTCCTTCAAAGATAACTGGGACAGTGATGGCCCAAATGTGCCACTTCCTCTATTATTAATATTATTTATTTCTCAATTTAGACCCTAATCATTCAAAGATAACTGGGACAGTGATGCCCCAAATGTCCCACTTCCTCTATTATTAATATTATTTATTTCTCAATTTAGACCCTAATCCTTCGAAGATAACTGGGACAGTGATGACCGAAATGTCCCACTTCCTCTATTATTAATATTATTTATTTCTCAATTTAGACCCTAATCATTCAAAGATAACTGGGACAGTGATGCACCAAATGTTCCACTTCCTCTATTATTAATATTATTTATTTCTGAATTTAGACCCTAATCCTTCAAAGATAACTGGTACAGTGATGACCGAAATGTCCCACTTCCTCTATTATTAATATTATTTATTTCTCAATTTAGACCCTAATCATTCAAAGATAACTGGGACAATGATGCCCCAAATGTCCCACTTCCTCTATTATTAGTATTATTTATTTCTCAATTTAGACCCTATTCCTTCAAAGATAACTGGGACAGTGATGGCCCAAATGTTCCACTTCCTCTATTATTAATATTATTTATTTCTCAATTTAGACCCTAATCCTTCAAAGATAACTGGGACAGTGATGACCGAAATGTCCCACTTCCTCTATTATTAATATTATTTATTTCTCAATTTAGACCCTAATCCTTCAAAGATAACTGGTACAGTGATGACCGAAATGTCCCACTTCCTCTATCATTAATATTATTTATTTCTCAATTTAGACCCTAATCCTTCAAAGATAACTGTGACAGTGATGTCCCAAATGTCCCACTCCCTAGATTATTAATATTATTTATTTCTCAATTTAGACCCTATTCCTTCAAAGATAACTGGGACAGTGATGGCCCAAATGTGCCACTTCCTCTATTATTAATATTATTTATTTCTCAATTTAGACCCTAATCCTTCAAAGATAACTGGGACAGTGATGGCCCAAATGTTCCACTTCCTCTATTATTAATATTATTTATTTCTCAATTAGGACCCCCACACTTCAAAGATAACTGGGACATGTGTGGTGAGATTGTACCACTTCCTCCATTATTAATATTATTTGTTTCTCAATTTAGACCCTAATCCTTCAAAGATAACTGGGACAGTGATGACCGAAATGTCCCACTTCCTCTATTATTAATATTATTTATTTCTGAATTTAGACCCTAATCCTTCAAAGATAACTGGGACAGTGATGCCCCAAATGTCCCACTTCCTCTATTATTAATATTATTTATTTCTCAATTTAGACCCTAATCCTTCAAAGATAACTGGGACAGTGATGGCCCAAATGTCCCACTTCCTAGATTATTAATATTATTTATTTCTCAATTTAGACCCTAGTCATTCAAAGATAACTTGGACAGTGATGGCCCAAACGTGCCACTTCCTCTATTATTAATATTATTTATTTCTCAATTTAGACCCTAATCCTTCAAAGATAATTGGGACAGTGATGGCCCAAATGTTCCACTTCCTCTATTATTAATATTATTTATTTCTCAATTAGGACCCCCACACTTCAAAGATAACTGGGACAGGTGTGGTGAGATTGTACCACTTCCTCCATTATTAATATTATTTGTTTCTCAATTTAGACCCTAATCCTTCAAAGATAACTGGGACAGTGATGTCCCAAATGTCCCACTTCCTCTATTATTAATATTATTTATTTCTCAATTTAGACCCTAATCCTTCAAAGATAACTGGGACAGTGATGGCCCAAATGTTCCACTTCCTCTATTATTAATATTATTTATTTCTCAATTTATACCCTAATCCTTCAAAGATAACTGGGACAGTGATGGCTCAAATGTCCCACTTCCTCTATTATTAATATTATTTATTTCTCAATTCAGACCCTATTCCTTCGAAGATAACTGGGACAGTGATGGCCCAAATGTTCAACTTCCTCTATTATTAATATTATTTATTTCTCAATTTAGACCCTAATCCTTCAAAGATAACAGGGACAGTGATGGCCCAAATGTGCCTCTTCCTCTTTTATTAATATTATTTATTTCTCAATTTAGACCCTAATCCTTCAAAGATAACTGGGACAGTGATGGCCCAAATGTCCCACTTCTTTTATTATTAATATTATTTATTTCTCAATTTAGACCCTAATCCTTCAAAGATAACTGGGACAGTGATGGCCCAAATGTCCCACTTCTTTTATTATTAATATTATTTATTTCTCAATTTAGACCCTAATCCTTCAAAGATAACTGGGACAGTGATGGCCCAAATATTCCACTTCCTTTATTATTAATATTATTTATTTCTCAATTGGGACCCCCACACTTCAAAGATAACTGGGACAGGTGTGGTGAGATTGTACCACTTCCTCCATTATTAATATTATTTGTTTCTCAATTTAGACCCTAATCCTTCAAAGATAACTGGGACAGTGATGGCCCAAATGTTCCACTTCCTCTTTTATTAATATTATTTATTTCTCAATTTAGACCCTAATCCTTGAAAGATAACTGGGACAGTGAGGGCCCAAATGTCCCACTTCTTTTATTATTAATATTATTTATTTCTCAATTTAGACCCTAATCCTTCAAAGATAACTGCGACAGTGATGGCCCAAATGTCCCACTTCTTTTATTATTAATATTATTTATTTCTCAATTTAGACCCTAATCCTTCAAAGATAACTGGGACAGTGATGGCCCAAATATTACACTTCCTTTATTATTAATATTATTTATTTCTCAATTAGGACCCCCACACTTCAAATATAACTGGGACAGGTATGGTGAGATTGTACCACTTCCTCCATTATTAATATTATTTGTTTCTCAATTTAGACCCTAATCCTTCAAAGATAACTGGGACAGTGATGACCGAAATGTCCCACTTCCTCTATTATTAATATTATTTATTTCTGAATTTAGACCCTAATCCTTCAAAGATAACTGGGACAGTGATGCCCCAAATGTCCCACTTCCTCTATTATTAATATTATTTATTTCTCAATTTAGACCCTAATCCTTCAAAGATAACTGGGACAGTGATGGCCCAAATGTCCCACTTCCTAGATTATTAATATTATTTATTTCTCAATTTAGACCCTAGTCATTCAAAGATAACTTGGACAGTGATGGCCCAAACGTGCCACTTCCTCTATTATTAATATTATTTATTTCTCAATTTAGACCCTAATCCTTCAAAGATAATTGGGACAGTGATGGCCCAAATGTTCCACTTCCTCTATTATTAATATTATTTATTTCTCAATTAGGACCCCCACACTTCAAAGATAACTGGGACAGGTGTGGTGAGATTGTACCACTTCCTCCATTATTAATATTATTTGTTTCTCAATTTAGACCCTAATCCTTCAAAGATAACTGGGACAGTGATGTCCCAAATGTCCCACTTCCTCTATTATTAATATTATTTATTTCTCAATTTAGACCCTAATCCTTCAAAGATAACTGGGACAGTGATGGCCCAAATGTTCCACTTCCTCTATTATTAATATTATTTATTTCTCAATTTATACCCTAATCCTTCAAAGATAACTGGGACAGTGATGGCTCAAATGTCCCACTTCCTCTATTATTAATATTATTTATTTCTCAATTCAGACCCTATTCCTTCGAAGATAACTGGGACAGTGATGGCCCAAATGTTCAACTTCCTCTATTATTAATATTATTTATTTCTCAATTTAGACCCTAATCCTTCAAAGATAACAGGGACAGTGATGGCCCAAATGTGCCTCTTCCTCTTTTATTAATATTATTTATTTCTCAATTTAGACCCTAATCCTTGAAAGATAACTGGGACAGTGAGGGCCCAAATGTCCCACTTCTTTTATTATTAATATTATTTATTTCTCAATTTAGACCCTAATCCTTCAAAGATAACTGGGACAGTGATGGCCCAAATGTCCCACTTCTTTTATTATTAATATTATTTATTTCTCAATTTAGACCCTAATCCTTCAAAGATAACTGGGACAGTGATGGCCCAAATATTCCACTTCCTTTATTATTAATATTATTTATTTCTCAATTGGGACCCCCACACTTCAAAGATAACTGGGACAGGTGTGGTGAGATTGTACCACTTCCTCCATTATTAATATTATTTGTTTCTCAATTTAGACCCTAATCCTTCAAAGATAACTGGGACAGTGATGGCCCAAATGTTCCACTTCCTCTTTTATTAATATTATTTATTTCTCAATTTAGACCCTAATCCTTGAAAGATAACTGGGACAGTGAGGGCCCAAATGTCCCACTTCTTTTATTATTAATATTATTTATTTCTCAATTTAGACCCTAATCCTTCAAAGATAACTGCGACAGTGATGGCCCAAATGTCCCACTTCTTTTATTATTAATATTATTTATTTCTCAATTTAGACCCTAATCCTTCAAAGATAACTGGGACAGTGATGGCCCAAATATTACACTTCCTTTATTATTAATATTATTTATTTCTCAATTAGGACCCCCACACTTCAAATATAACTGGGACAGGTATGGTGAGATTGTACCACTTCCTCCATTATTAATATTATTTGTTTCTCAATTTAGACCCTAATCCTTCAAAGATATCTGGGACAGTGATGGCCCAAATGTTCCACTTCCTCTATTATTAATATTGTTTATTTCTCAATTTAGACCCTAATCCTTCAAAGATAACAGGGACAGTGATGGTGCAAATGTGCCATTTCCTCTATTATTAATATTATTTATTTCTCAATTTAGATCCTAATCCTTCAAAGATAACTGGGACAGTGATGGCCCAAATGTCCCACTTCCTTTATTATTAATATTATTTATTTCTCAATTTAGACACTAATCCTTCAAAGATAACAGGGACAGTGATGGCCCAAATATTCCACTTCCCCTATTATTCATATTATTTATTTCTCAATTTAGACCCTAATCCTTCAAAGATAACAGGGACAGTGACGGCGCAAATGTGTCACTTCCTCTATTATTAATATTATTTATTTCTCAATTTAGACCCTAATCCTTCAAAGATAACTGGGACAGTGATGGCCCAAATGTCCCACTTCCTTTATTATTAATATTATTTATTTCTCAATTTAGACACTAATCCTTCAAAGATAACTGGGACAGTGATGGCCCAAATGTTCCACTTCCCCTATTAATAATATTATTCATTTCTCAATTTAGACCCTAATCCTTCAAAGATAACTGGAACAGTGATGGCCCAAATGTTCCACTTCCTCTATTATTAATATTATTTATTTCTCAATTTAGACCCTAATCCTTCAAAGATAACTGGGACAGTGATGGCCCAAATGTCCCACTTCCTCTATTATCAATATTATTTATTTCTCAATTTAGACCCTAATCCTTCAAAGATAACTGGGACATGTGTGGTGAGATTATTGCACTTCCTCCATTATTAATATTATTTATTTCTTAATTTAGACCCTAATCCTTCAAAGATAACTGGGACAGTGATTGCTCAAATGTCCCACTTCCTCTATTGTTAATATTATTTATTTCTCAATTTAGACCCTAATCCTTCAAAGATAACTGGGACAGTGATGGCCCAAATGTCTCACTTTCTCTATTATTAATATTATTTATTTCTCAATTAGGACCCCAACTCTTCAAAGATAACTGGGACACGTGTGGTGAGATTGTTCCACTACCTCCATTATTAATATTATTTATTTCTCAATTTAGACCCTAATCCTTCAAAGATAACTGGGACAGTGATGGCCCAAATGTTCCACTTCCTCTATTATTAATATTATTTATTTCTCAATTAGGACCCCCACACTTCAAAGATAACTGGGACAGGTGTGGTGAGATTGTACCACTTCCTCCATTATTAATATTATTTGTTTCTCAATTTAGACCCTAATCCTTCAAAGATAACTGGGACAGTGATGGCCCAAATATCACACTTCCTCTATTATTAATATTATTTATTTCTCAATTTTGACCCTAATCCTTTCTTAAATAACTGGGACAGTGATGGCCCAAATGTTCAACTTCCTCTATTATTAATATTATTTATTTCTCAATTTAGACACTAATCCTTCAAAGATAACTGGGACAGTGATGGCCCAAATGTTCCACTTCCTCTATTATTAATATTATTTATTTCTCAATTTAGACCCTAATCCTTCAAAGATAACTGGGACAGTGATGGCCCAAATGTCCCACTTCCTCTATTATTAATATTATTTATTTCACAATTAAGACCCCAACTCTTCAAAGATAACTGGGACACGTGTGGTGAGATTGTTCCACTACCTACATTATTAATATTATTTATTTCTCAATTTAGACCCTAATCCTTCAAAGATAACTGGGACAGTGATTGCCCAAATGTCCCACTTCCTCCATTATTAATATTATTTATTTCTCAATTTAGACACTAATCCTTTAAAGATAACTGGGACAGTGATGGCCCAAATGTCCCACTTCCTCTATTATTAATATTATTTATTTCTCAATTTAGACCCTAATCCTTCAAAGATAACTGGGACAGTGATGGCCCAAATGTGCCACTTCCTCCATTATTAATATTATTTATTTCTCAATTTAGACCCTAATCCTTCAAAGATAACTGGGACAGTGATGGCCCAAATATTCTGCTTCCTCTATTATTAATATTATTTATTTCTCAATTAGGACCCCAACACTTCTAAGATAACTGGGACAGGTGTGGTGAGATTGTTCCACTTCCTCCATTATTAATATTATTTATTTCTTAATTAGGACCCCATCACTTCTAAGATAACTGGGACAGGTGTGGTGCCATTGTACCACTTCCTCCATTATTAATATTATTTGTTTCTCAATTTAGACCCTAATCCTTCAAAGATAACTTGGACAGTGATGGCCCAAATGTCCCACTTTCTCTATTATTAATATTATTTATTTCTCAATTTAGACCCTAATCCTTCAAATATAACTGGGACAGTGATTGCTCAAATGTCTCACTTCCTCTATTGTTAATATTATTTATTTCTCAATTTAGACCCTAATCCTTCAAAGATAACTGGGACAGTGATGGCCCAAATGTCCCACTTTCTCTATTATTAATATTATTTATTTCTCAATTTAGACCCTAATCCTTCAAAGATAACTGGGACAATGATGGCCCAAATATTCCACTTCCTCTATTATTAATATTATTTATTTCTCAATTTAGACACTAATCCTTCAAAGATAACAGGGACAGTGATGGCCCAAATATTCCACTTCCCCTATTATTCATATTATTTATTTCTCAATTTAGACCCTAATCCTTCAAAGATAACAGGGACAGTGACGGCGCAAATGTGCCACTTCCTCTATTATTAATATTATTTATTTCTCAATTTAGACCCTAATCCTTCAAAGATAACTGGGACAGTGATGGCCCAAATGTCCCACTTCCTTTATTATTAATATTATTTATTTCTCAATTTAGACACTAATCCTTCAAAGATAACTGGGACAGTGATGGCCCAAATGTTCCACTTCCCCTATTATTAATATTATTCATTTCTCAATTTAGACCCTAATCCTTCAAAGATAACTGGGACAGTGATGGCCCAAATGTTCCACTTCCTCTATTATTAATATTATTTATTTCTCAATTTAGACCCTAATCCTTCAAAGATAACTGGGACAGTGATGGCCCAAATGTTCCACTTCCTCTATTATTAATATTATTTATTTCTCAATTTAGACCCTAATCCTTCAAAGATAACTGGGACAGTGATGGCCCAAATGTCCCACTTCCTCTATTATCAATATTATTTATTTCTCAATTTAGACCCTAATCCTTCAAAGATAACTGGGACATGTGTGGTGAGATTATTGCACTTCCTCCATTATTAATATTATTTATTTCTTAATTTAGACCCTAATCCTTCAAAGATAACTGGGACAGTGATTGCTCAAATGTCCCACTTCCTCTATTGTTAATATTATTTATTTCTCAATTTAGACCCTAATCCTTCAAAGATAACTGGGACAGTGATGGCCCAAATGTCTCACTTTCTCTATTATTAATATTATTTATTTCTCAATTAGGACCCCAACTCTTCAAAGATAACTGGGACACGTGTGGTGAGATTGTTCCACTACCTCCATTATTAATATTATTTATTTCTCAATTTAGACCCTAATCCTTCAAAGATAACTGGGACAGTGATGGCCCAAATGTTCCACTTCCTCTATTATTAATATTATTTATTTCTCAATTAGGACCCCCACACTTCAAAGATAACTGGGACAGGTGTGGTGAGATTGTACCACTTCCTCCATTATTAATATTATTTGTTTCTCAATTTAGACCCTAATCCTTCAAAGATAACTGGGACAGTGATGGCCCAAATATCACACTTCCCCTATTATTAATATTATTTATTTCTCAATTTTGACCCTAATCCTTTCTTAAATAACTGGGACAGTGATGGCCCAAATGTTCAACTTTTTCTATTATTAATATTATTTATTTCTCAATTTAGACACTAATCCTTCAAAGATAACTGGGACAGTGATGGCCCAAATGTTCCACTTCCTCTATTATTAATATTATTTATTTCTCAATTTAGACCCTAATCCTTCAAAGATAACTGGGACAGTGATGGCCCAAATGTCCCACTTCCTCTATTATTAATATTATTTATTTCACAATTAAGACCCCAACTCTTCAAAGATAACTGGGACACGTGTGGTGAGATTGTTCCACTACCTACATTATTAATATTATTTATTTCTCAATTTAGACCCTAATCCTTCAAAGATAACTGGGACAGTGATTGCCCAAATGTCCCACTTCCTCCATTATTAATATTATTTATTTCTCAATTTAGACACTAATCCTTTAAAGATAACTGGGACAGTGATGGCCCAAATGTCCCACTTCCTCTATTATTAATATTATTTATTTCTCAATTTAGACCCTAATCCTTCAAAGATAACTGGGACAGTGATGGCCCAAATGTGCCACTTCCTCCATTATTAATATTATTTATTTCTCAATTTAGACCCTAATCCTTCAAAGATAACTGGGACAGTGATGGCCCAAATGTTCCGCTTCCTCTATTATTAATATTATTTATTTCTCAATTAGGACCCCAACACTTCTAAGATAACTGGGACAGGTGTGGTGAGATTGTTCCACTTCCTCCATTATTAATATTATTTATTTCTTAATTAGGACCCCTTCACTTCTAAGATAACTGGGACAGGTGTGGTGCCATTGTACCACTTCCTCCATTATTAATATTATTTGTTTCTCAATTTAGACCCTAATCCTTCAAAGATAACTTGGACAGTGATGGCCCAAATATTCCACTTCCCCTATTATTCATATTATTTATTTCTCAATTTAGACCCTAATCCTTCAAAGATAACAGGGACAGTGACGGCGCAAATGTGCCACTTCCTCTATTATTAATATTATTTATTTCTCAATTTAGACCCTAATCCTTCAAAGATAACTGGGACAGTGATGGCCCAAATGTCCCACTTCCTTTATTATTAATATTATTTATTTCTCAATTTAGACACTAATCCTTCAAAGATAACTGGGACAGTGATGGCCCAAATGTTCCACTTCCCCTATTATTAATATTATTCATTTCTCAATTTAGACCCTAATCCTTCAAAGATAACTGGGACAGTGATGGCCCAAATGTTCCACTTCCTCTATTATTAATATTATTTATTTCTCAATTTAGACCCTAATCCTTCAAAGATAACTGGGACAGTGATGGCCCAAATGTCCCACTTCCTCTATTATCAATATTATTTATTTCTCAATTTAGACCCTAATCCTTCAAAGATAACTGGGACATGTGTGGTGAGATTATTGCTCTTCCTCCATTATTAATATTATTTATTTCTTAATTTAGACCCTAATCCTTCAAAGATAACTGGGACAGTGATTGCTCAAATGTCCCACTTCCTCTATTGTTAATATTATTTATTTCTCAATTTAGACCCTAATCCTTCAAAGATAACTGGGACAGTGATGGCCCAAATGTCTCACTTTCTCTATTATTAATATTATTTATTTCTCAATTAGGACCCCAACTCTTCAAAGATAACTGGGACACGTGTGGTGAGATTGTTCCACTACCTCCATTATTAATATTATTTATTTCTCAATTTAGACCCTAATCCTTCAAAGATAACTGGGACAGTGATGGCCCAAATGTTCCACTTCCTCTATTATTAATATTATTTATTTCTCAATTAGGACCCCCACACTTCAAAGATAACTGGGACAGGTGTGGTGAGATTGTACCACTTCCTCCATTATTAATATTATTTGTTTCTCAATTTAGACCCTAATCCTTCAAAGATAACTGGGACAGTGATGGCCCAAATATCACACTTCCTCTATTATTAATATTATTTATTTCTCAATTTTGACCCTAATCCTTTCTTAAATAACTGGGACAGTGATGGCCCAAATGTTCCACTTCCTCTATTATTAATATTATTTATTTCTCAATTTAGACACTAATCCTTCAAAGATAACTGAGACAGTGATGGCCCAAATGTTCCACTTCCTCTATTATTAATATTATTTATTTCTCAATTTAGACCCTAATCCTTCAAAGATAACTGGGACAGTGATGGCCCAAATGTCCCACTTCCTCTATTATTAATATTATTTATTTCACAATTAAGACCCCAACTCTTCAAAGATAACTGGGACACGTGTGGTGAGATTGTTCCACTACCTACATTATTAATATTATTTATTTCTCAATTTAGACCCTAATCCTTCAAAGATAACTGGGACAGTGATTGCCCAAATGTCCCACTTCCTCCATTATTAATATTATTTATTTCTCAATTTAGACACTAATCCTTTAAAGATAACTGGGACAGTGATGGCCCAAATGTCCCACTTCCTCTATTATTAATATTATTTATTTCTCAATTTAGACCCTAATCCTTCAAAGATAACTGGGACAGTGATGGCCCAAATGTGCCACTTCCTCCATTATTAATATTATTTATTTCTCAATTTAGACCCTAATCCTTCAAAGAAAACTGGGACAGTGATGGCCCAAATATTCCGCTTCCTCTATTATTAATATTATTTATTTCTTAATTAGGACCCCAACACTTCTAAGATAACTGGGACAGGTGTGGTGAGATTGTTCCACTTCCTCCATTATTAATATTATTTATTTCTTAATTAGGACCCCATCACTTCTAAGATAACTGGGACAGGTGTGGTGCCATTGTACCACTTCCTCCATTATTAATATTATTTGTTTCTCAATTTAGACCCTAATCCTTCAAAGATAACTGGGACAGTGATGGCCCAAATGTCCCACTTTCTCTATTATTAATATTATTTATTTCTCAATTTAGACCCTAATCCTTCAAATATAACTGGGACAGTGATTGCTCAAATGTCTCACTTCCTCTATTGTTAATATTATTTATTTCTCAATTTAGACCCTAATCCTTCAAAGATAACTGGGACAGTGATGGCCCAAATGTCCCACTTTCTCTATTATTAATATTATTTATTTCTCAATTTAGACCCTAATCCTTCAAAGATAACTGGGACAATGATGGCCCAAATATTCCACTTCCTCTATTATTAATATTATTTATTTCTCAATTAGGACCCCAACTCTTCAAAGATAACTGGGACACGTGTGGTGAGATTGTTCCACTACCTCCATTATTAATATTATTTATTTCTCAATTTAGACCCTAATCCTTCAAAGATAACTGGGACAGTGATTGCCCAAATGTCCCACTTCCTCTATTATTAATATTATTTATTTCTCAATTTAGATCCTAATCCTTCAAAGATAACTGGGACAGTGATGGCCCAAATGTCCCACTTCCTCTATTATTAATATTATTTATTTTTCAATTTAGACCCTAATCCTTCAAAGATAACTGGGACAGTGATGACCGAAATGTCCCACTTCCTCTATTATTAATATTATTTATTTCTCAATTTAGACCCTAATCCTTCAAAGATAACTGGGACAGTGATGGCCCAAATGTGCCACTTCCTCCATTATTAATATTATTTATTTCTGAATTTAGACCCTAATCCTTCAAAGATAACAGGGACAGTGATGGCCCAAATGTCCCACTTCCTCTATTATTAATATTATTTATTTCTCAATTTAGACCCTAATCCTTCAAAGATAACTGGGACAGTGATGGCCCAAATGTTCCACTTCCCCTATTATTAATATTATTTATTTCTCAATTTAGACCCTAATCCTTCAAAGATAACTGGGACAGTGATGACCAAAATGTCCCACTTCCTCTATGATTAATATTATTTATTTCTCAATTTAGACCCTAATCCTTCAAAGATAACTGGTACAGTGATGACCGAAATGTCCCACTTCCTCTATTACTAATATTATTTATTTCTCAATTTAGACCCTAATCCTTCAAATATAACTGGGACAGTGATGGCCCAAATGTCCCATTTCCTTTATTATTATTATTATTATTATTTATTTCTCAACTTAGACGCTAATCCTTCAAAGATAACTGGGACAGTGATGGCCCAAATGTCCCACTTCCTCTATTATTAATATTATTTATTTCTCAATTTAGACCCTAATCCTTCAAATATAACTGGGACAGTGATGACCGAAATGTCCTACTTCCTCTATTATTAATATTATTTATTTCTCAATTTAGACCCTAATCCTTCAAAGATAACAGGGACAGTGATGGCCCAAATGTGCCTCTTCCTCTTTTATTAATATTATTTATTTCTCAATTTAGACCCTAATCCTTGAAAGATAACTGGGACAGTGAGGGCCCAAATGTCCCACTTCTTTTATTATTAATATTATTTATTTCTCAATTTAGACCCTAATCCTTCAAAGATAACTGCGACAGTGATGGCCCAAATGTCCCACTTCTTTTATTATTAATATTATTTATTTCTCAATTTAGACCCTAATCCTTCAAATATAACTGGGACAGGTATGGTGAGATTGTACCACTTCCTCCATTATTAATATTATTTGTTTCTCAATTTAGACCCTAATCCTTCAAAGATATCTGGGACAGTGATGGCCCAAATGTTCCACTTCCTCTATTATTAATATTATTTATTTCTCAATTTAGACCCTAATCCTTCAAAGATAACAGGGACAGTGATGGTGCAAATGTGCCACTTCCTCTATTATTAATATTATTTATTTCTCAATTTAGACCCTAATCCTTCAAAGATAACTGGGACAGTGATGGCCCAAATGTCCCACTTCCTTTATTATTAATATTATTTATTTCTCAATTTAGACACTAATCCTTCAAAGATAACAGGGACAGTGATGGCCCAAATATTCCACTTCCCCTATTATTCATATTATTTATTTCTCAATTTAGACCCTAATCCTTCAAAGATAACAGGGACAGTGACGGCGCAAATGTGCCACTTCCTCTATTATTAATATTATTTATTTCTCAATTTAGACCATAATCCTTCAAAGATAACTGGGACAGTGATGGCCCAAATGTTCCACTTCCTCTATTATTAATATTATTTATTTCTCAATTTAGACCCTAATCCTTCAAAGATAACTGGGACAGTGATGGCCCAAATGTCCCACTTCCTCTATTATCAATATTATTTATTTCTCAATTTAGACCCTAATCCTTCAAAGATAACTGGGACATGTGTGGTGAGATCATTGCACTTCCTCCATTATTAATATTATTTATTTCTTAATTTAGACCCTAATCCTTCAAAGATAACTGGGACAGTGATTGCTCAAATGTCCCACTTCCTCTATTGTTAATATTATTTATTTCTCAATTTAGACCCTAATCCTTCAAAGATAACTGGGACAGTGATGGCCCAAATGTCTCACTTTCTCTATTATTAATATTATTTATTTCTAAATTTAGACCCTAATCCTTCAAAGATAACTGGGACAATGATGGCCCCAATATTCCACTTCCTCTATTATTAATATTATTTATTTCTCAATTAGGACCCCAACTCTTCAAAGATAACTGGGACACGTGTGGTGAGATTGTTCCACTACCTCCATTATTAATATTATTTGTTTCTCAATTTAGACCCTAATCCTTCAAAGATAACTGCGACAGTGATGGCCCAAATGTCCCACTTCTTTTATTATTAATATTATTTATTTCTCAATTTAGACCCTAATCCTTCAAAGATAACTGGGACAGTGATGGCCCAAATATTCCACTTCCTTTATTATTAATATTATTTATTTCTCAATTAGGACCCCCACACTTCAAATATAACTGGGACAGGTATGGTGAGATTGTACCACTTCCTCCATTATTAATATTATTTGTTTCTCAATTTAGACCCTAATCCTTCAAAGATATCTGGGACAGTGATGGCCCAAATGTTCCACTTCCTCTATTATTAATATTATTTATTTCTCAATTTAGACCCTAATCCTTCAAAGATAACAGGGACAGTGATGGTGCAAATGTGCCACTTCCTCTATTATTAATATTATTTATTTCTCAATTTAGACCCTAATCCTTCAAAGATAACTGGGACAGTGATGGCCCAAATGTCCCACTTCCTTTATTATTAATATTATTTATTTCTCAATTTAGACACTAATCCTTCAAAGATAACAGGGACAGTGATGGCCCAAATATTCCACTTCCCCTATTATTCATATTATTTATTTCTCAATTTAGACCCTAATCCTTCAAAGATAACAGGGACAGTGACGGCGCAAATGTGCCACTTCCTCTATTATTAATATTATTTATTTCTCAATTTAGACCCTAATCCTTCAAAGATAACTGGGACAGTGATGTCCCAAATGTCCCACTTCCTTTATTATTAATATTATTTATTTCTCAATTTAGACACTAATCCTTCAAAGATAACTGGGACAGTGATGGCCCAAATGTTCCACTTCCCCTATTATTAATATTATTTATTTCTCAATTTAGACCATAATCCTTCAAAGATAACTGGGACAGTGATGGCCCAAATGTTCCACTTCCTCTATTATTAATATTATTTATTTCTCAATTTAGACCCTAATCCTTCAAAGATAACTGGGACAGTGATGGCCCAAATGTCCCACTTCCTCTATTATCAATATTATTTATTTCTCAATTTAGACCCTAATCCTTCAAAGATAACTGGGACATGTGTGGTGAGATTATTGCACTTCCTCCATTATTAATATTATTTATTTCTTAATTTAGACCCTAATCCTTCAAAGATAACTGGGACAGTGATTGCTCAAATGTCCCACTTCCTCTATTGTTAATATTATTTATTTCTCAATTTAGACCCTAATCCTTCAAAGATAACTGGGACAGTGATGGCCCAAATGTCTCACTTTCTGTATTATTAATATTATTTATTTCTAAATTTAGACCCTAATCCTTCAAAGATAACTGGGACAATGATGGCCCCAATATTCCACTTCCTCTATTATTAATATTATTTATTTCTCAATTAGGACCCCAACTCTTCAAAGATAACTGGGACACGTGTGGTGAGATTGTTCCACTACCTCCATTATTAATATTATTTGTTTCTCAATTTAGACCCTAATCCTTCAAAGATAACTGCGACAGTGATGGCCCAAATGTCCCACTTCTTTTATTATTAATATTATTTATTTCTCAATTTAGACCCTAATCCTTCAAAGATAACTGGGACAGTGATGGCCCAAATATTCCACTTCCTTTATTATTAATATTATTTATTTCTCAATTAGGACCCCCACACTTCAAATATAACTGGGACAGGTATGGTGAGATTGTACCACTTCCTCCATTATTAATATTATTTGTTTCTCAATTTAGACCCTAATCCTTCAAAGATATCTGGGACAGTGATGGCCCAAATGTTCCACTTCCTCTATTATTAATATTATTTATTTCTCAATTTAGACCCTAATCCTTCAAAGATAACAGGGACAGTGATGGTGCAAATGTGCCACTTCCTCTATTATTAATATTATTTATTTCTCAATTTAGACCCTAATCCTTCAAAGATAACTGGGACAGTGATGGCCCAAATGTCCCACTTCCTTTATTATTAATATTATTTATTTCTCAATTTAGACACTAATCCTTCAAAGATAACAGGACAGTGATGGCCCAAATATTCCACTTCCCCTATTATTCATATTATTTATTTCTCAATTTAGACCCTAATCCTTCAAAGATAACAGGGACAGTGACGGCGCAAATGTGCCACTTCCTCTATTATTAATATTATTTATTTCTCAATTTAGACCCTAATCCTTCAAAGATAACTGGGACAGTGATGGCCCAAATGTCCCACTTCCTTTATTATTAATATTATTTATTTCTCAATTTAGACACTAATCCTTCAAAGATAACTGGGACAGTGATGACCGAAATGTCCTACTTCCTCTATGATTAATATTATTTATTTCTCAATTTAGACCCTAATCCTTCAAAGATAACTGGGACAGTGATGACCGAAATGTCCCACTTCCTCTATTACTAATATTATTTATTTCTCAATTTAGACCCTAATCCTTCAAATATAACTGGGACAGTGATGGCCCAAATGTCCCACTTCCTTTATTATTATTATTATTATTTATTTCTCAACTTAGACGCTAATCCTTCAAAGATAACTGGGACAGTGATGGCCCAAATGTTCCACTTCCCCTATTATTAATATTATTTATTTCTCAATTTAGACCCTAATCCTTCAAAGATAACTGGGACAGTGATGGCCCAAATGTTCCACTTCCTCTATTACTAATATTATTTATTTCTCAATTAGGACCCCCACACTTCAAAGATAACTGGGACAGTGATGGCCCAAATGTTCCACTTCCCCTATTATTAATATTATTTATTTCTCAATTTAGACCCTAATCCTTCAAAGATTAGGACCCCCACACTTCAAATATAACTGGGACAGGTATGGTGAGATTGTACCACTTCCTCCATTATTAATATTATTTGTTTCTCAATTTAGACCCTAATCCTTCAAAGATATCTGGGACAGTGATGGCCCAAATGTTCCACTTCCTCTATTATTAATATTATTTATTTCTCAATTAGGACCCCCACACTTCAAAGATAACTGGGACATGTGTGGTGAGATTATTGCACTTCCTCCATTATTAATATTATTTATTTATTAATTTAGACCCTAATCCTTCAAAGATAACTGGGACAGTGATTGCTCAAATGTCCCACTTCCTCTATCGTTAATATTATTTATTTCTCAATTTAGACCCTAATCCTTCAAAGATAACTGGGACAGTGATGGCCCAAATGTCTCACTTTCTCTATTATTAATATTATTTATTTCTAAATTTAGACCCTAATCCTTCAAAGATAACTGGGACAATGATGGCCCCAATATTCCACTTCCTCTATTATTAATATTATTTATTTCTCAATTAGGACCCCAACTCTTCAAAGATAACTGGGACACGTGTGGTGAGATTGTTCCACTACCTCCATTATTAATATTATTTATTTCTCAATTTAGACCCTAATCCTTCAAAGATAACTGGGACAGTGATGGCCCAAATGTTCCACTTCCTCTATTATTAATATTATTTATTTCTCAATTAGGACCCCCACACTTCAAAGATAACTGGGACAGGTGTGGTGAGATTGTACCACTTCCACCATTATTAATATTATTTGTTTCTCAATTTAGACCCTAATCCTTCAAAGATAACTGGGACAGTGATGACCCAAATATCACACTTCCTCTATTATTAATATTATTTATTTCTCAATTTAGACCCTAATCCTTCAAAAATAACTGGGACAGTGATGGCCCAAATATTCCACTTCCTCTATTATTAATATTATTTATTTCTCAATTTAGACACTAATCCTTCAAAGATAACTGGGACAGTGATGGCCCAAATGTTCCACTTCCTCTATTATTAATATTATTTATTTCTCAATTTAGACCCTAATCCTTCAAAGATAACTGGGACAGTGATGGCCCAAATGTCCCACTTCCTCTATTATTAATATTATTTATTTCTCAATTAAGACCCCAACTCTTCAAAGATAACTGGGACACGTGTGGTGAGATTGTTCCACTACCTACATTATTAATATTATTTATTTCTCAATTTAGACCCTAATCCTTCAAAGATAACTGGGACAGTGATTGCCCAAATTTCCCACTTCCTCCATTATTAATATTATTTATTTCTCAATTTAGACACTAATCCTTTAAATATAACTGGGACAGTGATGGCCCAAATGTCCCACTTCCTCTATTATTAATATTATTTATTTCTCAATTTAGACCCTAATCCTTCAAAGATAACTGGGACAGTGATGGCCCAAATGTGCCACTTCCTCTATTATTAATATTATTTATTTCTCAATTTAGTCCCTAATCCTTCAAAGATAACTGGGACAGTGATGGCCCAAATATTCCGCTTCCTCTATTATTAATATTATTTATTTCTCAATTAGGACCCCATCACTTCTAAGATAACTGGGACAGGTGTGGTGAGATTGTTCCACTTCCTCCATTATTAATATTATTTATTTTTTAAACTTAGACCCTAATCCTTCAAAGATAACTGGGACAGTGATGGCCCAAATGTCACACTTCCTCTATTATTAATATTATTTATTTCTCAATTTAGACCTTAATCCTTCAAAGATAACTGGGACAGTGATGGCCCAAATGTCCCACTTCCTCTATTATTAATATTATTTATTTCTCAATTTAGACCCTAATCCTTCAAAGATAACTGGGACAGTGATGCCCCAAATATTCCGCTTCCTCTATTATTAATATTATTTATTTCTCAATTAGGACCCCCACACTTCAAAGATAACTGGGACAGGTGTGGTGAGATTGTACCACTTCCTCCATTATTAATATTATTTGTTTCTCAATTTAGACCCTAATCCTTCAAAGATAACTGGGACAGTGATGGCCCAAATGTCCCACTTTCTCTATTATTAATATTATTTATTTCTCAATTTAGACCCTAATCCTTCAAAGATAACTGGGACAGTGATTGCTCAAATGTCTCACTTCCTCTATTGTTAATATTATTTATTTCTCAATTTAGACCCTAATCCATGAAAGATAACTGGGACAGTGATGGCCCAAATGTCCCACTTTCTCTATTATTAATATTATTTATTTCTCAATTTAGACCCTAATCCTTCAAAGTTAACTGGGACAATGATGGCCCAAATATTCCACTTCCTCTATTATTAATATTATTTATTTCTCAATTAGGACCCCCACACTTCAAATATAACTGGGACAGGTGTGGTGAGATTGTACCACTTCCTCCATTATTAATATTATTTGTTTCTCAATTTAGACCCTAATCCTTCAAAGATAACTGGGACAGTGATGGCCCAAATATCACACTTCCTCTATTATTAATATTATTTATTTCTCAATTTTGACCCTAATCCTTCAAAAATAACTGGGACAGTGATGGCCCAAATGTTCCACTTCCTCTATTATTAATATTATTTATTTCTCAATTTAGACACTAATCCTTCAAAGATAACTGGGACAGTGATGGCCCAAATGTTCCACTTCCTCTATTATTAATATTATTTATTTCTCAATTTAGACCCTAATCCTTCAAAGATAACTGGGACAGTGATGGCCCAAATGTCCCACTTCCTCTATTATTAATATTATTTATTTCTCAATTAAGACCCCAACTCTTCAAAGATAACTGGGACACGTGTGGTGAGATTGTTCCACTACCTACATTATTAATATTATTTATTTCTCAATTTAGACCCTAATCCTTCAAAGATAACTGGGACAGTGATTGCCCAAATGTCCCACTTCCTCCATTATTAATATTATTTATTTCTCAATTTAGACACTAATCCTTTAAAGAGAACTGGGACAGTGATGGCCCAAATGTCCCACTTCCTCTATTATTAATATTATTTATTTCTCAATTTAGACCCTAATCCTTCAAAGATAACTGGGACAGTGATGGCCCAAATGTGCCACTTCCTCCATTATTAATATTATTTATTTCTCAATTTAGACCCTAATCCTTCAAAGATAACATGGACAGTGATGGCCCAAATGTCCCACTTCCTCTATTATTAATATTATTTATTTTTCAATTTAGACCCTAATCCTTCAAAGATAACTGTGACAGTGATGACCGAAATGTCCCACTTCCTCTATTATTAATATTATTTATTTCTCAATTTAGACCCTAATCCTTCAAAGATAACTGGGACAGTGATGGCCCAAATGTGCCACTTCCTCCATTATTAATATTATTTATTTCTCAATTTAGACCCTAATCCTTCAAAGATAACAGGGACAGTGATGGCCCAAATGTCCCACTTCCTCTATTATTAATATTATTTATTTCTCAATTAGGACCCCAACACTTCAAAGATAACTGGGACTGGTGTGGTGAGATTGTTCCACTTCCTCCATTATTAATATTATTTATTTCTCAATTTAGACCCTAATCCTTCAAAGATAACTGGGACAGTGATGACCGAAATGTCCCACTTCCTCTATTATTAATATTATTTATTTCTCAATTTAGACCCTAATCCTTCAAAGATAACTGGGACAGTGATGGCCCAAATGTGCCACTTCCTCCATTATTAATATTATTTATTTCTCAATTTAGACCCTAATCCTTCAAAGATAACAGGGACAGTGATGGCCCAAATATCCCACTTCCTCTATTATTAATATTATTTATTTCTCAATTTAGACCCTAATCCTTCAAAGATAACTGGGACCATGATGGCCCAAATGTTCCACTTCCTCTATTATTAATATTATTTATTTCTCAATTAGGACCCCAACACTTCAAAGATAACTGGGACAGGTGTGGTGACATTGTCCAATTCCTCCATTATTAATATTATTTATTTCTCAGTTTAGACCCTATTCCTTCAAATATAACTGGGACAGTTATGGCCCAAATGTCCCACTTCCTCTATTATTATTATTATTATTTATTTCTCAACTTAGACGCTAATCCTTCAAAGATAACTGGGACAGTGATGGCCCAAATGTTCCACTTCCCCTATTATTAATATTATTTATTTCTCAATTTAGACCCTAATCCTTCAAAGATAACTGGGACAGTGATGGCCCAAATGTTCCACTTCCTCTATTACTAATATTATTTATTTCTCAATTAGGACCCCCACACTTCAAAGATAACTGGGACAGTGATGGCCCAAATGTTCCACTTCCCCTATTATTAATATTATTTATTTCTCAATTTAGACCCTAATCCTTCAAAGATTAGGACCCCCACACTTCAAATATAACTGGGACAGGTATGGTGAGATTGTACCACTTCCTCCATTATTAATATTATTTGTTTCTCAATTTAGACCCTAATCCTTCAAAGATATCTGGGACAGTGATGGCCCAAATGTTCCACTTCCTCTATTATTAATATTATTTATTTCTCAATTAGGACCCCCACACTTCAAAGATAACTGGGACATGTGTGGTGAGATTATTGCACTTCCTCCATTATTAATATTATTTATTTATTAATTTAGACCCTAATCCTTCAAAGATAACTGGGACAGTGATTGCTCAAATGTCCCACTTCCTCTATCGTTAATATTATTTATTTCTCAATTTAGACCCTAATCCTTCAAAGATAACTGGGACAGTGATGGCCCAAATGTCTCACTTTCTCTATTATTAATATTATTTATTTCTAAATTTAGACCCTAATCCTTCAAAGATAACTGGGACAATGATGGCCCCAATATTCCACTTCCTCTATTATTAATATTATTTATTTCTCAATTAGGACCCCAACTCTTCAAAGATAACTGGGACACGTGTGGTGAGATTGTTCCACTACCTCCATTATTAATATTATTTATTTCTCAATTTAGACCCTAATCCTTCAAAGATAACTGGGACAGTGATGGCCCAAATGTTCCACTTCCTCTATTATTAATATTATTTATTTCTCAATTAGGACCCCCACACTTCAAAGATAACTGGGACAGGTGTGGTGAGATTGTACCACTTCCACCATTATTAATATTATTTGTTTCTCAATTTAGACCCTAATCCTTCAAAGATAACTGGGACAGTGATGACCCAAATATCACACTTCCTCTATTATTAATATTATTTATTTCTCAATTTAGACCCTAATCCTTCAAAAATAACTGGGACAGTGATGGCCCAAATATTCCACTTCCTCTATTATTAATATTATTTATTTCTCAATTTAGACACTAATCCTTCAAAGATAACTGGGACAGTGATGGCCCAAATGTTCCACTTCCTCTATTATTAATATTATTTATTTCTCAATTTAGACCCTAATCCTTCAAAGATAACTGGGACAGTGATGGCCCAAATGTCCCACTTCCTCTATTATTAATATTATTTATTTCTCAATTAAGACCCCAACTCTTCAAAGATAACTGGGACACGTGTGGTGAGATTGTTCCACTACCTACATTATTAATATTATTTATTTCTCAATTTAGACCCTAATCCTTCAAAGATAACTGGGACAGTGATTGCCCAAATGTCCCACTTCCTCCATTATTAATATTATTTATTTCTCAATTTAGACACTAATCCTTTAAATATAACTGGGACAGTGATGGCCCAAATGTCCCACTTCCTCTATTATTAATATTATTTATTTCTCAATTTAGACCCTAATCCTTCAAAGATAACTGGGACAGTGATGGCCCAAATGTGCCACTTCCTCTATTATTAATATTATTTATTTCTCAATTTAGTCCCTAATCCTTCAAAGATAACTGGGACAGTGATGGCCCAAATATTCCGCTTCCTCTATTATTAATATTATTTATTTCTCAATTAGGACCCCATCACTTCTAAGATAACTGGGACAGGTGTGGTGAGATTGTTCCACTTCCTCCATTATTAATATTATTTATTTTTTAAACTTAGACCCTAATCCTTCAAAGATAACTGGGACAGTGATGGCCCAAATGTCACACTTCCTCTATTATTAATATTATTTATTTCTCAATTTAGACCTTAATCCTTCAAAGATAACTGGGACAGTGATGGCCCAAATGTCCCACTTCCTCTATTATTAATATTATTTATTTCTCAATTTAGACCCTAATCCTTCAAAGATAACTGGGACAGTGATGCCCCAAATATTCCGCTTCCTCTATTATTAATATTATTTATTTCTCAATTAGGACCCCCACACTTCAAAGATAACTGGGACAGGTGTGGTGAGATTGTACCACTTCCTCCATTATTAATATTATTTGTTTCTCAATTTAGACCCTAATCCTTCAAAGATAACTGGGACAGTGATGGCCCAAATGTCCCACTTTCTCTATTATTAATATTATTTATTTCTCAATTTAGACCCTAATCCTTCAAAGATAACTGGGACAGTGATTGCTCAAATGTCTCACTTCCTCTATTGTTAATATTATTTATTTCTCAATTTAGACCCTAATCCATGAAAGATAACTGGGACAGTGATGGCCCAAATGTCCCACTTTCTCTATTATTAATATTATTTATTTCTCAATTTAGACCCTAATCCTTCAAAGTTAACTGGGACAATGATGGCCCAAATATTCCACTTCCTCTATTATTAATATTATTTATTTCTCAATTAGGACCCCCACACTTCAAATATAACTGGGACAGGTGTGGTGAGATTGTACCACTTCCTCCATTATTAATATTATTTGTTTCTCAATTTAGACCCTAATCCTTCAAAGATAACTGGGACAGTGATGGCCCAAATATCACACTTCCTCTATTATTAATATTATTTATTTCTCAATTTTGACCCTAATCCTTCAAAAATAACTGGGACAGTGATGGCCCAAATGTTCCACTTCCTCTATTATTAATATTATTTATTTCTCAATTTAGACACTAATCCTTCAAAGATAACTGGGACAGTGATGGCCCAAATGTTCCACTTCCTCTATTATTAATATTATTTATTTCTCAATTTAGACCCTAATCCTTCAAAGATAACTGGGACAGTGATGGCCCAAATGTCCCACTTCCTCTATTATTAATATTATTTATTTCTCAATTAAGACCCCAACTCTTCAAAGATAACTGGGACACGTGTGGTGAGATTGTTCCACTACCTACATTATTAATATTATTTATTTCTCAATTTAGACCCTAATCCTTCAAAGATAACTGGGACAGTGATTGCCCAAATGTCCCACTTCCTCCATTATTAATATTATTTATTTCTCAATTTAGACACTAATCCTTTAAAGAGAACTGGGACAGTGATGGCCCAAATGTCCCACTTCCTCTATTATTAATATTATTTATTTCTCAATTTAGACCCTAATCCTTCAAAGATAACTGGGACAGTGATGGCCCAAATGTGCCACTTCCTCCATTATTAATATTATTTATTTCTCAATTTAGACCCTAATCCTTCAAAGATAACATGGACAGTGATGGCCCAAATGTCCCACTTCCTCTATTATTAATATTATTTATTTTTCAATTTAGACCCTAATCCTTCAAAGATAACTGTGACAGTGATGACCGAAATGTCCCACTTCCTCTATTATTAATATTATTTATTTCTCAATTTAGACCCTAATCCTTCAAAGATAACTGGGACAGTGATGGCCCAAATGTGCCACTTCCTCCATTATTAATATTATTTATTTCTCAATTTAGACCCTAATCCTTCAAAGATAACAGGGACAGTGATGGCCCAAATGTCCCACTTCCTCTATTATTAATATTATTTATTTCTCAATTAGGACCCCAACACTTCAAAGATAACTGGGACTGGTGTGGTGAGATTGTTCCACTTCCTCCATTATTAATATTATTTATTTCTCAATTTAGACCCTAATCCTTCAAAGATAACTGGGACAGTGATGACCGAAATGTCCCACTTCCTCTATTATTAATATTATTTATTTCTCAATTTAGACCCTAATCCTTCAAAGATAACTGGGACAGTGATGGCCCAAATGTGCCACTTCCTCCATTATTAATATTATTTATTTCTCAATTTAGACCCTAATCCTTCAAAGATAACTGGGACAGTGATGGCCCAAATATCCCACTTCCTCTATTATTAATATTATTTATTTCTCAATTTAGACCCTAATCCTTCAAAGATAACTGGGACCATGATGGCCCAAATGTTCCACTTCCTCTATTATTAATATTATTTATTTCTCAATTAGGACCCCAACACTTCAAAGATAACTGGGACAGGTGTGGTGACATTGTCCAATTCCTCCATTATTAATATTATTTATTTCTCAGTTTAGACCCTATTCCTTCAAAGATAACTGGGACAGTTATGGCCCAAATGTCCCACTTCCTCTATTATTAATATTATTTATTTCTCAATTAGGACCCCAACACTTCAAAGATAACTGGGACAGGTGTGGTGAGATTGTTCCACTTCCTCCATTATTAATATTATTTATTTCTCAATTTAGACCCTAATCCTTCAAAGATATCTGGGACCGTGATGGCCCAAATATTCCACTTCCTCTATTATTAATATTATTTATTTCTCAATTAGGACCCCAACTCTTCAAAGATAACTGGGACACGTGTGGTGAGATTGTTCCACTACCTCCATTATTAATATTATTTATTTCTCAATTTAGACCCTAATCCTTCAAAGATAACTGGGACAGTGATTGCACAAATGTCCCACTTCCTCTATTATTAATATTATTTATTTCTCAATTTAGACACTAATCCTTTAAAGATAACTGGGACAGTGATGGCCCAAATGTCCCACTTCCTCTATTATTAATATTATTTATTTCTCAATTTAGACCCTAATCCTTCAAAGATAACTGGGACAGTGATGGCCCAAATGTGCCACTTCCTCCATTATTAATATTATTTATTTCTCAATTTAGACCCTAATCCTTCAAAGATAACAGGGACAGTGATGGCCCAAATGTCCCACTTCCTCCATTATTAATATTATTTATTTCTCAATTTAGACCCTAATCCTTCAAAGATAACTGGAACAGTGATGACCGAAATGTCCCACTTCCTCTATTATTAATATTATTTATTTCTCAATTTAGACCCTAATCCTTCAAAGATAACTGGGACAGTGATGGCCCAAATGTGCCACTTCCTCCATTATTAATATTATTTATTTCTCAATTAGGACCCCAACACTTCAAAGATAACTGGGACTGGTGTGGTGAGATTGTTCCACTTCCTCCATTATTAATATTATTTATTTCTCAGTTTAGACCCTAATCCTTCAAAGATAACTGGGAGCGTGATGGCCCAAATGTTCCACTTCCTCTATTATTAATATTATTTATTTCTCAATTAGGACCCCAACACTTCAAAGATAACTGGGACAGGTGTGGTGAGATTGTTCCACTTCCTCCATTATTAATATTATTTATTTCTCAATTTAGACCCTAATCCTTCAAAGATAACTGGGACAGTGATGGCCCAAATGTCCCACTTCCTCTATTATTAATATTATTTATTTCTCAATTAGGACCCCAACACTTCTAAGATAACTGGGACAGGTGTGGTGAGATTGTTCCACTTCCTCCATTATTAATATTATTTATTTCTTAATTAGGACCCCAACACTTCTAAGATAACTGGGACAGGTGTGGTGAGATTGTTCCACTTCCTCCATTATTAATATTATTTTTTTTTTAAACTTAGACCCTAATCCTTCAAAGATAACTGGGACAGTGATGGCCCAAATGTCCCACTTCCTCTATTATTAATATTATTTGTTTCTCAATTTAGACCCTAATCCTTCAAAGATAACTGGGACAGTGATGGCCCAAATGTCCCACTTCCTCTATTATTAATATTATTTATTTCTCAATTAGGACCCCAACACTTCTAAGATAACTGGGACAGGTGTGGTGAGATTGTTCCACTTCCTCCATTATTAATATTATTTATTTCTTAATTAGGACCCCAACACTTCTAAGATAACTGGGACAGGTGTGGTGAGATTGTTCCACTTCCTCCATTATTAATATTATTTTTTTTTTAAACTTAGACCCTAATCCTTCAAAGATAACTGGGACAGTGATGGCCCAAATGTCCCACTTCCTCTATTATTAATATTATTTGTTTCTCAATTTAGACCCTAATCCTTCAAAGATAACTGGGACAGTGATGGCCCAAATGTCCCACTTCCTCTATTATTAATATTATTTATTTCTCAATTAGGACCCCAACACTTCTAAGATAACTGGGACAGGTGTGGTGAGATTGTTCCACTTCCTCCATTATTAATATTATTTATTTCTTAATTAGGACCCCAACACTTCTAAGATAACTGGGACAGGTGTGGTGAGATTGTTCCACTTCCTCCATTATTAATATTATTTATTTTTTAAACTTAGACCCTAATCCTTCAAAGATAACTGGGACAGTGATGGCCCAAATGTCCCACTTCCTCCATTATTAATATTATTTGTTTCTCAATTTAGACCCTAATCCTTCATAGATAACTGGGACAGTGATGGCCCAAATGTTCCACTTCCTCTCTTATTAATATTATTTATTTCTCAATTTAGACCCTAATCCTTCAAAAATAACTGGGACAGTGATGGCCCAAATGTCCCACTTCCTCTATTATTAATATTATTTGTTTCTCAATTTAGACCCTAATCCTTCAAAGATAACTGGGACAGTGATGTCTGAAATGTCCCACTTCCTCTATTATTAATATTATTTATTTCTCAATTTAGACCCTAATCCTTCAAAGATAACTGGGACAGTGATTGCCCAAATGTCCCACTTCCTCTATTATTAATATTATTTATTTCTCAATTAGGACCCCAACACTTCAAAGATAACTGGGACAGGTGTGGTTATATTGTTCCACTTCCTCCATTATTAATATTATTTATTTCTCAATTTAGACCCTAATCCTTCAAAGATAACTGGGACAATGATAGCCCAAATTTTCCACTTCCTCTATTATTAATATTATTTATTTCTCAGTTTAGACCTTAAATCCTTCAAAGATAACTGGGACAGTGATGGCCCAAATTTTCCACTTACTCTATTATTAATATTATTTATTTCTCAATTAGGACCCGAACACTTCAAAGATGACTGGGACACGTGTGGTGAGATTGTTCCACTCCCTCCATTATTAATATTATTTATTTCTCAATTTAGACCCTAATCCTTCACAGATAACTGGGACAGTTATGGCCCAAATGTCCCACTTCCTCTATTATTAATATTATTTTTTTCTCAATTTAGACCCTAATCCTTCAAAGATAACTGGGACAGTGATTGCCCAAATATTCCACTTCCTCTCTTATTAATATTTTTTATTTCTCAATTAGGACCCCAACACTTCAAAGATAACTGGGACAGGTGTTGTGATATTGTTTCACTTCCTCTATTATTAATATTATTTATTTCTCAATTTAGACTCCAACACCTCAAAGATAACTGGGGCAGGTGTGGCAAGAATGTCCCACCTCCTCTATTATTGATATTATTTATTTCTTAATTTAGACCCCAATACTTCAAAGATAATTGGGACAGGTGTTGCTCAAATGTCCCACTTCCTCCATTATTAATATTACTTGTTTTTCTTGATATGTTTCATTACCAATTCTGTAACCTAAGACCAAAGTTAAATGAAGGTTTTTCTTTGAAAGTTATTAAACACATTGAATTGAGAAAGTTATTTCTAAGTATGTAAGTATGAATATAAGGAGTTATTGAGACAGTTTTTCTGAATTTGTGATATATATCTTTTGTATCTCAGATATTGAGCTGTTTCCTGGATGTTTCTTATTTTTCTTTATCAGAATCCTTTTTCATAATTCCTAGTGCTCCTATTATTATTGGAATAGCTTATTAATTTTATTAATGTTTGTGTTTTTACTCCAGTAGTATTTGACGGTTATCACTGAAAAATCAAGTGACAATAAGCCACATCATTATCCCATCACATCTCTTAGTATTCTAGCTAATTTTTGTTATGTTGTTTCAATTCAAAGTCAATATACAAATCATCTTTTCACTGTTTTTCTTTCTTTTCCTTCTCTTTCTTCATTTCTCTTTATTTTTTCTATTCATTTTTATATTATTCTGTTTTTATTCACTTATGCTTTCTCCCTTTTAATTCTTCCTCTTTTCTTCTTTTATTTTTGCACTATTTCCCACAGCTTTCTGTTTACTCTTTCTTCCTGTTTTTTCTTTCATTTCTTGTTTTTCACTTTTCTAATTTCTTTCACAATTTTCATTCTTCCTTTCATAGCTTTTGCATTTTTTCACTCTTTTTTCCTCATGTCAGTCATAATTACATTTCTTTTTCTTCTCTCACTCTCACTCTCTCACTCTCTCACTCTCAGTCCACTTCACATTCTTTCAAAACTATTTCGCTTTCTTTCTTTCTTTCTGTCAGATTTACATTTTTTCTTCTCTCTCTCACTCTCTCACACTGAGTCTACTTCACCTTCTTGTAAAACTATCTCTCTTTCTTTCTTTCTTTATTTCTGCCAGATTTACTTCTCTTTTTCTTCTGTCTCTCTTAATCTGAGTCCACTTCACCATCTTGCAAAACTATCTATCTTTCTTTCTTTATTTCTGTTAGATTTACTTTTCTTTTTCTTCTCTCTCCCTCTCACTCTCTCACTCTGAATCCGCTCCCCGTTCTTGCAAAACTATCTCTTTTATTATTTCTGTCAGATTTACTTTTCTTTTTCTTCTCTTTCACTCTCACTCTGAGTTCACTTCACCTTCTTCCAAAATTATCTTCCTTTCTTTCTTTCTTTCTTTCTGTCAGATTTACTTTTCTGTTTCTTCTTTTCCATCTCATTCTCTCACTCTGAATCCATTTCACTATCTTGCAAAACTATCTCTCTTTCATTCTTTCTTTCTTTATTTATTTATTTCTATTAGATTAACTTTTCTTTTACTTCTCTCTCTCTCTCACTCACTCTGAGTCCACTTCCACTTCTTGCAAAACTATCTCTCTCTCTCTTTCTTTTTTCTTTTTGTCAGATTTAGTTTTCTTCTCTCTCTCTCTCTCTCTCTCTCTCTCTCTCTCACTCTGAGTCCCCCTCACCTTTAGAGTGAGAGAGAGAGAGAGAGAAGGAAGAAAAAGAAAAGTAAATCTGACAGAAATAAATAAAGTGAGATAGTATTGCAAGAAGAGGAAGTAGACTGACAGTGAGAGAGTGAGAGGGAGAGAGAAGAAAAAGAAAAGTAAATCTGGCAGAAATAAAGAAAGAGAGAGAGAGATAGTTTTGCAAGATGGTGAAGTGGCCTCAGAGTGAGAGAGAGAGAAGAAAAAGAGAAGTAAATCTGACAGAAATAAATGAATAAATAAAGAAAGAAAGAAAGAATGAAAGAAAGAAAGAAAGAAAGAAAGAAAGAATGAGAGAGAGAGAGAGATAGTTTTGCAAGAAGGTGAAGTGGATCTTATCTCTTTCTTTCTCTATTTCTGTCAGATTTTCTTTCTCTCTCTCTCTCTCTCTCTCTCTCTCTCTCTCTCTTTCTCCCTCTCATTCTCTCACTCTGAGTTCACTTCTCCTTCTTGCAAAACTATCTTTCTTTCTTTTTGTCAGTTTTACTTTTCTTTTTCTTCTCTCTCACTCACTCTGAATCTACTTCTCCTTCTTCAAAACTATCTCTCTCTATTTATTTCTGTCAGATTTACTTCTTTCTTTTTCTTCTTTCAATCTTTATTTTCATTTATTATTTCTTGCAATCACTATTGAAAATTTTTTCTTCTTTGTTTTTCATTCTTCTTCATTATTAACTTATTGTTGGTATAAATTAATGAGACCTGAGAAAAAATATCAATTAATGTTTCGAACTAATGAATCTGATCTCTTCAACAGTAGGGTACAAAATTAAATCATAGGCAAAGACATCAGGATACAGACATAATTAATCCTCTAATTAATCTTTAAAAAAAGAAAAGTTACAATGGAATTAATTTTAATCAATAAAATAAAAAATATTATCTATAATCCCTATAAAATATTTTTGAAGTAATAATTCTGATTGAAAATATAGAAAAGTGAATAAATTTCTCCTTGATTGACCTTTGCACCCAACTGACCAGAAGATGTTTATATAAATTTTCCTGTTTTGCAAAGTAAATGTGAGAGCTTTCTGGCCTATCTGAAGTAAACCCGATTGTTGATATAATAATGTCAAAATACTTCAGTCTTCAAAGATATTTTCTATTTTGGATAGAAACATGGACCTCAGTAGGAAAAGTGGGAAACTTTCTTTGCAAATGTAAGAAAATTGTTTTTGAAATTATTCAGTAATAAAATAAACATTTGACTTTTAATTCAACACGTGTATTTTCAGGTGAGGCTAAGTAGTTAAGCAAAGGCCTCACTTTGAAGAGGTTAAAAGTTCTGTTTTGAATATTTAGCTTAAGAACTTTTTCATTACTTTGATCAAGTTGAATCTGACACAAGGTCATTAAAAATAAGAAGAGGTCTAAAGTTCTAATTTAGATACTTAGCTTATAAACCTTTTCATTACTTTGCTATATATAAAATTTTGATCTTAAATGAATGTAAAGTGCCCTTCTCTTTTGAAGTCATATTGGCTATCATGTTATGGATATTTAATTGCCAGATAATTTCTTGAGAATTTAGTAGTTAATGAATATAAAAAATAACTAATTAGATCAATTTGGAGAATATGATTTAATTTGACCAAGTTGAATCTGACACAAGGTCATTAAAATAGGTTTTACATTAATTTTGCTTAAATTAGATTTAATTTTGTTTTAATTTTAATTAGTCTTAATTGTGTCTAATTTGTTTAATATTCTTTTAAGTAATTTTAATTTGTTTGTTTAATAATTAATTTGAATTTGTTTAGTTCTAATTTCTATTAATTTTTCTAAATTATATTTATTAAACATTTTACATATATTTATTTTTGTTTTATTTAATTTTAATTTAATTTATTTTATTTTAAATTTGATTTAATTTTGCTTTAATTAAATTTAAGTTTGTTTTAATGAAATTTGTTTTTAATTATTTTTAATTCAATTTTATTTTTTAATTAGAATAAATTTTCATTGTATTTAACTTGTTTGTATATGTTAGAAAATTTGTTCATAATATATATATTTTTCATATATATATATATATATATATGTATGTATGTATATATATGTATATATATTATAACATTAAATTATTTATGCTAATTAGAAAAATTAGAATATAATGGAAATATTTTTTCAAAAATTTCATATTTGTTAATCAAGTTGCCATAAATTCATTTCAGTGAACAATGAAAATCCATTTACAATCCATTTATGAGATAATCCTTATAAGTGAAAAAAATTCTTAGATTCCTTCAAAAATTTCTTTCCAATATTTCTAAAATTAATATAGAGAAAAAATTCCTTTTTTTATTTGAATTTTTTTTCATTTTTCATACATTTTGAATAATATTTAATGAAAAAAGTCAAAATAAAAAAATAAAGAAAATTGTTTAACATGATCAGTGAGGCTCTTGATGACAAACACACCTCAAGGACCATAACACTAGATATATCAAAGGCCCTCAACAAGGTGTGGCACAAAGGCTTACTACACAAGCTCTCCAGTTATGGAATCATTGGAAGGGTCTTCTTGTTCATAAAATCCTTCCTAACACATAGTTATTAATGGCTAGTATCTCAGAGCCCTAGAGATCAATGCAGGTATACTCCAGAGGTCACACCTCAGACCAACCTTCTTTTTGATCTACATAAATGATCTGACACTATTAAATACAGGCACAACTCTAAAACTCTCAATGGTCAGAGATTGGTAACTGATCTCTCTCCCAATCTTGCAAAACTACCTAATGGTGTAAAAACTGGCTTGTTACATTCAATGCCTCGAAGACCAAGCTACTTACATTCCATCATTGCCAATCTGACCCTGAACTACCATCAATCTTGATAAATGGAGGTCCTCTCAGAGAAGCACTTTGCCTTGAAAGGTTGTTAGACCTCAAACTCAAACCCAACCTCAAGTGGAACTCATACATACAATCCATTATTAAGGATGCATGTAAAATGGTCAGTTCCCTTGTACCGCTCCAGTAAGTACCTGACTCCTCCTGCTATCCTCTATCTTTACAGGAGCCAGATCAGACCAAAAATGGAGTACTTTTGTCATATTTGGGAAGGAGTTGCCCAGACCTGACCCTCCAGCCTTGATAGAGTTCAAAA